>WHYT01017684.1:64513-77050 GCA_009806455.1 Tetrax tetrax
ATCTTGGATGCTGATTTATGCCTTTACATTTCTGTACTGTGTCAGATCTCTATAATTGCAAAAAAAAAAAAAAATATATATTTTACTCTTTAGCAGGAAGGGAGAAGTACACTACTTGGCTTTTAGAGATGCTGTTAGTTTCTTGTGAGTATGTGAAATATTCATCACTTGGCCAAGCTTCAAAATTGGGATAACTTTAGAAATGCAGGCAAACTGAGACAAAGAGCTGTTAGCCAGGCTGCTGTGTCACATCAGCTGTGTGGACATGCCTTCAGTTCACGCTGCTAGCTTTCTAGATAACTTAGGAAAATTTGTCTTCTGCAGTCTCCAATCAGCAGAGCTATTCTGTTGCTCGGGAGTATGGTTATGCATGGCACCCCTGAAATGCAGATTAATTGTGAGATTTGGTGTCTAATGATAGATTGACTTTAAAACTGCGTAGTCAGTATTTGTGCCTATGTGTATTTGCTTTGTTTGCGTGAGTTTAATGAATTTTATGATCGTGAAATGTCTACCTTTAGCCTATTGTATAGATGCCATGGGAGAATACATTTTTCATTTTAAGAAAAATATCCTTACCAGCATTGCATTTATCCCGTCAAATCATTCTACCTTGAATGTACATTGGAGCCTGGACATAAAGTAAAGGAAGATTTGACTGAAGATGTTGAACAAGCATTAAAAAAAAAAAAGCTGAATATTCACCCTCTCCAGTACTACCTCTTTGGTAATCTAAAATGGGAGTATTGCTATAAAACAGTGGCAGAAACCTTTCAGTACAGTTAATTAACAGCATCTGCAGTGTAGCTTGTGAATCCATGGCAACTCTTACTAATGCTTATTTCTAACTTTAAATAGCAAGGAAAGGCTTTGACATTTTATTTACTTTATGTCTTATTTGTTAAAGAAATCCTTATAATTTGAAAAGAAAATACAAGTTAGACTTAAACTTTTAATTGCTTTTGTTGGTACAGAGTAGAATTATTACAGTGCATTCCTTACTCAAGCCTGACTGCTCGAATAGCTCTTTTATTGCTGGCTTTGAGGAGCAGTCTTTGATTTTCATGTAGTCCAAAATGCTTGTGAGGCTCATACTTTGTGTAAACTACTTAAAAATTACTGGAGAGAACAGGAAGAGTTTGTATGAAATGTTTGAGGACTTCAGGCTCCATTACAAGCTTAAGGAACACTTGGGAATGATGATGAACGTAGAGAATGATACGGTCAGAGTAAATTTTGAGGGTTTTTTTTTTGATACAATTCTGATTGGTTTTTATTTGTTTTTCTTTGAGCATTTCTGTGTCAGTGATTATGCTTGCTTCTGCCGTACAGCTTCTCACGCAGTGCCGCCCACCTTCAGAGGCAGCGCTAGTAAAACTCCCAGAAGTGCCTGCTTTAGGCAGACTTTAGACACGTTGATTCCCAGCAGTGTAAGTGGGTATAATTACATTTTCATCAAACATGCAGGTATTTTTAATATTTAACCAAAATGTAACCAGCTCCAGCCAGTGCAGTGCTGCTGCAAGCATGAGTTGAGTTGATGATTTTTCTGCAACTCTGTGCTTCATAGCTGTACATTGTACATTTTGGAGCCCTTTGGTTTTTTAATTTATTATTTTTAATATTTGGCATTTTATGTGGTGTTTCTGTCCAAGGTAGTAAATAGATGGATGGCTTTATTTTTTACAAAATCTTTGCTCAGTTTTGCTTTTGCTTGTTTTTGTTTTGTGTTAGTCAAATTTCCAGTGTGACTTGCTTAGAGTCTTACAGTATCGTAATGGAGGCCCGCTGCCACCCAGTCTGGGGAGCCGCTGTTTGGACGAGAGACGCAGAAGATACTTGGATGTGTTGTGCACCTTCCCACTCCTGCAGTTACTTTGGGGCTGGCGCTGGCTGGGAGCCTGTGGACAGTAGTGGAAAAAGTGTGAAATGCCACTCAAAAGTCATTTGGCCAAAATTAAGTTTGTCTAAAGGGACCTGTTAGAGAGGACGGGGAAGGCAACACCGGGAAAGTTTAAGAACCACCTTCTTTTGCAGCACTTGAAGCAGCAGAAGATCCAGCCCTTCTTTCTGCTGGAGGATTTATGGTGGCACTTCAGGGTTTGTAGGCTTCCTACCGTATGTAACGGCTAAAGCCGTTCTAAAGATAATAGACGTTTTCTCACAATCTTTATGTTGCAATAGTGCTTTTGGTGCTAATGGGGGCAGGATGGGGCAGGGAAATAGTCAAAGGGTCACCGAAATTACTAGGTAAAAACTGTAAAGGTACCACAGGTGCCAGTACCACCACAGCAATGTGTTCCCGTGTCGCTGGCTCTCTCTCTGAAGGGTGCTCTGCTCTGGGCAGTGTGCAGAATGTGAACCCAAGATTTTCCTGTTCCCTGTCTTTGTCTTTTCAGCTTTTTTTTTCCCCCTCTCTAATTAGAGGCTTGAACAACCACTCAAGCCAGATTTCCTATGTTTAGTTGCAGCTATCCGGTAGCTGCAGTGAAAATTTGGATTAAAACTGGGGATGTGTCTTTTATGTTCTTTCACGAGCCTCGTCCCTCCCTCTGTCTTCTGTGTCTGGAAATCAAATTTAAATACAACCTGAGGAAAGAAAATACTGTCTTCCCACAGAGATACCTGACGCAATTATGAAGAGATTGTCATGCGGCGTCTTTTCTGTCTGCGGGAATCACTTTTTAGTAGCCAAATTTTACAGATTCAAATTGCCGTCAGAGAGAGGATGTTGAAGTCTGAATGTGGTTTGATGCTGTGTCACAGACTTGTTTGGTCGTTTGGAGAAAGTTGCCCACATCTTTGTCTAGCTATTCCACAGGGGCAGTAGGACCTTTCTCACTTTTGCAGTGTCTTTTGTGCAATTATCCTGCGATTGTGAAAGCACTTGAAGGTGCATCCCTATTTTCACATATTCCATCCACGTTCCTGCATGTTAAGGTCTTCAAAAAGTGGGGCTGTGTACTGGAGGTTCATGCTATGCCAGTGCAACTAAGCTACTGCTGTACTTCAGAAAGAAAAAAAAAAAAAGGCAGTGTAACTCTTGGCTTTAGAAACCCTTCCTAATCCTTGGCACAGCTGCCCTGTACATGAGAGAGAAAATAATGTCATGTTAGTGTTTCTTGAGCTGAAGAACATGACAAAAGCTTTCCCTTTATAATGATTATTAGTAATGTGGCGTTTTTTCTGCTGAGCTTGAGATTTTTAAATTAAATTGCCTAGGCTTTTTGAACCCCTAAGGAAACCAAGTGCTGTGCTGCCTGGCTGCTGTTCTGCCCCTCCGAGCTTCACTTCTGGTCCTGGAACAGCCGGTTAGCAAGGGCTGAGGCTCAGTTTCTTTTTGTTAACGAACCCTACAGCCGCCCCAGTGGATCTCACCAGGGAGGGCTTTCCTGCCAGCCCCACAACGCTGGCCATCAAGCTCCACCCTCCAAACTTATCAGTAGTTTTGCTCTGAAAAACAAACTTGACCGTTTTTCAAGGCGACTGTGATGCGTTCCAGTTCCTAATGTTTCCTGAGGCAACAGAGGAGTGAGGTGATGGAGAGAAATACTTTACTATTCACGTGATTCACTGTTGCACCCAAAACAGCTGTCAGGCATAGCTGTGCCATGTCACGCTGTGCTCGGAAGCTTCCTTCCTGCTTCCAGAGCCCAGCCGTGTTCTAAGTGGAAATAAGTAACACGTAAAGGTAGGTCTTACCTAACTTTGTGAAAAAGCATATTATCCATCTCCCGATCTATTGCTTCATGTTGGTTTTCATTTTCTTGCACTTGTTTGATACTCTCCTATCTTTTTAATCCTATTATTTTCTTGGACCGGTACTTGCATCCTGACATCAGGATTGACCCTACTGATTTTTGATTGCATATGGTGATTTAGTTCAAGACTTGAGTCAGCATTTAGATCTCACTTGAACATCAGTCTGCCACCCCATGACAACCATGCTTTTGGTTTTTAAACCACTTTTATTACTTCTACTGCTGCCCCACAAGGTGGTAGGCTATGTGCTGATTTCAACTCCCTTCATATCTTTTAATTTCACATGTGAAATTCATCTCATGAGACTTTAAGACCAAGTGCATTAGTAATGCGTCGGACCAGGGATTGCATCACCCCCTGCAGCTGGAAGTGTCCTCGTTACTAGTTTACAGGGTTGTACTCTGCGATGCTCCCGTTCTCGCTGGAGCTATTAATGGCCTCTCAATCCTGTGCGCTGGCTTCGGGGCGGCACACCCTCCCCGGGGGCGACGGGGAATGGCTGATCTCAGCACTGCCCACCATCTGACCATCATCTGATCCCAGCTGCCATTTTCTGACTAGCGTGGAAGGGCTTCTAAGATGTTAAGTGTTGATTATTATTTATTTTTTTTTCTGAATTCTGATTGTATGACTCTACACAGGTCTCAGAAAGGTGGCACAGCTCATTTCACAGCACAATTGGATTCTGCTGTTACTGCCAAATTGGTTGGTTGGGGGTTTCTTTGAGTAAAAACATTTAACTCCAAACTTACAAAAAACCAATGTGAAGCAGTTGTGGATACGGGCCAGAGGCAGGTGGCATAAACTGCATTGCTCAGAGGCTTGGTTTGCCTGTCTTTAGTCATCTGTTAGCAGCTCCTGTGTGATCCTCTAAAGCAACCGCCAACACTCGTGTTTGGAAGAGCTTGCTTTCTCTGGTATTCTCCGCCCTGAAGCTCTGCTCTATGGTATTTAGCTACAAAAGGAGCTCCATACCTGCAGTTTCTGTTGGGTCCTTCTGGATTTTTATTTTTTCATTTGGTGGTTTGAGGGGATGCCTGCCAGCTGCCAGGACACAGGCAGAGTTAGTTCTCTCTGCGTGTTCTCAAGCAGTAACACAAGCCAGCACGCTTGCTGAACTTTTCCAGATGTTTTTTTCATCAGCCCTTGATATCTGGGTTTATGGAGTTTAGCCCTTTCCAGTCTGGAGCAGGTAAGCCTGCTGCAGTGCTGTGAGGAGCAAATACTGTGGTATGGGCACGGGGAGCTCCCAAACTGTCTATTTTCTCGTGCTCTCTTGACTTTCCCGCTAGCGTGTTTGACAGCACGGGGCTTGATGTAACGCACACGAGCTGCTGAGCCAACCCAGAGCTAGCAATGATTTGTTGCGCTCTTGACCCCACAGAGAGATGTCTGGTCCCTGGGCAGGCAGGAGAGGAGCCGGTGTTCCCCGCTTCGTTCGGGATCCCATCAAGGCCAGCCTGTGGGAGCCTTTGCTTTCAGCTGTGTGCGGCTTTCTGCGCAGACTACCCTGCGCTCCGGATGCCGTGTACCCAAGAGCAGCCTTTCTGGGCAGGGCCACAGCAGCACCCCTGGGGATGTTACAGCCAAACCCTGTGTGCAGCCTGGTTTGTGGGGCCTTTCAGGTCCCAGCTGTGTATCAGTGCGGTGTGACACGTACACATCCTAACATTGTCTGCGTCCTCTGGAAGATTTACTTTGGAAGCTGTGCAAGAAGAATGGGGATGTCTTTTTTTGTATTTGACAGTATATATGATGGAGTCTAGAAAGCAGGTGTAACTGTTGTGATATTATTCCTAATGGCTATGAAGCGGTTCTGCCTTGAAATGGGACAAACTACGTTCTCCAGAACAGAAAAAAGACTGCATTTCGAGCCCTGAAAGCCAAGAGCTGGCCACCACAGATGCAGCGCTTAAAGCAGGCCTGAATGTGCGGATGCTACAGCCCTGGAAATTGTCTGCTGGCCCGTGGGCAAATACAGACTTCATCAAGAGGCTCAGGAAATCCTGCCTTGCAAGCCAGCATTGCTGGTGCGCCGGTGATGCTGGACCCGAGGGGGTTATTTCTGTCTCTGGCAAAAAGCTTAGAAACAAAGCTACGAGCAGGTTTCGGATAGCTGCGAGCTCAGGCCTTTATGCGCGGTGCCGCACATCCAGCCTCTGCCCGACTAGCGGGGAATTTTGTTTTACGGAGTTGTGGGTGTCCAAGCCAGCTACCTGGCCTTGGGCAGTGGTACAGCTGTGGTGACCCCCGCCCCAAAAATGCAAGGAAAGAGGGTGTAAGAGGAATGCAATAGGAAACTGTGGCGTTTTGAATTGCTTTGGAAGAAGCTTCCCCCACACACACTTAATGCTGCCGTATGGTTCCATGCCTGGCATACTTGTTGTCTATCTGCCTAATTCTTGATTGACACATACACAAGATAAGTAGCTAAAATCCCCAGTGTTCAGATTGACTAATAATGTCCAAAGGACACCTGGAAAGACTTCAGAGATAAGGTTTGTAAGGCAACCCTCTCTGGACTCGAAGAGAAAGTGTTTTCCCAATTAATTTCTGTCTAAGGGTCGACTGTGATACTTATCCAATTGGCAAACCGAGTTTCAGATTTCAGTTTTAAAATATAATTGGCAGCTCAGCAAATTCATAAAATTGATCCCCATTCACACTTATTTTTGGCTCGCGTTAAGAATGTGCCAACCTGGAACTCTAAACTTAACCCCGAGTGACTTTCCCAGGGCCGCTGCCCTGAAAGGGAAGCCTGGCAGCAGCGCCTGGGCCCTGGCCAAGATAAATCCTGAGCCGCCGAGGTCAGGGCAGCCATCGCTGGAGCCGCAGGTGAGGGGGGAATAAAAAGACAGAATGAAGGGTGGATTCTGTAAAAATACCCCCTTTCTGAAGCCCGTTATTCAGGTGATGCACTGTTTGGCTCTCGCTACTCCATGGTCTGACATGGGGCTGCAGCTTTTAAGACCATCTGACGTTGAACACGCGCTGAAGTTAAGATGCTGCGTAAATGCTTCATGACGTAGCGTGTTTCAGCCCCGTGTGCGAAGCAGGAGCTAGTGGAAGGCAGCAGAATGGGTTCAGCTGGTGTGGGTACACAAGTAAGGTTGCTTTGTTTTGTTTTGCAGCCTCCAAGAACCTCTCTGGCCAGGAGGCCCAGGCGAAGCTGTCTTGGTGCCGAGCGGAGCTGAAACTCCGCCGCACAGCCCTCCAACGCCTGCTGTGGTGTCGCGTCCATTCTGCTCGACATAGGGATGGAGTGCAGGCAACCCCAGCTGATGGGGTTGTGCGAGGGGATGGGACTGGCTTGGCAAATCCTGCAGCAGCAAATCCTCTTTCCAGTGCTACCACATTGACACCTTGTGGTGGACTCGGCCATCGTGTTTTTTAAAAATGTGTCATTGGTGCATGTCTTAGATGTCAGTTGCTAGACATTTCCTAGAGGCATTCCCCTTGGCTGTTTATACCTTTTCTTTCAACAATTCTTCCTTAAGCTCCCTTGGACAAATACAAACATTATAATATCAAAAAGCAAAGTGCAGAGGGTAACCTAAACTACTGTCTCCCAAATACCATCCCCAGTTGCATATCAATATCATAAAACATGAACAGAAATAAACTCCAGAGAGTATTTTTTTCTAGTTTTCTACTCATCTAGAACTTGAATTCTCTGCCTCTTTATGGACAATATTGTTATTTTGACTTCAGCTTAAATTGATAGTCACTTTTTTTTTCCTCTTCTGCAAGGCTTAAATATGACTTATGTAACCTAAGAAAGATGCTCTAAAGGTTTAAAGATCTTCCATCTGCTTCTTTAAGTGAAGCCAGACCTCCAAATCCACCACATGTCATATATTACACTGTGAGCAAAGGGATATTCAGATGCTGAAGCGCTTCTCTGAGAATGTTTCCCTGCTGGAAATAACATTTTTACAAGCTTCTGTATTCCCTTCAGTCTCTTCCTAACAGGACCTCCTGTGGGGAGAACTCGGTATTTCTCATTCCAATGATAGTTTAGAGTAACATTTATAATTGTCTGCCAATGGCTGTGTATTTTTTGGCAATAACAAATCATAGTGAAGTTTGCTTCCTTACTGCAAATTTCTTTAGCACCGCTTTTGGAGCAGGGATCGGATGGATGGACGGCACCCTGTGCCAGGCTACCGTGGCATTTATGCTTTTGGCTTCCCTGGAGCTGCAGAACACAGTTTTATTTATGAAGTGCATTTTCCCATTTACCATTTTGCATGGTAAAAGCCAGCACGTTCCTCTCTGCTTCTCCTGCCACCGCCTTAGCAAGTGTTGGTTGCTCTTTGGTCCTCTTAGGCAGTTCTTGTCGCTCTGCAGCTCTTCTGCCGACAACGCGAGCAGAACGTTATTCCTGTAATAAAACTCAATTTAATCTGGAAACCAAATTGCCAGACAGTGTCATTATCTTTGTCTTGTCTTTGTGTTCAACACTGTAGTCCATGCAGTTACTATAGTTGATACCGCTCCTTATTTAGCAGGATTCTCACTTGTTTGGAGTCTTTGCAGTTATTAAATTACAGCTATGAAATTCAGCAAGCTGACAGTCACGGGAGAGCTGGACCCTGCTTTGCTCAGTGTAGCAAGGGTGCGGATGGGTGGCAGCCGCCCTTTTCAATCTTGGTTTGCACAGCAGCGCCTTTCCCAGGTTTATCATACCATGCGTAACGTGCAATACTTGCTTCTACCAGCCCTACATTCCTTTAATTTTATTTAATACCATTTTGCTATTCTATGAGAAAACTTGTTTCCATTTGCCCAGACTGACTGGTTTTTGCCATCCATGTTTTGCTGACCGCTTCTAGTTTATGGTTTTATTCAGTGTCCTAATGCCCACTTGTCTTCTGTGTGAAACCAGTAGCATTAGTAATTCCCTCAAATGTACCATCTTGGTGGTGGTACATGAAGGATGAATGTTGCTTTTACAGTAGGAGTTAAGGTAGTTAAGAGCGTGTGGTGGCTGAGTGTCTGCTAGCATCCAATTTTACCCTTAGAGAAGAAAAGGCTGTAGGAAGTCAGCACAAGCACCGGTGAATGTGACTTTGCCTCACTTTCCTTCCCCAGATAGCTTTTGCTAGGAAGACTGCGTGATGGGAAAACAGCCTGAGCATATCAGACCTCTGCAAGGCTAAAGCAATCTCTGTCAACAGAAAAAAAAAAAAGAAAGGAAAAAGACAAAAGAAAAGAAAAAGATGAAAGAAACTTCTGGAAAAAAAATAAACCTTCAGGTGGAGGATAAGGGTGAATGGAGAGAGAGGGTGCTGTCTGGGCTTGAGCTGGAGTAGTAGGTGGCACAGCAAGGGAGGAGTTGAGTGCCTGGGGTGGGGAGGGAGCAGGGAAGCAAAGGGAGCACAGAACCAGAGTTTGGGGTGGCAGTGGGTAGGGGCATGTGGTTTTGTGGAGGCCGAAGGAGAGGGGTTGGGAGGGGGAAGTATTTTTTAAGTTGTGACCCGCTCCATAGAGAATGCAATGGAAATCCTGAGCCCACTGATAACAGGAGAAAAAAAAAAAAAAGTGTAAAAGAATTTAGGAAAGCTGAGGAAATCGTGTGATACAAAGGAAAGTCAAAGAGGAGCTGGCGGTGGTGCAGTTATGCTGAGCAATTCTGACGTGCCTCTGCCGATGCCGCCGTTCATCGGCAGAGGCACGTCATCTAGTTTCCTTCCTGTGATCAAAGGCCTGCCAGCGCTGCCTGCGTTGCCCTGACTTTCCGGCTTGCTGCCTTGCATGTGCTGTCCCCACAAATCGCCGTGATCACAGCTTTCCTCCTTTTTTACATCCATTCTGGCTGCGCTTGCCAAGTCAGCACATCAGTACATCTTACTAAAGAGTTCCTTCGAGCCTGCTGCGAGACTTCAAGGCAGTGAGCTCAACTCCGGGCGGAGAGGGGATGCGGCTGAAACGCTATAAAAATCCCTTCA
Organism: Tetrax tetrax; assembly: GCA_009806455.1. NCBI lineage: Eukaryota > Metazoa > Chordata > Aves > Otidiformes > Otididae > Tetrax > Tetrax tetrax. Next base: position 74,227 of record WHYT01017684.1, read on the forward strand.
CTATCGATTGCGAGTCAAAGCGCTCTCTTAATGCGAATGACAAGTGGTGCTGTAATATTATATTGTTCTCAGGAGTTCAAAGCATCCCAGTCCCACCAGCATGTAGGAGGTGAATACTACGGCGGTCTTGCGTAGATGTGAAGGAACGCGGAGCAGACACACCCTGAGCAGAGGAGCAAAGGGCTTACGGTGGCGGAGTGGGTGAGTTACGGCTCCAGGAGTAAAGCTGAGATGTGCCCACTCCTGGCTCAGGGAAAGTCCATGCAAAAGGTGAAAGATAGTATCTCAATTGTTATGTTAGAGATATCTATGGAAAGTACCTGTGTCTACATAAAGTACCGGTACTAAAGTAGGAGTCTGTCTGTTAAAGACTTTCACCGGAGGCTTTGGGTTTGGGTTTTGGTTTTTTTTTTTGCTTGCAGAGGTAGCCTGTCGTGCTTGGTGAAGTACAGGGCTTGCTTGTTCTTCCAGAGCAATGCAACGTTTTTAAGGAGGAGACAAGCCATGAAGCCTGTTTGTTCTAGTGAGTTGTTCATGATTAGTTCAAATGTTTGCTTATAAATTGTGCCAGCTCTTAGAAGTGAATGAAAATATTAGCAAAACTTCTCAGACTATTCGGCAAATACAAGTGTTTGATACAGAGCAAGATTATTATCTACAGAGTGAGAGCAGAGAAGGGAAAAGAATTCTCTTTTATTACTTTTTTTTTTTTTAATCTTAAAATGAACTTGACAACTCTGTAAGTCTCCCTTAGGAAAGCAGCCCATCTTCTGTAGGATTGGTCCCACTGCTTCCAGCTTCTTCTAAAAAGAGTCTTGACAACCAAAAAGCAAACATCAAGGGCTTTCCAAGCCTGTTGGGATTTATGGATTCATTTTCAATTTGGCAGTGAGAGCTGGATTCAAAAGCATCTCAGCAGAGATATCAACGAGCAACAGCCCTGCCTGTGCAAAAAGCTGCCATCTCCCTTCTGTTAGTAGCCCCTTCCCTACCCCAGGAGCTGACAAAGCCAAGAAGAAATCCTCCTGTCCTGGAAAGCATAAAAGACTGTAAAAGCGCAGAAACCCCTGAGCCCCAGATGCTTGCGCTGTGGTGAAATAACACGAGGGTCTGTGCTCAGCGTGGGCTCTGGGCCAGCGGCAGAGTTCCTCGCGAGCAGGCGGTGACACAGCACTGCTGCTGAGCTGCCCTTCCAACAAAAGCTCCATGAGAAAAAACCCTCGGGTGAGCAGAAGAGCCAAGAGAAATCAAGTTCTGTTTAGCACAACCGCCTGATTTATTTTCTCAGGCACTTTCTCAGCAGACTGCACATTCTATCTCCTTACTAGAAGATTCCCCAGTAAATAAGACAGAAATGAAAGAAAAATAAACCATTAAACATCAAGAGAGGGTTTTGAACAACCACCAAATTCCTGTGCATCCTCAAAGGAAAAGGAGAAAAGCGTATGCACATGTCTCCAGCAAGCGGAGGGCACTGTATAAAGGCAGCGTGCCAATTTTCCTATAGATTTTAAATGCTTTCTGTGTTAAAATATGTAACGTACATTCCAGACATAAAAATAAATGTTGACATGTACAGTAATGTCCCGCTCCGCTGCTGTGTGCATCTTTTATGAATGCCGCCGTTTGGGACTTGCTCTGTTAAAGTCCGCGGAAAGTATTTTTCCACGCCGCATGGCACTTTCTCTGCGACTGTGTGAGTGTGTGTGCGGCAGTATATTCGTGTACAGCAGCAGCTGGGAAAGCTCCGGCACAGGCTGTTAGGCAAGCCGCTGAGCCTGGCCTTGCATGGGCACAACAGAGGCGTTTGACCCATAAAATGTCCTGGGGTTGGCGTATTTCAGCCCAACCAGCGATGGCTGTAGATCCCAAGTACTTCTCAAAGCATTTCACAGGGCATTTATTCCATACTTTCGTCTTAATGTAACTTCTAATCTTTATGTAATACGCAGTGGATAAATTTATAAGCCATTCTGGTGATACAGGTATGTTATATATTATATATTACAATTTGTGAAAAAATTCATGGGGTATGGAAAAAAAGTCATGTTCTGTGAAGGTAAATCATACCTCCAAACTCCAAATTAGAATTTCTTGGAGCCAACCACATGGCTATAAGAGATTGAACTGCTACACTATACTTATTTCCTGAAGCTGCTGGTGGTTTCTAGAGGGAAACAGGTCAAGTTATCGCCACTTTTCAAAAAAAAAATGCATCATGTGATTATGTCACTGAAGGTAAATTACTGCTCCTTAGTCACCCTTGTGAAAGAAAGCAAGATAATTCAGTGTTGTCAGTGAGAGCCATGTTTAATTCCTGCCTGGGAACAACATCACCAATTGCATTTCAGAAAAGAACCTAACGGAGATACTGCAGGGTCAGAGGGTTTGTAAATCCCACCTGATGCTGGGCTCTATGAAGCATCAGCGCTAAGCGAAAGAGTGGGAAAAAAAAATAAAAAGAAAAAAGAAAAAAAAATTACATTATTCAGAACAAAGTGTTCTAGATAACCATTTTATAATGTGTTAAAGCATTTTCAAAACATGTCATACTGACATACTTAAACTTTGGTATAATGCCAAAAACCTTCAGGATCAACCTTGACAGCGGAATTATAACCTGAAGAATTCAGTGGAATAATGCAGAGATTAGTAGCTTTACAGCTTACTGAAAATCAACCATGTCCCAACAGAACACAGTTTAAATGTTTGCAATCATCAATCAGCTGTATAATTGTATTGTGGGACCACATTTGGTAGTTAAGGGTTAAGTCAATAATTTTTTTTGTTTGGTACTTTGAAGCTTTTTTTTTTTTTTTTTTTT
>WHYT01017684.1:96890-121120 GCA_009806455.1 Tetrax tetrax
CTCTCCAAGCTTCAACTTTTTAACAGCTTCATCCCTAAACTGCTACTTCTCCTGCATTTTTATGGTTACATTTTGATTATGATGATGATGTTTTCCTGGCAAGGAAGTCTAACATCCCTTTTCCCTGACTTCTGCAAACAGCCCTTCTCCATCTGACAGCAGCAAACCAGAAAAATTAAAACGAGGATACCGAGAGCACTCACCAAGCCCATCCCATTAGCTGCAGTAAATGCCATTCAGCACCACTCTGAAAGGCATCCAGGAGAGGAAGGCAACTCCTTCCCGGCTGCATCTGTTCAGTATGAACTGAACTCACAAGTTCAAGTCTTCTCTATCATCCAAGTTCTCTTTAACTTTATCAAGATAGAGGTTGGGGATGTCTGAGAAGAGCTGTAAAAGCTTTGCCTCTCTGAAAGTCAAAAGTAATTCACATTCCTCTAATTCCTTTAGGTGAAAGATGAGGAACCCATGGCAGAACACCAGTCTTTAATAATCTATCAGGAAAACATCTCTCTGGCTCACATTTTGGAAATTATTCTACAAAAAGTTTAAATTTTACATGCCAGAAACGTGGGTGGCTTCTTGAAAACCCATTTAGGTGGGCATGTGTCTAGGAAAGCAATGTGACATGCTAGCTCAAGCCGTCTGCTGCGCGTACCTGTAATGACATTTGTTTTAAACAATCTCTGTCTAGCAAGTGCCCATGCACGGACTGACACAGCGGGATGATCTCAGAGCTTTCCCAGAGTACTCCAAGCTCAAACCATGCACTGTCTCATTAGCCTCCAACCTACTCTGGGCCTCCTGCTCATTGGCAAGCATACATCTTCTGCCATCTTGGAAACAACACTGTTCTCTGCCTTGTCCACCTCTACCTGCTCTAAAAAAAAGCCCTGGTAAATTGGTGAGGACAAAGTTGTGCCCGGAGAATGGAGCAGATGGCCCAAGACGATGAAAGGGTAGGTGTTCAGCTCAGACACTCCGCCTGAATGGGTGCTCGTTTTTTTCACAGAGAGGCGAGAAGGACAGAAGGACACCCTAAGGAGGGTCTAGGGTGAAAGATCCTAACACTTGGCTACCGAGCTCATGGTCCAGCCAAGGCTAAGCAATTTTGCTCTGTTGTGCATTTCTCAATCCTCGTGAGCAAGGAACCCTTGTTTTAAGATGGATTTTCTCCTTTCATCCAGAAGATGGCATAACTGGCTTAGTCGCCAGTTGTCTGGATGTGCTCGTCCCCTTTGCCCTCTAAGCAGTGGGGATGTGGTCTCATCTCACCTTACACCAAAGCTAACCGAAGAAGGAAGCCCTCTTCCACCCTCTCCTCCTCAGGTTAGCTGGGCTGTTCTGTCTGTTCATCAGTTTTTCCTGGAAACACCTCAGCATACAGGCTTAGAAATCCTAGGTACCCATTTGAAAAGGCAAGGAATGATCAACGGTGAACTAAAAGGCTGCTGAATCGTGCTGCCGTAAATAGCAGTGGTTAGCTCACTGTTGACTTATAAAAGGTCAAAACGCAGAGCGAGCCAGTGATTGCGTTTGGTGTGCGTTTTATGGGCATAGAGACAGCAGATCCCTAAAAGCTGTGTCTCAGCCAAAGAACAGGAATAAGTGCTGGTTCACACATTGTACATCAAATACATCAATGCCCTTCTCATCTGAAGAACAAACATACTTCAGGCCATCAGCTTTGACATTCAAAAGCTTCGGAGGAAGAGAGAGACCCCTTTTGGGAAACAGAGCTTACCTCATTGCAACATTGCTGCCATCGATCACAATGGGTCTCAAGTGATCAGAAGAATCACTGTCATCTTCCCCAAGCCACTTTGAACCTGATGAGGTGCCACATGATCCACGGGCAACAAGTTTTAGTGGGGAAGGTTGAGTCTGGCTCTCCAGAGCTTGAGGTTTACTCCCCATCCGAATCAGCTCTTTCAGGACATCATCCTCCAGCGCCTCTTGGCCCAGGTTCTCCAGCACGTTACAGACGTCCTGCTTACCATAGCCCAGCTTGCAGAAAAAGTCCAGCTTGCTCTGATGTACTTCCACCCCTGCCGCAGAAATTTTTCTGGACTGTGGTGGCCCTGGCTTGTTAGAAAGTGAACTGGCCAGTGCCATCTTCGCAGGCATTTACGTTCCTCTAAACCCAGTGCTCCTGTCGTCCCGGTCTTGTCCAACAGGCATCAGCTTCAGGCAAGGGAAAGTCTAGAAACAACAAAATGCAAGCGTTAAGGAAGAATGTGCCATCTCAGTTATTTACCCAGTGCACAGCAAAGAGACAATCTGATCAGCTGTCTTCTCTCTGAAGAGACCGTCTGGTCTTCTTGCAACATTTCAACATTTTTCCGGTCCACTCTTATTTATAAAAGCACTGGAGTGCCACGCGTGATGTTTGTCTGTCTCCAGGTGTTATGTCAGACAGGTGTCATCCCACTTCACGAGCGATGCGAGCCTGCCTGTACCCCGACGCGCTGTATGCGTAAGCTGGTTCTTCGGCCTTATCTCGCAGGAAATGATATAAAAGCCAGTGTAACCGGGGATTTTCTATTTGCTCAGTGTGGTTTGTGAGCCACAGATAAAAATCTGTTGAATGCTGTTGGATGAGCTCAGATGTCATAGCAACTCAACAAGCATAGCAAATTTCATCGAGTGATTTTTGAGGAAGTGTGTTGTTTGCAAAGTAGCTGGGAACTCTGAACATTTTTTTTTATAGTTTTGTCTTTCCTAGTGTGTTTCTGGTTGTGTATACGCAGACATACCTTATGAAATTCTCTCACTCATCTGTTCCGATGATGCCTGACTTACTCTTTTCCTGTTATTCACTGTTTCAGTGAGGGTTTTTATATTCAGAGAAGTGGCTTGTTTTTTGAAAGCTGCTGGGGCAGTGGTTGGAAGCAGGCATTTTGAAAAGCAGTTTCAATTTCACTTAGATTTATTGTCGAGAGAAACTGCTAATTCAGAAATGAGTGTGCAGAAGTAGCAGAAATCTACTTCAAGATTCTCCAGAACTGCACTATTTACATTTCTGGTCTACCACTGCCCCAGAAGCTTTCAAAAAACAAACTACTTCTCTGAATATAAATGAAGGTGATGGGCAGCATCTGCAGGCATCCCAGAGATGCTTCAGCCCAACAAGCGTGATGAGAGCAGGACATACGAGGTGACTGCTCATCCATCAAGCCAAACATGTTGGGTCACCGTTGGCACACTTTCACCAAAGCTTCTCTCGCCACACGTCTGCAATTACTGGTGCTACCTGGACAAAAGCTGTGAGTGGTTCACCAACCCATATGTAGGATGTAAGGGCGGCCCTCTTCCCTTCCCTAATTGCAGCCAGCAAATGACGCAGAATTAACTGACCCAACAACGACCTCCATGATGAGCCCAGAGCCATAAACACATTGCACCCACCAGCTCCCCTTCCCAGCCCACCCTGCATGCCGCTCCCTGCCCAGCAGTGGGCCACCCCAGGGGCTCAGAAGCCAAAACCATCTGGAGGAAGGCACCAAGGGACTGGAGACAGGGAGATGGGAGTGGAGCCTGAGTGCAGCTCCTCCCCAAGGCATTAAGGACTCCTCAGGCTCCGGGGAAGAAATCCGCACTGGGTTCAGTTAGTTAATTTAAAACCGATTAGTTCAGCAGAAAAACCTGATAATTAGTTAATAACCTCACCTCATACAACTTTGACCTTTACTTTTCTACGTAGCCTTATAACTTTCAGGTATTATTCTGTAGAAGAAAACTGACACTCCATTAAAAGTGACAAATAGCATCACTAAAATAAAAAAATACTTTAAGTATGTCATACACATAAGAGGAAAGCAGTTACCATGTGTATTTTTCTATCTAAACCAAAATGTTGCTTATTTTACCCAGTGGGCTTGACTGATTTTCCTCACGGTGTCCTCCACAAGTGTAGTTGTTTATATATTTAATCTTTGTTTTTAATTCATGGACTGAATATGAAAAGGTATTTGCTTGCCTTTTCATTACTGAAATGGGTTCTCAGCTTTGAAATAATACTCTCTGAACTGAAATCCGTTCATGTATCTTTGTACCTGAATATAGCTGAAGCTGTCACATCTGGGCTAACGATGTGGCAAACTCCGTTTCCAGGTGTGTGGTCAGCGGCTTCAAACACTTAACATCTGCCACTTGGCTTGGGTTTATGTCTAGATTATTTGAACAAATTATTGTAAATGAAAAATTTTAGTTGTTCTCTGTCCTCGGGTTGAAAAGAAAATATTTAATATATATCTTAGTATATATTACTATTATTTTTTAAACCTGTACTTCTATCTATTCTAATACTTTTAAATATATATGTGTATATATATAAATTATATATATATATATATAAATTTCCCACATTAGCTTCATGTTGTATGGGTATGTCTGTCCTGGGTTTAATCAGAAAGTAGGTTCAATTCAATCCTTCAGGATTTTACCAGACAGCTTTCCAGCTGCAGAGGGTGCAGAGGCCACATCTGTCTCGCGGCGTGCACCTCGCAGCCCCAGCACACGCGAGCACGTGCTGCTGGATGAAGGTTGCTCACCCCATCACTTTTCCAGCCCCATCCCAGGAAGCCCTGAGCTCGTGGTCCACATCTGCATGCTTGGCATCCTGGCACGCAGGGGCAGCATTTGGAAGGCTTTTGTGCACCCTTCGGCTTCGTGAGCTGGGGCAGCTAATGGGAAACACTGGGCTCTGGGTTGCTGCCTGGGGTTGACAGGATGCAGTATCAGCCATCACCAGCAACATCCTAGTTCTGCAAAATTCACCACTCCATTTCTGCTGCAGTTTGGCCAGATATTAAAAATAAGCAATCTTGTGACTGCGGGGTTTTCAGCCCAGAGAGACCAAATTTGCAACCCTGAGATAAAAGCCTTGGTCACAGCCAGCACTGAGGTCACCCTTTCAGAGAGAATTAAAGGATAATAAAATCATAAGCTTACACTTTAGACTAACAGTCAGTAGCGTGCCCAAGTCCAACAGGTCACCTGGTTCCTTATAACCAGCACAAAAACACATGACAAGAGGGGAAACTGTGCATCACAGAGTCCAGCTTTTGCTATCACAGACAAACAGGTTGTGAAATCCCATTTATAAACTTTACGACTCTCATTTTTCAGACTACTTCCATTTCCTCCTGTCACTTTCTCCCCCTCACCTCTTATCCACAGGTATTTGTGTGCCCATCCTATGTCCTGGCAGCCCTCTCTGTGCGTATATACACACACGCACACAGAATGGCTTTAGTCATGGTTCCAAAATTCTATTTTAATCGTAACATTTTAGCTATTAAAAAAAAATACTTTTGACAAAAAAAAAAATTGGGACACTTGTCAAGGTCTTCTGTTCTTTTTTATATTTTGACAGATTTAGAAGATTAGAAAATAATAATTTGAGATTTTTATGAAAACTTTCCGAAAGCGGAGTGGTTATATTCTAATTTCTCACCTTCCTTCCACCAGGTCTTTGCTCCACTTGCAGACAGCCAGAGCAGGACGGGGTGCCCCGCGGGTACGTGTTTAAGCAGCACCTCCAGCGGCCTCAACGCCCCCACCAAAGCCCCGTCCTGCCCGAGCAGGGGCAGAGGGGACACGGCCCCAGCCAGACCTGGCATTTGGTCAAGGCAGAGCAGGTTTGAGTTTCCTCCAAAAAACCAGGCGTGCACGCTGAGGAACACCAGGAGCGCAGAAACAGCTCCCTGCCACCACAGTGCTCCCCCTCACACCTTAAGTCTGGGCTGCCTCTTCTTCTTCCTCTGTCCCTGAGAATCAGGCTGCAAACCACCTCAGCCTGCCATCCCGTTCGAGCCCTTCCATGGGCCGCTTTTCTCTGAAAGAAGACGGGCTGCTCTGCTTCCAGAAAAATAAGAAATTTTACTTTCACAAATTAGAGATACACACAAACTCTTAACAACAAGGCCAGTTGTTTGTTGTCTCGATGACTAAGAGAAGATTTACTTTTTTTCTTCCCCGCCTTCCCTGCTGCCTCTGCCAAAACCAACAAAAGCAAACACCCCAGAGAGCGAGCCGTACTCACGGGTAGCCCCGCTTGCTCTGCACCTTACCTGACAGCTGCAATTTCTGCGTCCCAGCAATACCGTCCCACCGTTCGCCAGCCAGAAGCTGGGTTCTGAGCAGCACTGGGCTCACAAGGAAGTCATCAGCCCGTACTTAGAGGCTTTATGGCAAGGCTGATGTCAACTGAGAGCAAATAAGTGCAGTGAACAGATTAGAGCTCATTCTATAGCAAGGTTTTACTTCCTCATTTGGCTGGCTGAGCTCTCATTTAACTCTACAGGTTGATAAACTTTCACTTCATTTTTCAAAAGGAAAAAAAAAAAAAAAAAAGAATGTTCCCGACACATTTCTGTTCTGAGTCACAGGCAAAGATTAGTCAAACCCACTCTGGCAGGGATCCACAGCACTAGGCAGTAAGAAGAGCATAGGAATTTTGGGGCAAGAGAAAAGGTGGGATTCTTTAACAAGTTATTTCAGCCTTGTTCCCCTCTTCCTCTTGTCTCTGGCAAATTACTGACCTTCAGGGACATATGGAAAAAATTATTAAAAAAACCAAAAAAAAATCAACATTTTGCTGAGCACCTGATATTGCAAAGCCTCATTCAAACACCTCCAAATCTGAGGGAACCTGCTCTAGAAGACTACAGCAAAATATCAAAAATTAAACCAAACCAATCCCCCTAAAATACTGGTGCCTCGATTGAAAGACCATTTCAGAGACACGCAGCCAGTTCACAGGAAAGACCAGCAAGCACCTCCCAATAGAAATCTGAGGTTTTCCTCTGCTCGTTCCTAACCTCGCTGCAAACAAACACCAAATCCCCTTTTAGGCGGAGGGGAGGGCTGGATGCTTTAGGAGGGGTTAACCTCTGGGACCCTTTGGGTGCTGCGGAGAGCTCTGCAGGTGCGGTGCCCTCTGCCCACAGGTCCAGGGAGGGTGGGCTTACCCTGCTGCGGAAGGAGAGCACCTCTGCCACTATCCCAAGGTGACACACCGGAGCAGGGCTGCCCTTCCTTGGCCAGAAATTCCCCGCTGCGTGCATACTTTGTGGGAGGAAGCAGGCTGCCCAAACCCTTAGTAGTGGCATCCTGTTTAAGCCAAAGACTGATGGCTGGTCAGCAAACCTCGCCACCACTTCCCAGCTGGTTCCAGCCAGGGTTATGCCTTTGCATCGCACCCAGGCTCCGGGGAACACTTTGGGACCCAGGCTGCCCTGCCGCTGCGCAAAGCAGTGCGCGGGCAGGCCCAGGATGGAAGGGCAGCACGCTGCCTCGTCTCTCCTGCCTCTGGCACAAAACTTCCTCGCATCCACAAAGCTCTGGCTGGGTAGGTTAGGGGCTGCAGAAACAGGAAAGCGTTCCTAAGGCCACAACATCAGCTCTCTGCTACCTGGAACAGCTACAAAAGCAGAACACCCAGAGCCTTTGACTCCACACCCCCGGAGAAGGAGGAGCTTCTTTGCTCCATTTAAACTTGCAGAATGCCACAAGCCTCAGCGCAAGACCACCACGGAGCTCTACTATTGGAAAGGAAAGAGAAAGTTGCTGCATTATTTATAGTCCAGGAAGGCAACAGAGCAAAGCATACAACCCTGCATAGTATCGTTTTAACTAACTCCTACTTCTCAGTAAAACATATTTTTTTTTTTCACTACATAAGTAAGAATAAACCAGAGCTTATAAAAAGAAACGAGAAGAAAATCAGGTATGAGAAGTTTGCATTCGTCTTTCCTTTGTAGTGAAATGACTAAACCCATCTACTGTAAAAAGCCATGAGCAAGAGGCTCCAGCACCATGCAAATCGTAGTCAGCCAGGAAGACCCTTACGCAGTTCCTGAGATCTGTTAAGAGCCTTGACCTAGGGGATCACTAGCTGAGAAACAGAAGACCATGAAAATAAAGGATCACGTTTAATTTTCCAGATGATCTCAAACCCTTTTGCTCACCAGTGCAGATAAACATTTGAGCACCCAAAGGCTGTGGTTTCACAGACATTTCCTTTCTCGGCTGAGCTCCCTCGCGCTGACAAGCACGCTGAGTTTTCCCAGAGCAAAGATTTATTGCTGCTCAACAGCATTGTTGTGTTCAAGGAGGAAAGAGCTGCAATGGGAGAAGTTTTCAGAGGGGAAGATCCCCCCGCTAATGGATGTTCCTATGTGGGGCCGAAGACTGAGGATTTACTGGTTTGTGATACAACTAGACCTTGATCAGAAAGCACGATTACCAACCTCAAAGCCAGACAGCCTTGCTGTGGCAGCTCCTGGAGGCTATGGAGAGGACAAAGCATGACTTTCAAGAAGAGGAAGCTCCCTGTCAAAACCACTTTCCTGGTGGTGTTAGACATTCATATGGAAATAACATTCTCTTGAAACGGGTAGTGTGGAACACCACAGGTGTTTTGGTCTACACACCCCAGTGAGATATTTGCTTTGCTAAAGGAAACAGTCATTTATTGCATCAGCACCAGAAAAAAGCGTTATGACCGTCTTCCTCATCTGAAAAAGTTCACCTGCTGGGGAAATCAAACAAGCATAGGCGGCTGTAGCACCAGAGTGAAAATTCTCTAGCCCCTAACCAGCAGAAGACAGTCAGGATAAAGCAAGTGCTTAGCAAATTTAGGTCTATTGCCAGGAATATTTTAAATAGTTCCTAGAACTAACACATTCCCCATCCTGCCTCGAGCAAGAACATCTCCCTGCTGCCTTCAGCGAGGCTTGGGTCAGACCCTCAGTCCATGCTCCATCAATTCAATCTCTCGGCTCACTGAAAACAAGTCATTGTTACACAGTCTGAGCTACACTCCCAATTTTAAACACAACTTTTACACACTAGTAGGCAAAGTCTAGACGTTTGGAGGCACTGGAAATTTTGACTTGGAGACAGGTGTTCACCCCAAAAAGTTACATCACTAACTTAATAGGTCCTGCCAGAGTGCCAGATCAGTTACTGATGGCCAGTCCTGTGTTTGGGCTGGTAAAGAGCCAGTATCTTTAGAAGAGGTATTTTCACATGCTTGCCAAAATGCCCACCTTTCCTCCCTCCCCAAAACAATGCCACAGTAGCAAGCACTCCATCTGACCACAGAAGAGGGAGAACAGAACTGATTTCAATAGTACAGTAATGGTAACTTCTTTTACTTCTTGGAAAATTACAATCCCATCTTAAGATCTGATGTAGCAGGATCACGACTTGTTTTTTTGCCTGAAATATCTATTTTTCCTCTGCCTTTTATATAAAAAGATACTGGTATTACGCAAGTGTTTTCCACTGGGCTTACAATAAAAAGTACCTTTTACAATCAGAAAGTCCCAAACAAGTTTCAAGTTCAAAAGTTTACTGCTGCTCAGCTTAAGATTTCAGAAACCTCCTGGAACTGTCTTTCAGCTTGAATGATTTATCGCACGCTTGGAAGAACCTAAGCCTTAGCAGGGGTTGCTGCTGCCTTTTAACTCAGCTACCGTGTCTAACCAAGATGCTGCTGAGTTGCTCACTGAAAAAAAAAAGCATTCTGTCAGTAACCACACCAAGAGTTTTATACAAAAATACTACCCTGTAGAAGTATTTATGTAATTCTTAGTGTAATTTAACATTTTTTTAAACTGTTTATGCTATCCTTATGTGTGCAACAGGTGATTGATAGGACAGGATTGACATTATCCGTGCTGTAGGAAGCTTACAAGCAAAACCTGTAATCCTGTTGTCAGGAACATATTTCGTTCATATGAAACAATCAGGCTGTAGGCGGGTGGGATGAAAAAAGGTAAGAGCAGCAACAGATTCGGAAATGCTCCTGAACTTGAAAATTTTGAAGGTAACTTCTTAAATGTGCAACTAAAAATGCTTGTCTAAATAACTGGCAGCGGTGCTTTGTTTTGGGTTTTTTTTTTGGTGTGGTGGTTTTGGTGTTTGGTTTTTTTTTTCCACAAGTGGAAGGAAGTAGGTATAGCTTCACGTACAGGGAGTAAAGATTCTTGGCAGTCCAGAACCAGGGACACATGGCATGCTCTTCCATCCCATGAAGGCAGCGTTATCATGCATGGGTTTGGGCAACCACTGCCGCGTCACCCATGCTGGAACACCACTCTTTTGTATACAATCCTTATGCTACTTCTACTGACTTGCGTGATGCCCATGGGACCGAGGAGAGACCTCTGTTGCAAAATCCTAGCTTCTCTCACTTGCCGTTAGTGAGAGAAGCCTTTAAGACCAGACCCCAGTCATAACATGGTTTTGGTCACCTCCATGTCAAGCCTACAGAGAACTAGAGGAACTGCAATGCATGACTACAAAGTAGGTCTCTAACTTCCTCGTATCCACGGATCACACCAGTATGCAGAGTCTACATTGCATTTTTAAGTCGTTACAGGGAAGGGAATCCAATGGAAAACTGTGAGGAGCTGATTTTTAAGCCTTTAATGAACAGAGAACCTAAAGCACGAAGAGCTCCCCTTCGAACATGCCTCAGCTAAGTCAAAGTGACAAAGCTGATGTTTCTGCAGCGACATTTTCAATGTTCTTCTCAACATTGTAAAGGAAGGTGGGGTTTTTTGTTCTGTTTTGTTTTTAACTACCACATGCACCAAAGGTCAATACTGAAACTGAGGTTGGAGATAGCGTTGACGAAAAGGAAATGAGGATAGGGAAGTGCGAACTCTTATTACAATAAAACAAACCAACTCTTCAACTCCCGGATGACAAAAAGTCCTGTCCGCTCCAGCACCTCTGGCAGGACAGGAACAGCAGGAAATGTTTGTGGTTTCAGCTGACCACACGCAGCTCGTTCGTGCCATTTCCAGGAGAGCCGCATGCACACAACCGTAACGGCCGACGACCGCAGCAGTAAATCCCGTCTAACCTGGAGCGCTGAGGCTCTTCACGCGTGTGCCGGGTGAACTGTGACCCCTTCAGCGTTAGCAGAGTAGCCCAGAAATTCAGTCTTATTTAGCAGGAGCTGAAATTAAGTACCTGCCTCCAAAGAGGGAGGTTTTATGCTATCACCTAATTTTTTATTTTGAATTTTAATTTGAATGTTGAATTTCTATGTGAAAGTTTATCTTAAAAATATAAACAGGCAATTCCATCCATCTGAAGAAACTGGACACATTTTTTAAAGCACTGAGGCATATTGAAAATCAGACACTTGACACCTTTTGGATGCATTTATTTTTTTAATCCTTTATTCTCTTCGACCACCTATGCAAATCGATTATTTACTTCCACACATTACTCATACCACCACTGAGTTAAGCATTTACCTGTTGTGACAAAAAAAAAAACCCCAAACATTTCTGCTGCTGACAAGTGAGCACATTTGCCAGAAATAGGGTGTTTGTTTTGAAACATCAGGTGGTTTGGGGTTAAATGAAGCCCAGGAACGGCTGCTGAAACTCTTCAGGCTATTGAGTCACTTATGTCATCTCTCCCATAAGAGGACCTCTGGTGTTCAGCAGGAATCCAGCTTTTTCTCAGAGGGGAAGCTTTTTTCCTCTTTCTATGACTGCCATTTCCTAAAAGCAGCATGAACATAAGTGCTTTAGCCTCTCCACATCCTAGTCAAATTTGGCCAATGTTTTTTGCATGTTAAAAATGTGCCGTGGAAAAGGAGAACTGAGGACAGCACGGCGGTGCAAACCTTGTTTCTTTAACAAAGCAGGCTAAAAGCAGGAAGAGCTAGAGAAAACCTACTGCCTCAGCACACTACCACAAACGCATCATATCCTGGCGTAGCAGAGTTCTTTAGAAGTCATCTTACGCCCAGACCGAAGGCAGAAACTTTCTTGACGGGGACAGTGAGCGGTCCTCAGCCCCAGGCCCCCAGACAGACTCCCAAAAGCAGGCCTCCTGTTTATTTCTCCTCTGGGACGGCGAGCCTTGCACTCTTGCTCAGACTCCGCAGTCCTCACAAGTCCCCAGTGGCTTAGAAACATTTTGTCAGGAGACAGTTATGGAAATATTGGATTTCTACTTCTGTGCTTTGAAGCCTACAAAAGTCAGAGATTCAGCAAAAGGCAGCTTCTTAGCCAAAAACACTTAAATGTTTACCAAATCAAAGACAGGGTAGACGTCACTGGAAAGCACATTCCTGTATACAATACCCTGGCTGTCCTCGCTCAGCTTGGGTCTGCATGTTCACAGCATCTGGCCTGGCCTACTTAGTCAGAATTTTCTGCCATGGGGTAAACAGTTGCTTTTGTCCCTTTAGTACCAGCCTTCCCACAGAAGCATCTTATTCAGCAGCTCACTTTTCTGCACGCAGTCCATTCAAACGCCCCAGCGAGGCACAGCTACTGGCTCTCCAGGGCACAGTAATTTGCAGCAACTCTTCTTGGCTGCCTTCAATCTTAATCTTTGTCCTGCGGATCACATTCCAACGAGAGCTATCAAGCTATAAAATCTGATTACGTACTACAATCAGACACTACAGCAAGTATTACAGAAAAACCACAATCATAAAAAAAATAATAATTAAATTTATTCATCAAAGTAGACTGCCTCTGAGCCATCACACGTTCCATGGAAGGGAAGAAGAGACAAACACTATTCCCCATTTCTCTTCCCTGCTAACAATGCAAGATCTCTCCTCCTCTGGAGAGAAAGGGGAAGACACACATGTTCCAAAAAAGGGATGCATATTGATTAACACTGTTTAAATGGTGAGGTCTTGTTTATCAGAGCAAGCCAGACATTTAAGAGCCTGCCAACTTTCACTGGGACCCAAGCCCTGATAACACCACCTGCATTGCTCTGCAGATGAAGAGTTATTAACTGACCTGCTTCTCCGATGGAACCTGAAAAGTAATTCCATCCAGGCTTTGGCAAATGCCATGCACGTCACACATTCTGTTTTTCTCCTAATTCCGTTAATTATTTTCTTTCGTATTCCCCCAACAAAACCTGCCTGGCGTCATAGCAGCTGGATCCCCCTGATACCACAGAGGCCAGATGGGTGAAGAATCAAATGGATCTCAGTTCTGAGAGGCCGCCTCCAGCGACGGCACGGTGCCAAGTTATCTGTGTGAATCAGCGAGCCAGTAAGCGCTGTCGATTCGGAACGGTGCAGCGCTTCCATCGCTCTCGCAAGCAGCTTCAGTGCATTTAACCGCTGCTGCACAGCGGTGCCAGCAAACAGAGCTGACAGCACTGAGCCAACCAGAAGCACTTAATTTTAAAGGAAGGAAAGAAGAGTTGTGAGTATACTCATATACAAATGGTATCTGCCCACTTTCTGGAAGGAGTGTGCACAGCACATTTCTGTCTCCCCAGGTCTTCCATCACGCTCGCTACCACGGCATCTGAAAGTGCTGAAGGATAAACACAACCTCCCCGCAGAAAGGAGGTACGGCCTGCAAATCTCTTCAGGGGGAAGGGCAATTCACTTGTTAGTGCACGCTTACGTTTCCAAAAAGCTTTAGACAATATTCCTTACTGGAGACTCAAACCATTTCACAAAGTGAAACACTTTATTGAATCGACCTTTTTGGAACCAAGGCTTACTCTGAAACTCATACACTGGGCATTCATAGAATTATAAGGCCAAGCTGCCAACAGAAGGCAACTGCTTTTACCCAGTAACTGCACATCCACTTGCGAGAATGTTGGAAATGCTGGAAGAAAATGTATTTCAGTTCCCCAGTCTCTTTTCCTCATCCTTCATCTGTACTTGGACCTCTCTTTGTCTTTTGATTTCTTAGGACTTCTGCTTCTGTCTGCTTTTTTATCCCAGTCTCTTATTCGGACGTCGTCTTTGTATTTGTCTCTGTGTTTGCTGTAAGTGTAGTCTCTCTCTTGAGACGGGCTGCGACTCCGATGTCTGTCTCTCTTCTCACTCTTTGTTTTCTCTCTACAGCGTTCTCCCTCGTGCTTTCGATCAGAATCCTGTTAAAGGAATTGGACAGATACGCAGTTACAGACAAAAGAGGAAAATATACAAAGGTGTTAAAAGAACTAGAAAAGAGTCAAGGATTGTTGGTTCCTTAGCTAAGGCTGGTACTACGTGAAATAGATTCACATCCACAACGATTTGAAAAAGATAACAAATAAAAAACCTCCACGACATGAACTATACGAAGAAGGTAAGTCTAAAAAACTGCTTATATCAGGGATTCAACTCAGATGGATATTATGAATCTCTTCATAAGCATCGCACAAGCTTCTATGCTAGATTTGGATTTTGACTTCATATCTAAGAATGGAAGTATTTCAGCCATGGGTTTTGGTTCAAGCCCCACAGGCATTCCAGCGCTATGAAGATACAGAACACTTTTTAGAGACAGTAATAATCCTTAACAGCCTGAATTCTAGAGTTTTGGAAAAATAGACAACACCACCACAAAGACCAAAACTACACACACACACACCACACACCCAAACTACTTCACTTCCTTGAAGCTACAAGTCCACAAGAAAAGGCAATATGGAGAATGCAATCCTTTTCAATGCACAGTCAAGCGTGAGGTAATTAAAAAGATCACTTAGAAAGCTGCCATTTCATTTCAAGGAACTCTACACTTTCTTAATACACAATACTGAGTTTGAAATGTGAATTTCTAAAATTTTCAAGCATTGCTAAAAACTATTTTGATCTTACTATTCAACTACGATATACAGTGAAACAAAATACAAGAGGAGCTTCAGAATCCTGCAGAAAGAGACATATATAATTTGCTATTAATTCAGGTACTTGGCATTTTTGTTTTGAAGGTATGATAACTTGAAAGTTTAGTATCACTATATGCTCTAGTAGACAGATAGCATTTTATGGGATTTTAATAACACCGTTATTAAAAACAGATCATTATGAATTATTAAAAATGTCTCCATTAAATTGCATAGTATTTTTTTCTTAATTTCAGATAAAATTTTCATTTTTCTAAGTATGTACTCGTGACAGTAGCATTCACAATTGTATAGCTAAAACCTATACCGCACGTACAAACAAACTTTATTTATTTTAAAAATAGTGAAAAAAACCTCTACTCAAAGCAGATCTTTTATCCAGAAAGGCAGTGATCAGGATGGCCCTCAGAACAAACTCTCAGAGCAAACATCACCTTTAGAATTATGTAGATAATGCTGAAATATTAGAGTTAAAATAAAACCCCTGGACCAACACACACATCAATAATCACAGCTTTCATCTTTATCTACCTCACAAAAAATTTCTGCTACACCTGGGTACAGTAACCTCGCTGGTAGCCAAATGCTTATTCCTCATCTTTACTGTCACACTCTATTTCAGTACAGATTTTAACATCTGAACCCATCAAAAAGGAGTGGTAATTCCAGCTATTTGTAAGAGGTTTGTCCCCTCACCTTCAAAACGAGGCACAGCCATATTATTCTTGTACCAGAAAGCCTCAGTCTCCACTGTCTGAACGAGACAATACTTGGTGGCAGGGCCTGAGTAAATATCAAAGATGGACAGACTGGTGGTGGAGTAGAGAAGAAGACAAAAAATATTGGTCTGAGAAACAGATGGTGGACTTGGTGCACTGCTGCCTTCTAGCTGATTTGTTGATGAAGTTTCCTCCCAGCACAAGGAGAAACAGGAGAAAAGCAGAACAGCACTCAGCTGAAAAATCTACCAACACTGGAGACGGGCTACTGGCCACGTCAAGGCAGGGAAGGTTAACGAAGGTTAACGAAGACTTGAAAGTGAAGACAAATAGCCTACATTGAATGCCATAGAAAAAGGTAACTTACTGAAAGGATTAAAAAAAGTCCTATGAGCAAGGAGCCAGCTACGCACACGACCTTCACAGAAGCATTTAGGGTACAGGTGCACAGGGCACGGCTGAAAGTGCCACAAAAAGGTCATCACAGCAGCTAGCATGATTACAGTGTAAAAAAAAAATGTAGTAATTTGAATTAGTAGAATGAATTGCATCTTAGTTCCCCCCAAAAATTGGTTATGTTTCCCCTTAAATGAGATTTTACCTTTTAAGTCTTTGGCACAGAAAAAAAAAGTAAATTTTTGAAACATTCTAAGTTACTAAAAATAATGGTATTTTGAAATAAAATCTTTTATGTACCTATCCAAGTCAGAAACACGCTGTTTTCCCATTGAAAGAGGAAGAAAAAGATTCCTACTTAAAAACAGGCTCTCTGTTCCAGATTTCTCAATCCATGCTCAGAGCCTCTTATCAGGCAATGAGTAAGTGATGATCATTCCATCTTAATCCAGCACTGTGTTGGTGAACACACGTGAGGAAGGAAATATGAAAAGTGGGAAAGACTACTCTGGAAGTTCATGGCTGTCTTTGCCAAAAGTAGTAACTTGCCAAACTGCACTTGCAGGTAAATCAGTTAGAAGTACCATGACCACAAAAGTAGAACAAATATGCCACCTCTACATACGTTAAGCAGACTAGTTAAAGGTTAAAAGGAGCAAACAAATAGAGACAGTCTTTTCAGGAGGGAGATTTTGATCCAACTTGATCCTGCACATAAAGACAACAGTGTCCAATACACAGTAAAAGCAGAAATTAAAACCAGAATAATCAATCTTTGCTAAAATCACGCACTACAGAAACCTGAAAGTCAGGAAGCCCTTGTGTCTCACAGAAATCCATTGGATAGGCTATACTCCTCCACTGATCCAATTATCTTAAAAAAAAAAAAAATTAAAAAATCCAAGGATCCCAAAAATACAGAGAAAACTGGAAAGGGAACAAAGTCACAATACAGATTTCAAGTAGAAGCATGACCTGTATTCAAAAACCTTTACCAAATCCTATTCACAAACTCATGTGATAGTGCGGCCTCCTGCTCCAGATCCACATCCTGTTACCTACTAAAAGCAAGCAACAACACCCTACCTCTTCCACCCTCTGGAATCAAATCAAACAGCACAAGATTCAAAAATATAAACACCAACGCTGAAGATTCAGGAAACGAGTGTCAGACTAAGAAAATGATGAGTCAAAATATACTAAAGAAAAAAAAACAGCAAGAGAACAGAAAAACAACTCAACATCATGGAAACTATTCGGAAAAAAAAAAAAAAAAACCAAACCCTTTCAGTCATAGCTGGAGCTGGTAGCACAAACTGCAGTTTCATTTGCCAGGACTTCCCACTGTAAGACCCTGTTGTCTGTTAACTGAAATCTCTGCCACACTAGGGGCTCAGGGTGGGAGTTTATGTATGAAGCACAACTCCTGTGGTCTTTGGCCAACTAGTTGTGGAAGATCTGCTGTTGTTTTGTTTTGAAGTTCTTACCTCAAATACATTCTAACATTTCCAAAATAGGGTTATGGGAAAATGCTTTGTTTGCCTATACTAAAAATGCTGCCATTTATAAAAAAAGTTTCCATATTGTTACGCTTTGTGCTGGTCTTGACATTCACACTGTACATAGTCTGCCTCAAGAACATGCCTCCTTCCTCTATTCTTGTACAAGTTCCCCAGATCATGCCCAAATTATAAATCTAATATATATATATACATATATACACACACATTTTGTATACGCTAAACAGGACTTGTCAGCTAAGCTGCCTGCAGATTTCACCTCCAACCAGATCAGGTTGCTCAGAGCCCCATCCAACCTGGCCTTGAATGCTTCCAGGGATGGGGCATCCACCACCTCTCTGGGCAACCTGTGCCAGTGTTCCACCACCCTCACTGTAAAAAATGTTTTCCTTATATCCAGTCTGGATCTACATCCCTCTATTTTTAAAACCATTAGTTTTCTACCTGTTTTTCTTATAAGTCCCCTTGAGGTACTGGAGGACCACTATCAGGTCTCCCCAGAGCCTCCTCTTCTCCAGGCTGAACAGCCCCAACTCTCTCAGCCTGTCCTCACGGAAGAGGTGCTCCAGCCCTCTGATCATCTTCGTGGCTCTAAACTATAACATGAAGAAGTTAACAGCCTATTGCTGCCAGTATTTGTTGCACCACCTGCAGGGGTGGAGACAATCAGAATGACTTTAAAATGTTCTCTGCTAGTAACACACGACCAGCCAGTTCCACACGTGTAATTTCTGAACCATCAAGAACAAAGACTATTCCAGAAATAGCTGTTTCAAGAAATGTTAAAGCGACAATGTCAATTAGACAAAAAGACAGGAGGAATTGTATGTATATGCTCCAATCAAGACTTCAATGATCTGAACAGGTCCCTCCCCTCCACCCAAAGGATCCCAACTGAATTAGTATACGAACAGGGACAAGACGACTTGTATCACGAATGAGCAATAGGGCTTCCTGGTGGAACTGAAAAAATGTAATTGCCAACGCTCGTGAGAAAAGTTATTTTTAGCATCGTCGCAAGAAGCGATGCAATGGAACAATCCATCATGTACGACCTCTGTACACAGAACTTAAAGCAGTACTCAAAACTCATGCCGGGACAACGGCTTTATTTACTGCGGCTGCAACCGTAGCACAGTCTGCAAAATTGCTAGAAGACAGCTTTGTTCTCACTCATAAAGCTTGCATTGTTAAAATATTGGGGTTTACTGATTTTTATTTTTTTTTTCAGCTTAGCTCAATTCTCCCTAATGCTCACACTTCAACGATGGTTAACCCTCCACTTCATCATTGCAGACATTGTTTCCATGAAACATCAACAGGTTGACTATCCCAAGTTCACAGAAACACGAGAATGCTGACCTGACAGGCTGCGGTGGAACTCATGAACGAATGACACAACTACTGTCTTTTAACGCCCTCCTCCGCAGCCCAAGTCTTACAGCACCGTATGCTCGCACAATACAGACGCAAGCAAACCTGCACACAGATTTTACAAAAACACTTCCAAACCAGTTCAGGAAAAATTAAAAAAAAATTAAAAAAAAAGATAATGCAAAGAGATTGTGTTTCTGATTCTGTATGGGGGAAAAGGCAACACATGCTGGTCTGGCAAGAAAATGATAGTCTGCCTTCATGAAATACGATTAACTACTAGTTTATGACTGGAAATACGCGAACAATAGGTTCAAAGTGCTGAAGATCTCCTACTTTACAAGAGGCTACATTGCCTCTTCAGGATGTTTTGGCAAAAAGCCATTTGGAAAAGTCAAGCTTCAAAACTCCAGGAAGATTTGGAAAGCCTCTTTAATAATCAGATACTAACATCAGCCTTCTGTACAGTTACAGCTGCTGTATTTTACAGGACTGTGCATGCCATGTCCTCAGTTCAAAATCAGACTTTTTTTCCTGGTTTCTCTTAATAGGAGATCAATAAGCAGCTATGAAATTAATGCACAAACAGGTCAGTACCTTAGATTTTTTGGTCCTCTTGTCATCCTCTTCATCTTCAGAGTGGTGGTGCCTTTTCTTCTTTTGTTTTTTAGCCAAGTGTGACTGACTTGTTTCAGACTCTTCTATATCCTCATCCAGCACAAGGTCATACTTGGCACTGATGGGCTTGGTTAAGGACAGATCTGTTACTTAATACCAACAAATAGTAGAACATAAAAGCTCACAAAGGAAACAAACACCTCCTTACCAGACCAGGGTTAACCAAGACTTACTACGTATTTCAGTCAGAACGGATCATACACTTTGAAAAAAATCAGCTCTGCTAAAATGACGGAATTCTGTCCTGTCAAACAGCACAGCCAGGTCACAGTTCTCCTTTCTTTTCTACCTGTGGGTATCTGAAGAAGCTATGGTCTTCTCTTTTCTCACGACAACCACAAGCAAAGTAGAACCACAGAGCATGATTTAGCTACTACTACGGTCTCATTTCGGATGCAGTAGGTCCCTTGTGAAACTACTTAAAACTCTGTTATGCCACATGTTATTCCAGGGCTCTGGACCAGGAACATTATTTATCTGCACACAACATGGAAGTGAAACAGCACATTCTGATTTGACTAAATTCATTGAAGCCATCAAATTAAAAATGCAAAATTCTCAATTCTGTCTCAAACACCAAATGGTTATATGAAGCAGCAGCAAAATACCCTTCTGGCAAGCTTTAAGAATAAGGAGTCTTTTCCAGGCTCTTTTCGTAAAATGTACCTAGTGCAAAAAAATACCTTTGATCAGGAAAGGATACTCCTGCTTTGGTTTTGCCTTCTCTTTCAGAGCAAGTTTTGAAGGTCTGTCACGTTCCTTTTCATACTCTTTGAAATCATCTTTGGTATATCGGCCACCTGTTCACAGAAAAATATATTCAACTCACTCCAACTAAAAAAAACAACCAAGATCCACACCAATTACTAAGTTCTACTCATGAATTTAAGGGCTCTTCATAACCATACAGAGATTCATACCAGGATACAGTTCCAGAAAAAACCTTTGACATCTGGGTAGCAAAGTAGAAGAGAGTAGGACAAGCTGTGATTGATTTTTCTGTCCTTCTCTTGCTTGCAGATCCCATTAAATAAGTCTTTCTCCTCACTCATGTCCAGTGGAGACAACGCATGAACAGGATGACAAAGCAGGATCTAGCAACTAGTCCTACTTTGATTACAGGTCCTATGTCACACTTAACATTCTGTTACCACGAAAGCCTACAGACTATTCTCATGTCCTGGTTTCCGCTAGGACGGAGCTAATTTTCTTCCCAGTAGCTGCTGTGCTTTGTATTTAGAGCAGGATTTGATATGCGAAGAACGCTGATAATACACAGATGTTAACAGTGGTTGCTAAAGAGACCAAGGACTTTTCCAGCTTCCCAGGTCTCGCTAATGTGCGGATGGAAGAAGCTGGGAGGGGTATACAGCCAGTACAGTCAACCCAAACCGCACCAAGGCAGTATTCCACTTCATAAACATCATGTTCAGCATGTAAGTGGGGGCTGGCTGGTGGGCACTCTCTCATTTCTTCTCTCACGGCTTGGGATCGCTCTGGGGTCACTTTCAGTTCCATTCTACAACTGCTGCTCAGAACAGGCTGTATCGGTCATCAGGTTGCCAGGTGATGAGAAACTGTGCATCGCTGGTTTATTTCATTATCCCTATATATTATTATTATCACAATTAATATATATAGAAAACTATATTTTCCTTTGCTATCCTAGTAAACTGTCTTTATCTCAACACAGGAGTTTTCTTTCCCTCCCAATTCTCCCCCCCATCCCATCCATTCACTTGAAAGTATCAGCTCACGGATTAATAAATTATTCTACAGCAGTGTGCTGCCATCTCACGGTCACACTTAACACCGCAATATTAACTGCCTAGGTCAGAAACGGCTATCGAAGGTGGAAGTGCAATACTTCCCCTAGGTCATCTTTGGGTACCCTATATCCACGAGGTGACAATATAGTTAGCTTTCTGATACTTAGGACAATTTAGACCCAAGTTACCCTGATATAGAAAAGTTTTCCCCATAGTCAGTTAGTACAGGATGCACTGGAGAGCATGGTATAGATTACAGAGTCACCTCAGCTCTGTGCAGGACAAGTTCTAGTACCTCAGGGTCAACGACTTGTCTCCAACGTGGAGAAACAGAAACACCATGCAAACAGTTGAGGACTGACTGCACTTTTAGGCAAAAAAACAAAAGACAGTCATCACTGCAACGCACAGTCACCTCTCCAAGTCCAGGGTTTTCCTCACATCACCAACAACCAACTAACCGCTCCATCCACATCTCCCACCATTTTGTCTTCCCAAAACATCCTCAAACGTCTGAAATTGAGTTTCGTAACATACAGCCTGCTATGCAATATGCTTGACCTAGAGGAGGCGAAGAGGGGAAATCCCTGGCCTGAATACTGACTTTTTGTTGTATACACCCAGCTGTCACACAGTGAATAAAGAAACGAAACTAGAAAGTAACACTGTACTGCCATATTATTTTGCTAATGAGTACTATCAAAAAACATCACTTTTAAAGCTTGAGAGAAACAAATGACTTACTGGCAAAAATACATCTGATAAAAAGGCAATCCGTGGCAGTAATGTTAATGTAACAGTAGTAAATGCTTCTGCTCTTTCATACAGAGCAAGTGAAGTTCAAGCTGGGTGGAGAATGGATGGAGAGCAGTCCTGAGGAGAAGGACTTGGGAGTGCTGGTGGATGAGAAGCTCAACCTGAGCTGACAATGTGCCCTTGCAGCCCAGAAAGCCAACTGCACCTTTGGCTGCATCAAGAGGACCGTGGCCAGCAGAGGGTGGTGGAGCACTGGCACAGGTTGCCCAGAGAGGTGGTGGATGCCCCATCCCTGGAAATGTTCAGGTTGGACGGGGCTCTGAGCAACCTGATCTGGTTGGAGATGTCCCTGCTCCTTGCAGGGGGGTTGGACTAGATGGCTTTTAAAGGTCCCTTCCAACTCTAAGCGTTCTACAATTCTGTAACTTTGTTGCTCTATTTACTACAGTACAAGGAAAATTTATATCCTTGAAGATGAGATGATTTAAGCTCATAAAAATTGCTTCTCTTCATATAATAGTTGCAGTTTAGAAGTCATGGCTTATTAGTTATGAGGGTCAAAGAATTGCAAGTGTACCTACCTTTTCCCTTCCACTTAATCTTTGCAACAGACTGGCTAAAATCCACATGTATCCGTCTGTCATCTATCAGCACATTGTCCATTTTGAAGTAGGCTTTCTCACAGTCTTCCTCCTGATATTAACGTTTCCAGAAAATTCTGAGTCATAATTACTTCATAGGAATATTCACAAAAGAGCCCAAACACAAATTCAGCTGCTTAATGGTATGCATTTTTTCCTAAAATTGCGTAAAGCACAGCAGCTCTTTCACTGTGTAATTTCAAAAGAAACAGTTATGCTATGTCCAAATGTAAACATTTCCAATTCTATTTCTTAATTCATTTCACTATTTTAAAACTTTGCCAATCCAGCTACGTGTCTGGCACATGTAATACATTCAGAAAAACAAGGAAAAAAAGGACAACTAATAAAAGCTCCATTTTAAGTACTTAAGTAGGCTAAAGAAAAGCAAGAACACTTTTCCAGTGTTTTCAGTTTTCTTCACAGATTAGAGAGATTAGCAGACACAGGCAAGAAACGATGCACCATCGAGAGAACATTTACTATCTCACAGTAAGAGCAGCACGTTGATAAAGCAAGCATCATTTACAAGCCCAATGTAGGACACTACTGTCATAGACCCTCCTCTCTTTATGCAGCATGCCTCCTCTTTTGTCCAGTATTCCTTTCTTTAACTCTTCAAAGTCCTAATGTGCTCAGGGGGAAAAAAAAGGGACCCACTCTCCTCCCACTGGTTTCAAGACAACCTAAGAACATACTTGTATTGCTTGGCTGAATAGAGAAAAACTTCAACATTTGCCTCACTTAGGACCTACAACTTCTGTAACTAAGTTAGTAAGAGAAAATATTAGCTACCCCACCTTGGAACACTTCACTGTTTTTCCTTAATAGAAGTATGCTGAAAATGAACTTTTATAAGCAGAATCTACATACAGCATACCGAAATAACACACCTTTTCAAACTCAATGAAAGCGTAACAGAGAGATTCACCAGTCTTCCAGTCTCGAATCACTTCACAGCTGAAAAATTGATATGAAATTAAAATGTTAATGCTGTTGGAGCAAAAAACATTTTGATAGGCAAGCACTGCTTAAAAGGGAGAAAACAGTAAAAAAAAACCCCCAACACACAAACAAAAATCCCAGCCTTGAAGGTATTTTAACACTTGATTCTGAGACTCCTACTGACGTGAGGGTGTCTGCACGTGGCATTGACCTGAGTAACTATTACCCTTAACTCACAATTGGTCAACATGAAGTGCAGAATTAGGGAGGAATTTCTGATTGATTAATCAAAATCTGTTTTCCAACACTACTGTTTGTTACTGATTTTTCGCATTTCACTAATGCAAGACAAGAAATTTCACATTCTGTTTGCTCAGTCACTTGAAGGCAAGTTTAAACAAACATCACGTGACAAACTTTCTCTTCTTAGCAAGCACCTCTTTAGCATCCATTTTCTTATCAGGCAGTTCACTGGACAAAACTAAGAAGCCTGAAGTATTGAATCAGTAGACACAAAATGGGAACAGTATTGCATCAGTATTACCAAACTCTTGTATAGAACATAAGAATTCTGACTATAGGATGTTAAAGGAGGTCAGACAGCAACAAGGGCAGGAAATGTGGTATTAAGGTGAGATTTAGTAAGGTGAGACGACCCCCACGTGTACTGAGGAAGTAAGAAATCAGAATTAGAATACACAATCCAAAAGATGATCAAGATGGGGAAAAAAAAAAAGGAAAGAAAGAAAAAAAAAAAAAAAAAAAAAAAAAAAAAAAAAAAAAAAAAAA
>WHYT01017685.1:16990-31511 GCA_009806455.1 Tetrax tetrax
CATTTTCCTACACATTTTCCCAGAATCTTACCACAGGGGCTTCCTTGCCCTATTTATATCAACCAAAAGTCAAACATTTTAACTTTGGTGACAGGTTCTTATTTAATTTATACATGTACCTATAGTTGCTAGCTATGATGGGGATTTTGGCATCAGTCATAACTCTATTTCACTGGAGCAAAGTTTACAAAGGAACAATGACCTATCTTCTTTCCCAAATGGCATCTGATACTCTTAAAATTAACATTCCAGTTACTGATAGCATTCAAAGATCAGCAATTCCTGACTTTTATTGTGAAACTCATAAATTTCTGCCATTACTGTGTATAATCATCAACCAAATTACCACTTGTCATCATATGCTTTATACATCTGTTTTCCATGGCAAGGTGAGGTGGACTTGGTCCACTGTCCAAAGTAAATGATAAATTCTAGAATCAGTAATACAAAGAAGAAGCCAATTAAACTACCTTATTACATTTTACTAAGCTGCTCCAGACCAATTATAACCATATTTCTTTGTGGTCTAATTAGGTTCAACTAAGTTCCACAGTGTGTAAGCCTATAATGAGTGAACACATGAGAAACGTGGTTCAGACTCCATGTGAGGGATCATTAATATGCTCTGGGCTGCTGCTTTGGAAGAGGGTGCACCTAATTATGTGGGTTAATGCACTTAAACTAAATAGATGAATTGCAGCTTTTTTCAGTGTTTCAAGGCCCCTTAGATCGACAGAACTGTAGATTAATAAGTTGTTAGTGAATGATCCGTTGACCTGTCCCATCATTCTTCACTTTCACTCCATATGCTCTTAGAGGCATGAAATGATAAAGTAGAGAAATGTGCCAATCACTACCATTTCAGTTTTGTTGCTTTCTGTGGCACTTGCCGAAGAAATGATCAGACCTGGTGAACAGCAAAATAAAACATCCGATCTTTCCAATAATTTCAGTTGACTTTGGATCAAAAGGCATCATGCACAAGAGAGAAAAGATTCCTCACTTGCACAAAACACCTTACATAAAAGATTGAACTCCTTTCAGCTAGCTGTGGCTGTCTAAAAGTCGGGCATATTGTTTAGTATACTGCTTTAGCCAGCTGAAAGAGTAAGTCATGCAGACTGGGTAAGTTATCTAACTGTCAAAGAAAAGGCCAAGTCATCTGAGACTACTCATACCAGAGAAGAAACAGCTTAGGGGGTATATAACAGAGGCTGCAAAATCATGATGAGATGGGAAGAATGTATTGAGCCAGATTGTTAATCACATTCTTTGAGGGAAGGAGAAAAGAGATATCAAATTACAGCAGTAGGAGCCAAATTCAATGCAAAAAAAAAAAAACCCTGAGGTTTTTGGGTTTTTTTTTTTTTTTTTTTCCTTCTCAGTTGGTAGTAGACCTTTGAAACTCCTTTGCAAGCCATCATCAGGAAATCCCTTTAGTGGAAAAACTAAGAATGGAGACTGAGAGATTATTAGGGAGAAAGGATCACAGGTACATTTTCTGCCCCCTAAGTACTCGTTTATGGCCAGTGCTGGAGATAGAATACCAAGTGATACACAGTGTTGAGATGAGTCAGTAGAGCCGTTTTTTATGTCCTCTCTTGTGGTGAATAAGATATAGAATGCTCTTCAGGACTTCCTCCTGGTTAGCTCAAGCAGATATCTTCCCAGCACAGTAGATTTATATATCCCATAAAAGCTTTCACACATATTGCAAAAGGGGCCAAAAGGTCAAAAAAAATTTGAACAGTAGATGGTATGTAGAGAACTATCAGTTTTGACACCTATATCCTTTTGTAGATCTAGGTTTGGTAAACAGTCCCTGTTTGCTAAGATCTCAGATTTGAGAGATTTCACTGACTCCTGAATGTCTTGTCTGTGACGGCAAACGACATGCCAAATGGGTTTGTTTTCTCATGTTCACACTTGTCCTTAAGGCACCAGAGGCAAAAACTACTTCCTATTCCACTCCTGAGTAAGAGAACCTGACAATGTAATAATTGAACTGGGTACTTAGCTCACTATGTTTATGACGTGCTTCTTTTTAATTTACTTTGTCAGTATCTTTTTCACTTTTCTTCCACTGTTGCCAGCATGCTCTTGCTCCTCATAATGTCCATGAAAATAGTTTTTATTAGAACTTTCCCTTCTCACATCCTGTTCTCATATTAACCCATTACCCCGTGGTGGCTTGCAGGATCTGCCCAAATTGATCTGCCTGCTGTTGGAAAGCTTTGAGTTCCATGTCTCTGCCTGTGATATTGCAAAGAAAACACTTTGCCAGTATTTTCATCCAAAGGCACAGTAGCATAAACAGCTGTTAAATGGCATTGTCATGAGGAAGGCAAAGGCAAATGTGTCTGTGAAGTGAGTA
Organism: Tetrax tetrax; assembly: GCA_009806455.1. Lineage (NCBI taxonomy): Eukaryota > Metazoa > Chordata > Aves > Otidiformes > Otididae > Tetrax > Tetrax tetrax. The sequence goes on from WHYT01017685.1 coordinate 19,365, forward strand.
AAGCAATAGAAAACATACAGAATCATAGAATGGTTTGGGTTGGAAGGGACCTTCAAGCCCATCCAGTCCAACTCCTCTGCAAGGAGCAGGGACATCTCCAACCAGATCAGGTTGCTCAGAGCCTCATCCAGCCTGATCTTGAATGTTTCCAGGGGTGGAGCTTCCACCATCTCTCTGGGCAACCTGGGCCAGTGTTCTACCACCCTCAGTGTAAAAATTTTTCTCCTACTATCTAATCTGAATCTTCAGTTATATCTTCAGTTACAGGTGCAATTGAAGTTGCAGTCAATGGCTCATTGTCCAAATGGAGATTAGTAGCACGTGGTGTCCTTCAGGGGTCTATATTAGGCCTCGTACTGTTTAATTTCTTTGTCAATGACATAGACAGTGGGATTGAGTACTCCTTCAGCAAGTTTGTGGATGACACCAAACTCAGTGGGGCAGTTAATACAAAGGAGGGAAAGGATGCCATCCAAAGGGACCTTGATAGGCACCAGAGGAGGGCCACAAAAACAATCAGAGGTTGGGGACACACCTCTGACATGAAAAAAGGCTGAGAGAGTTGGGGTTGTTCAGCCTACAGAAGAAAAGGCTCCGGAAAGACCTTATTTTGACATTTCACTATATAAAAAGAGCTTATAAGAAAGACAGGGAGGGACTTTTTACCAGGGCTTGTAGTAATAGGAGAAGAAGCTTTAAACTGCAAGAGGGTAGATTTAGATTGGGTATAAGGGAGAAATTTTCTGCAGTGAGGGTCATGAGACACTGGAACAGGTTGCCCAGAAAACTTGTGGATCAAGGTCAGGTTGTATGGGGCCTTGAACTACCTGGTCTCATGAAAGATGTTCCTGCCCATGGCAGGGGTGTTGAACTAGATGATCCTCGAAGGTCCCTTCCAACCCAAACCATTTTCTGGTTCTATGATTTAGCAGGAACATACTGTTTTATAGCAACCTCATGGAATGGCTTTTTTTTTTTTGAAATAGCATTTGCCAAATCTGTAGTACACAACAGGAGGGAGTACGTCTGTGTTGCCACGTAGAGATTTCATGCTTGCTCTAAGCCAGGTAGCCTGTATAGTTTTGGTAGGGAAATACTTTGCCTAGGTCAGCAGTGCCAAATGCATCTGCTGTGTAATCTGGCTCATTGAAAGGTTCATCAGTCTGTCTCTGCACTGCATCATACTAATGAGGTAATCACTGAGCTTCTAATGAATGGGATTAGCAAATGGGCAAGGATTGTTTGTTCTGGATCCCTTGTTCAAATGTAACTCGAAGCTCTCAAAATATTTGCTTGCAATGAGCTATGAGCTGGGTTCATTTCAGCTCTTACTAACTAGATGAAAAACATTTTCATCAGCATAGGATTTGCCAAACGTGCTGACAGAGACACTCTGCACTTTGCAGTGGGTTTAAGTAGGGAACTCTATTTCAGAAGTACACTCTCCGTAGTAAGGTAAAGCAGTAGGTATCATAATTCATAATTTCATGCCAGCACTAAACTTGGCTGGAAAAAAAGAGTATTGTTCTATTAATTAGCTTTACTTCAAAGCAACTAATGAATATTTAATATTACATATAATGATTCAGTTATGTAGATTTTTCTTAGGATAATTCCAGAGAAAAATCACTAGAAACTCTGACTTTTGTTTCTTCACCAAATCAACTGCACTGATTTAAGAAGTTTCACAGTTTTGACCCTGAGTGAGCTTAAGCACTTGCAAGATTTCTCTGAGCATTTTCTGTACTCAACCTTTACTGACGAAAGACTGTGTCAGCTTTTTGGAAAGGAAGCGTGTCATTGAAATCAGTGCAGGTGAGAATCCAGTTTAATAATTGTTATTCTTTTCTAAAGCTTCACAGTAACCAAAAATCCATAACATATAGAGGTAGTTGACTATTTTTTTTTTTCTAGTGAGAAAAATTTTTTTGTCAAAAGATATAACTTTTCATGAAGAACAAAAAATATATCATTTTGAGAAAGTATCTTCAATAATTCCTATGACATTTTAATTAAAACCATTTTTGAAATGCTTTATTTACTGGAGGAAAACTACATTTATAGGACACGACACATTTAAAGAAGAGTTTAAATGGCATTTTCAATCATGATTTCAGCAGAAAATATTGTGAGTGAGAATGGAACAAAACCCCAAATGATGATTGCATAAAAACCTATGAACAGAAATCCAATGCAAAATTTGAGATTTTTCATTAGACACTTTGCCTGATTTTTTTAACAGATGAAAGATCTTTTCCTTTTATAAAAAAAATGCTAACAATATATCTTAATATTTATTTGTCCTGCTCTTTCACTAGTGTTTCTCATAAATAAATGTGGTGTTCTATGCATACAATGGAATCAAATAAGTATTTAATTGATGCGTTTGTAAATGGCACATATAACTGTGAAATTGCTTAGCTCAGATCCAGCAGAGCAAATTCTAAAGCAGCAGTGCACGGTATGAGAATCTGAGCTAGATTAATTTTTAAAATGTACGAAAACAACAACAAAAAAGAATCCCACAAAACATGTTGACTTTCATGGTTTTAAGTGAACAGAACCAGAAATCGGAAGCATGTTAAAAATGCAAACAGTAAAGATGAATTAACAGCTATGTATCTTAGAGCACACTGTATACCAAGTCTGGAGGCAAAGAAAGAGCATTTCCCAGTTATACAGGGAACATAATTAAAATCTGTAACATAAGGTAAAACATGGCTGCAATTAAGGGGTAAAAGAAAAAAAAAGGAAAAATTGTTCGCAATTATACTAACACACAGTATAAAACTTAGCTTTTCTTTCATACAATTAGTGTTTGTTGGCTACAGTAGTTTTAATATGACGTGATCAGTACAGCAGAGGTTGATGTACAGCAGAGGACTGAATGTTAAATGCCTTGAGGATCCATTCCACTTCACCGGGTGATCGTGGGATCTGCAAAAGCAAGAATAACTGATAAGTATTCACAGGATTTCCAGAGAATTGCTGATGTAAAGTTTTACCAACGGAAAGGTGGCTACTCAGCTGGTCCCAAAATGCACAGTCAAACAATGAAGCAGGCATAACCTTAGAAAAGTGTATTTTCACTGATTCCAGCCTAAGGTAACTGTGGAAGTGGAAGGAGTGGGGAGGCTGAGAGTAGAGACAAAACAAATTTATAAAGAAAATATGGCAAATAGCCTGCTGAAGCACAGAAAAGAGGAGATTTTGTGTTCTCTTCAATGCCAGCACTTTCCATACCCGGAGGATGATGCATTAAGTTTTAACAATACATTTTCCTGCAAAGTAGACTAAGTCTAGAAGCCAGAGTATGACACTGCTGCACTTCTCAGGAGAGAATATATCTGAGAAATCTTAGTCTGTTTTCCATTTTTCCGTGCAATGAATCCATGAGACATTTCCTCTTGATAGGAAGAACTCACTATACCATGTGTAGATCTCTGAAATATAAAATGTTTACACTGTTTATGCAGACAATTAATGGAAATAAAGAGGGGTTTTTTTTTTTTTTTTTTTTATGAAAGTGAATGTTTCTCTCCAATTACTATAAGGGAAACCTCTTAGAAAAGATAGCACCTCTAAGAGACATCAGCACTATAGACTTCTGAGATTAGACAAACTGTATTTTTGCACTCACCGCTCCATGAAGCAGGTCTATGTGTTTATAGTAAATATCACTATGAAAAATATAAGCAGGTTTTTGTAGTGTTTGTGTTTATTCTACCTCTACTTCCTTAGTTAATATTGTTTGTGTCTATATGCTATGTAAGACCATCTAGTTATACTTGGTATCAAGGGAAAGGAAAAGGATGGAAAAATAGTCTGTTACTATTATTGAGCCCATAATGGAGAATAATTTTTTTTTCTTTATTTTTTTTTTTTACTACAGATGAAAGCCTTAAAAACACTCTTTGTTTTAGTCATGCTTTACTGTAAACCAACAAGGTGTCAAAATAGAGCAGAGATCAGACACTCCACTCCTTCAAAGCAACAAAATACGAAACCACGTACATATTGTTATTTACACTAATTATTAAAATTGTTCATAATAAGATATCATTTATATAATCTTTTGAAATCAGGTGTCTGTTGTGTGCTGTGCTGCATATAGAAGACAGTTCCTGCCTTGCATTCACATAAACATCACAAAGAGCAAACAGAAACACTCTTCTTCAGTAAGAAAGGGTATCCTTCCAAAGATGACATTTATCTCAGCTAATTTAGGGTGTAGTTATTTCCATCTGAGTATAATGGCTCCCAGGCTCCTATTACAGTCATTACAGATCTAATCAATATACAGTCAATGAATTTTTAGGGTGGAGGTGATTTGAATAAAGTCACCAACTTCAGAATGACCTAAATGTTACTGATGGTTATTGGCTAGCATTAACTACAAAGGGATCTTCAGAATTACTTCGTCAGAGGCAGAAATGTACCCTGTGGAAACCTAAATCTAGCAACACAAATAGGATGAGGGGTAATGGTTGGAAAAAATTTTTTACAATGAGGGTGGTGGAATGCTGGAACAGGTTGCCCAGATGTGGTGGGCGTCCCATCCCTAAAAACATTCAAGGCCAGGCTGGATGGGGCTCTGAGCAACTTGATGTGGTTGGAGATGTCCCTGCTCCTTGCAGGGGAGTTGGACTGGATGGCCTTTAAAGTGTGGGATTGCTCACACATGTTTGCGTACAGGGGAGAAAGACTGCAGTCTAATCCAATCCATGGACCTTGGACAGGCTTTTTGTCCGAGAACTAGGGTGAAGGGCACCATATGTTTGACATGAAAGCAGACCCTGCTACCACTACAAGCCATTACTCTTGGCAGGCCCTTCAGCTACGGGGGATTATGAATCTTGTTTCACAGGCAGGGGAAATATTCAGCATTGCAAAAGCCATTTAAAATAGAAACAGATAATCTATGGACTTAACTCTTGAGTGTAACAAGAGAGATTCTCCAGACACTAACTACAAGATATACTGGGCCAACAAACCAACAAACTTAACACATGTTTTTGGTTTAGGTGAGGATAAAAAATGAGTTATTTTTAGTTACTGAAAAAGAGTTTGAGTCCTCTCATACTTTCAGGTTTTGATTAAAGAGAATTTTACTATTTGCTATAAGAATAGTCATGCTGAGTTTAGCAGTTGTAGTCATGAACTATACAGTCTTGTGTTAGCTACTGTACAAATAGAGAACTAAATTACAATCCCTACAAAGAAAAAAATTTAAAATTATGCTAGGGCAGATTTTTTTTTTTTTTTAATCTAGGGAACTTTACCAGTAGAAACCTGGGTGACTCAAGGTTTTGCCCATCCATATTTCTGTGAATCATTTCTACTACCTTCATAGTCAACAAAAGGAAACAGGCAGATTGATCTTGACTTTTTATCCCTAAAGAGAGAGAGTAAGAAAGGAAGAGGCAAATGAAAAAAGACCTTCCTGCTATCAGGCTGCTAAGATATTCTCCTGTGCAGACTAATGGATTTCTTTACTGTGAACTGCAAAACCAGATTGTAATAAGCTGCTCTAATCTTGCAGTAGTTCTAAGTTGCAATAGGGACTTCAGCTATGGATCCATCCTATAGCCCTCCTCAGCTTCAGAGAAGCATCTTTCAACTGTTTGTGGTTTACGGTGTAGACTCTGCTCATTTATTTAGTCTAGTCTGTTCTGCCTGTGAATTAAGGAACTAGTTTCATGGGAAGATAAATTTTTGAGAATAATAAACCAATTTGATCCTACCTGCTGTTGTTTCAAACCAAGTGAGATCTCTGTCTTTCCTCTAAGTAAATATAATGACGCATATCACACTGCGTAAGTGAGTTCTGATGATACAACTTTTGACTTTTTCAAATTTAGACAGATTCAAGGCTTTGTCATAAACATTAACCTCAATGAACTTCTATGTTGGAGAAAGCTCATACAGACAATTTATAGTTCATTACTAATAGTAGTTGACCACTATATATATGCAGAGATTTTTCGTCAGTTGAGTGATTCCTAGAAAGTGTGAAACAACAGCATTCATTACAAGCTGACTAAGATAACTAAAGTACTCCTATGAAACTATCAAGTGGAGGTCTGCATCACTGAAAGAGAAGAGCTGATCCAAACCTCACTGTCACAGTTTAGCCCCACTCAGGACCAAGCTATGCAGTCTCTCACTCACTCCTCCCACCCTCCGAGGGAATAGGAGGATAGATAAACAACAAAAAAGGCTCAAGGTTTGATACGGACAGGGAGAGATCATTCAAGTTACCATTACAGGCAAAACAGACTCAACTTGGGGAAAACTATTTATTTCTTATTAAAACCAAAGCAGGATAATGAGAAAGAGAATAAGATAATTTCCCCCTACTCCTCCCTCTTCCTAGGCTTAACATTATTTCTACCTCCTTTCCCCACGTCCTGATCAGCACAGGGAGGAAGAGGGAATGGGGGTTGCAGTCAGTTCATCACCTGTTGTTTTACGCTGCTGCTTCACAGTCGGGGGAAGAACTCCTCACATTCCTCCCCTGCTCCAACGTGGGGTCCCTCCCACGGGCCACAGTCCTTTGTGAAACTGCTCTGGTGTGGGTCATCTCTTCCATGGGGTGCCGTCCCTCTAGAACAGCTGTCCCAGCGGGACCTCCATGGGCCACAGCCTCCTTCAGGCCTCCACCTGCCCTGGTGTGGGGTCCTCCATGGGCTGCAGGTGAATCTCTGCACCTCCGTGGTCCTCCACAGGCTGCAGGGGGACAACCTGCTCCACCATGGTCATCACCACAGGCTGCAGGGGAATCTTGGCCAGGAGCTGCATTACTGCTCCCCCTCCTTCTTCACCGACCTTGGTATCTGCACCTGTTCCTCTCACAAGAAATTTTTCACTACAGGCAGGCAGACGCCTCTCAGATTCTCTTTACATCTCATCTCCTCTCCACTTCTTGTAGCCAGCCCAGGCCAAGTCAGGCCCAGTCAGCCGCCCGGCGGGAGGCCAGAGATTGAGGCCTGCAAGGCCCACATGGCTCGTGCCACCCCCTCTCTGCCCCAGCTTTTGCTTCTTCACTTCTTCTTTTTTTTTTTTTCATTTTTCCTCTTCTTAAATACGTTACTGCAGAGGTGTTATCATGGAACATTCTGTCACCAATGGGCTCAGCCCTGGCCAGCAGCAGGTCCACCCTAGGCCAGCCAAGTCCACTGGACAAAGGGGAAACTTCCAGCAGCTTCTTACGGAAGCTGCCACCATAGCCCCCCTGCCTCACTAAGCGAAACCAACACTCTCTCTAAAGTCAGTGCAAGCACTCTCACTGACTTTATCTAGCTTTGCATCAGACCAATATGAAAGTTCTTACAGTTGCTCTGCAAAGTCATAGTCTGTAAACTCACACTGTTGAAGTAACTCAGACCTAATAACCCAAGAGCCTTCTGTCAGAAAAAATGCAATAGCAGGGTGATTATATACTCCATGCAATATTGATTCATATTCACTTAGTCATTTATTTCTCCTGTGTATTCTCTTAACTGCATCATTGGGACCCAGCAATCACCTTTGATTCAACTTCACTGACATAATGAAATCCTGATCCTTTGGAAGCTGGGAGGACATCTGGCCCTGATATAAATGGCTTCAATTTAGCAGCTGCAGATCATTGGTAATATAGGAGTTTTAGAGGCAAATATTAATGCAAGTACATGGGCATCTTTCAGGGACTGTCACAAGTTTAAGACAGAAGTGTATCTTATGGATAGTACGGGTTGATTCTAAAGCAAAACTAAATCAAGAAATGAGATTATATAGGGAGCAAAATAAAAACAAAAACCAAAACCAAAAAAAATCCCAAACCCAAACTACAGGCATATGTTCATGGTCCAAGAAAGATAATGTCTCTGTAAGCCAGCTCCTTGAAATTCACTACACTAAAACACATCCCAGCCCTTTTCCAGCTTCATGATAAAACATTGAAAATGCCTAGTAAGAATTTACCCCCATACATCGCTATGTCTGAGCTGTAAAAATTTGTCTTAGCAATGCACATTTCCTATCAGTGTTGCAGGACCTGGCAAAGGATTTTAAGAAATTTGGAACTGATAAAGTCGTGTAGACCTATAAAAAAGGTCTGTAGCACTGTCAGAAGCCACATCTAGGAGCCAAAAATGCAGAGTATGAAGTAATTATGGCAAGAAATATAATAGGTGATATAATAATTCAGAAGTGAATATTGCTAGCTGAACTTTGGGAATCATAAGAAAATCTGTTTCACAAATGTGGAATGTCCAGGGCTTGGCGGGTAACCCATGGTGGATGAGATGAGAAGAGGGAAGTGGAAGCAGTAATTTTGCCCAACTTTTCAAAACAAGGGCTGCTATAGAAGTAGCAAGACTATCTGTACAAGGATTTTTAAATTATCTGATATTTAATATGTGTAACATCTGATAGTGACATCACAAGCTCTACCCTGATTAAATGACAAGTGAATAGCGAATCTCAGCAGCACTACCGTATCACAATAAAACAAAGGGAAAATCTCCTGTTTATGAATGAACTGACCTCATTTCTTCTCCCCTTATGGCACATTGTGCATAGCAGAGTTGTGTACGATCCCAAATCCAAGACACAATTCCTTTTCAATCTCTAATAACTTCTTATCATTTTAGTCATATAGTTGACATAAGCTCTGAATGCATTATTTTGAGGTTGTGTGAAGTGTGAAAAATGGGTTCTGAAGCACAAACTTACAAACTAACGTATTCCACCAAAGACTCAATGACATTTTACTAGCTTTCTCTCCAGCCAGTTTTTTTTGGTCCTGCTTTTGACTGTTGACTTTTAATGCTGATCACACTGTAGGTGCTTCATCACTTTATGTATGGGTTATCCCCATGTTTATTGCTCCAGGCTAGGGTCTGCCAAGCCACCCACACAGCGCTATAACTTTTCAGATCACTTGCAAAAGAAGAGGCAGGAAAAATATTGATGTGTCCAAAGTTGGCATATAGAAATATGCAAACAAGTAATCCCATTCTCTGAACAACATGAGCTTACAGGAAGAACTCCTTCATGTCTATCCTAAAGCAAGTCAGGAGAGAGAAGGAACTAAAGACACTTAAAAATAAGGTCTTGCTTCTTCTCAATGTCACAACTCACAGAATACACCTCCTCCAAAAAATGCACGCTCATTTTCTCTTCATATTATCTTTCATGTAGAAGCATTGTCACCCTACTTCTCAAAAAACCACCTCTGTCATTTGGGATTTCCTTAATAACATTCCAATAACAAACTAAATAAATGTATCTGGAACTATCTTATTCAGAAGAATGAAATGTGGAAGAGTGAGGCTCAAGGTGCAGAAGGGTTATGACATCATTTTGTTGCCTTGAAAAAAAGGTTAAAGTTGCCAGCAATGCATGATCTAAACCTAAGTGACATTAAACAGATGGCACTGAACGACGGAGAAAATAGCATTGGTCTTTCTCTATCCATGAGCTCTCTTTGCACTTAAAGTCGCATTAACCTTGACGACTACAAGATGGAGCCTTTTTCTCACATGTACCTCTATTTTTTAAAAATCAATTTAGAGAGCTTTGGGAATGGAGACATTGTTAGGTTAATAGTGAGAAATCTCGTTTCTCATGAGAAGGATAAAAAGGAGAAGAGCACAGAGATGCTAGATTTGGTGGCATTTCAGAACAGGATGTTTCTTCCTGTTGCCACTTGGAACAAAAAGGTGAATGATTTTGTTCACCCTTTTGCAAGTGGAATGGTTGTCAGGTAAAAGCTGCTGGCAGAGAACAGCAGGGGCAGTGCTCCCGCTGCTGCTCTTTAATCAGACTTCTGCAGTAATGGAGGCAATTTGAAGACGTTATCTTAAAAGACAGAGGCACCACCACTCACATGGACTATTTTCCTCCCTCATGCCTTTAGGGTGCTCCAAGGCAATCTGAACAGTTTTTTTAATTTTTTTTTTTTTTTTAAACATGCTTTAACCCTTGTGTCCTCAAGTGCAAGTTAAGATTTGAGATTTGAGCCAGACAGTACACATCTCCATCCCCCAAATGTCATGGACAAGTAACTAGAGTCCTACTCATCTTCAAACAAGCGACATCTCCTTTGGTCTGTGCAGTCACTGCCTTTCTTTCCCTAGAAAGACAGGGCTCCCAGACTCACATTTGGCAGCTCCTGTTGTATGGAGGGAGGAAGGAGAGAGAAAATCAAGTTTATGAATATGCTGAATTATTCTGGGAAGCACTCATGATAAGATTGAAATGAGAGACATAAAACACTGGCCAGATAAGATATCATGTGCTGGGGACTAATAGAGATTAGATAGCAGACCTGACGAGTCATCAGTTTGCACCCATGTGGCAAATCTTATCTAACTTTGGGAACATGCAGAATTACTGGCATTTGACTTTCAGCTTGAATTAACTATCAGGAAGAAAAATGCTGACTCAGATTAAAATATGTCCGGTTGCAGGAAGACAATTTCAAGGAGACGGATGCTTAAACACTAGAGTATGTAGTTAAGGCTGCCTAGTGTGCAAATCACTCAGTACTCATTCAGCGTATCATCACTATTTCACCATCCCTGAGAATCTGCCAGGAACCATGGGGAAATACCAGGCTTTTGCCTTGCAGCAGCATTTAACTACAGAGCAAGCAAATCAGAGCTGTAAAAGGTGACAGAAACCCTTAAATTCTCATTCACCTGATAGTGGAAATAGAGCTGATCAACCCTAAAAAAGCCCACTGAAGACACCCAACATGGTTAGCATTAAACTCCAGTTACTTCAGCTTAAGGGAGCAGGAATTGTATGCTTTGTATTTTGCTTAAAGGTTATTGGTGGAAGAATAACGTGGTTTGTGCAGAACTAGAGAAAATGAGAGCTGAAAGCTCAGCTGTGAGGAAAGAAAAACACAGTGGGAGACTGTGTACATCACACAGCAGTAATGCTGTCGTACACAACAATGGATATTCCAGTACAGCAGCCCTGTGTATTTTACATGCAACAGATTGCATTTAATCTACCTAAGATTTTTTTTTTTTAAGGATTGTTTAACTATGAAGGGAACAGAAATTATTTTAGTCAATGAGGACAGAGATGTAATGGATAAAACTCCCAGTTCTAGAATTAGAACTGCAACCTATAATGTTTTCGTTAAGAACAGTACTAGAAATAAATTGCTGCACAGAGAGCTAATTAAAAACAGAACTAATAAATTCCATAGATGTAGATATAAAGCAGTTTTTGCATCTATCTGAACACTAGCTGTTATTAGCTCTGGGTGATGCTGGTTTTACATACATATGTTGGTGTTATTCATACAGATGATGCCAGGGCTAAAGCAAAGAATGGAAGTCTGTTTCCCAAGGTTGCTTCACTTACACACTACCAAAAAGTACTAGATTAATGCAAAACCTAATCCCTTCAGAAAGGAGATATTTTAATAGTCACCAGGGAAACTGAAGCAATTGGTGCCTGCATCAGAGCAGAGGCTTATGGTCTGGTACTTGTAGATAACTCTGATAAGCCCTTTGGACACCTTCTTGTTTGTTCCTCAGTTGGCCATAAATATAAACTAAAAAATAAATGAAGGTAAGAATAACTGAGTTAACTTTCCCATTGACCTCTCCCATCATCCTTCTAGTGTAAGCTGGTGAAATATCCTGTCTGTTGTAGGTTGGTCGCTTTTTCTACTTCCTCAGACAAATAGATACGGAGCACTGTGGATGAGATTCTTTTAATCCAAATGCAAACATTCCAGATCAACACAAGTCACCCTCATTTCCCTTTAGAGAGCAGAGAGGTAAAAGCACTTCTGGAGGACAGTCCAGCTCACTTTTAGCTAATCTAGTCAACAACTCAGAAAAAAATGTCATAGCCTGAAAGAGAGCATCAGGGGACTACTTCACATTTAATTGTTTAAACTTCAATGAAATTAATCCCACTCTGCTTGTTTTATACTTTACTTCTGAAATACATTTCTTTTTATTATTATCTTATTCTGTTCACAAGTTTTAATGGCTTACCTTGTATATTTTCTCTATAAATAAATCTTCAGGGACCAGATAGACCAGTGTTGCAACCACAAGTATAACATAAAAAGTCTACCTTAATTAAGATGTGCCCTGGAAGTGATAATGTCTGCTTTTTTTTTTTTTTTCT
>WHYT01017685.1:39814-75287 GCA_009806455.1 Tetrax tetrax
CCTCTCCGAACCTCTCCGAACCTCTCCGAACCTCTCCTCTCCAAACCTCTCCTCTCCGAACCTCTCCGAACCTCTCTTCTCCGAACCTCTCCAAACCTCTCTGAACCTCTCCTCTCTGAACCTCTCCCCTCCGAACCTCTCCGAACCTCTCCCTCTCCCTCTCCTTCCCCCTCTCCCTCTTCTCCTCTTCCTCTTCTCCTTTTCTTTCTCTTCTCCTTCTTCCAAGTTCGTAATGTGCTAGTGTATCCATTGTTCTAGATAACCTTTGTTCTAATAACCTCATTGATGATGCCATAAGGGAACACATAACCATCTAAATGAGCTTACCTAGAATTACTACCTGCCAGAAATGCTTGAAACATTGTGTGTATCTTTAACTCCCTTCCAATGAGGGTCATTCTTTGCTTGTTGATTACCACAGATCACCTTACTGAGATGCAAACAATAAACTGATGAAACTTTACTTCTCCCCCCCTCCCCTGCCCCCCAATATTAAAATGTTCTTTAAATGCTTTGCTGAGAAACTCTAAAGTAACCATTTTTTCAAACAGGGAACTGATACTGGGAATGGCAGCAAGAATATGGCTTTTGTCACTCATGTGAAAAATATATTTGGACAAGATGCAAGGTTTTATTTTCCTGTCCCTACTGTAAGTATAGCGATGTGCACCACTAAACTCTTCAGGAATTTAAAAGTCTTTTAAAATGAAGCATGACCCATCCAGATGCTCCTGTCTTCATCCCACAAGCTCACAGGAAATGTGGGCATAGGGAATGCTTCTTCCATGCTTTCCTTGCTTTCCACTCACCGGGCAAGCAACCATCCAAACCTTTGGGTTTCTCCAAAGCTTCTGGGCATGCACATCTGCTACTAAAAGCTGTCCTGAACATAAAGACTATAATTTAGTTATCTCTCTGAAAAAAACAAGTGCATAATTTGGCATCCAAATGCCAGCAATCACTTTTGACAGTAACATCGCTGCACTTCAGGTCCTCATTCATGAAATCCATGCAAAATATCTTCCCATATAAAAAGGACATTGGAGAGATAAATTCAGATATGTTATGGTTGAGGGACATGGAAGCTCACAATGAAGAAATTAACTTTACATTCAGAGCAAGATTTGACTGGTGTGCAGTAAATAAGACCTGTGACCACGTCGGTGAAGATGAGAAGGACAAATTATTGCTCACTGACCACTCACCATCCTGTGCACAATGTCCTGAGGATCAAATCACTGAAGTTTGTATTATACCAAAAATATATATGCAAGAAAACTGAAAAAAAGTTACATAAGCAGTATTAATTTTGATGTTTGCTAACCATTAAATAGTTTCAGTTTTCAGCCTTACAGTTCTTTTAAAGTTCTATATGTTTGCATAAATAGATTATAAACACTTCACATAAAACACACCTCTTCATTGTTACTGAATCACACAGTAATTTTTCTTAAGAGAAAAACTTAAAGTTACACGTATGTGGAAAAGCAGTAACTTTTACATGTCAAGTATTGTTTCCTTCACTAAAATACCACCACACCACATTGAAAGTCAAACTGTATATATAAAATGTTAATTCAGACATGACAGCTCTTCCTGCTTTTTTTTTTTTTTTTTTTTTTTTTTTTTTTATACATGCACAGACCTTTTTGAGCAGAATAACAGGACCGACTGACATCCTTCATTGTCAAGGATATGGACCTACCAGCATTTTCAAGGTAAGGCCACTAAGTGATAATTCAGGGGGACAGGACCACACATGCCCTATCCTCATCCGTTATAGCTCTAACAAAAGGAACAACCCATGCTAGGATGAACTGCGTGAGAAAATACAAGTGTAAGTTAATCCATTGTAGCAGAGTGTGGGAGCACAGCAGCTAAGAGCCTACCACAGCCAGGAGCGCCCACTGGCTAACAATAGCCTTCAAATATGTCTTCACAAAAAGAAGGTTCTTTTTTCTGCCTCCTGCCAGGTAGGAAAGTGAGCAGAAGATTAGCAGCACTTCTTCTAAAGATGCTCAACAGAAGCCTCACTGCAGAGATTCAGTTGAAAGTAATGCCACCCCCTCAACGCCGGAAACTCCAATTTGGTGGCAGTCGCTTTGCAGCCTCTCCAGAGCAACTCAGTGGTCTCTTCATTGCTCCTGGGAGTTTGTGATGGTTCAAGCCCCCAGTGTCACTGGCCGTGCTGCTTATAATGTCCAGAGAGATGTCAAGTGCCATATCCTTTCTGTGTCTCAGAGGTTTTAGTGCCTGACTTCAAGAAGCAGTATGGAGTCTTGTATGTCCTTTGGTGAAACACTCATGAGTTTCCTGAGCTTTGATAATACTTTCTTCCTCACAGATGAAATAAGTGCACTTATACAGGCATTTTCATCTGTCTTCTATAAATTAGCAATTCAAATTCAGAATGTGAAATGGGGAGGATGTGAAGTAAGTCCTCTTGAAAGAAACACCATTCATACTAGATCAGTGACTACACTAGTGGACAAGGGAAGAACTATGGATGTCATCTATCTGGACTTCTGTAAGGTCTTTGATACGGTCCCTCACAACATCTTTCTGTCTAAACTGGAGAGATATGGATTTGACAGATCTTCAGCGAATGAGGAATTGGTTGGATGGTTGCATCCAGAGGATAGTGGTCAATGGTTCAATGTCCAGGATGCAGAACAGTGACAAGTAGTGTCCCTCAGAGAAATGTATAGCAACCGGTACTGTTTAATATCTTCATCAATGACATAGACAGTGGGATTGAGTGCACCCTCAGCAAGTTTGCAGAGGATACCAAGTTGCGTAGTGTTGACATGCCTGAGCAATGGGATGCCATCCAGAGGAACCTGGAATGGGCCCATGTGAACCTCATGAGGTCCAACATGGTGAAGTGCAAAGCCCTGCAACTCGGTTGGGGCAATCTCAGTATCAATACAGGCTGGGTGACAAAGGGATTGAGGGCAGCCCTACCAAGAAGGACTTGAGGATACTGGTGGATGAAAAGCTAGACATAAGACAGCAGTGTACGCTTGCAGTCCATGCTGCCAATCGTATCCTGGGCTGCATCAAAAGAAATGTAGCCAGCAGGTCAAGAGGTGATTTTCCCTATCTACTCTGCTCTCTTAAGACTCAGCCTGGAGTAGCGTGTCCAGCTCTGGAGTCCTCAGTGCAGGAAAGACATGAATCTGTTGGAGTGGGTATAGAGGAGGGCCACAAGAGTGATCAGAAGGTTGGAGCACCTCTCCTACAAAAAAAAGGCAGAGAGAGTTGGGGTTGTTCAACCTGAAAAAGAGAAGACTCTAGGGAGACCTTCTTGCAGACTTCAAGGGGGCTTATAAAAAATATGGGGAGAAACCCTTTAGTAGGGCGTGTTGTGACAGGACTAGGGGTAATGGTTTAAACTAAAAGAGAGTAGATTTAGATTGGACATAAGGAAGAAATTTTTTACTATGAGGGTGGTAAAACACTGTCCCAGGTTGCCCAGAGAGGTGGTGGATGCCCCATCCCTGGAAACGTTCATGGTCAGGTTGGATGGGGCTCTGAGCAACCTGATGTGGTTGGAGATGTCCCTGCTCCTTGCAGGGGGTGGGGGGGGTGGGGGGTAGACTAGATGACCATTAAAGATTCCTTCCAATCCAAACTATTCGATGATTTTATGATTCCATGATACATTGAGCTGGGATTTGGAGCCATATATTGCTCTCAGTCTTGGAAAATGTACTTCCTCCCTATTCTTCACTTTTCCCCCCTCTCCATGTAGCATTTCTCCTAACCCATTACTTCACCCTACTCTGTGTCAGTGGCAAGGAGACTGGGGTGACCTTAGGTGCTCCCACTGTGCACGGGGGCAGTTTCACTGCACCCCTTTTTGCAGGCTGTGGAGAGCAGCAGTAATGGGGGCTTCACAACTGTGGGTGCCGCACAGCTGATCCCTTGGGACATCATGCTGCTGAGAAAGGCATCAGGACGCTCTTCCCTTCTCCTCCCACCTGTTGGGTGTAGGATCTTACAGTAACTCCTCATTAAAATCAATACTGTATCTAGACATCAAAGCATGGGGCTTTTTATGGGACAAACTCAAAGCTAGATTTACCATATTAATAAAGACAAAAATAACTTTTGATTCTTCTTATTATGTCTTCCCTTCTGATTAAGTCTGGGGAAGTTCCTAGATGTCTCTTAGAAAGCAATGCTTAAATTTATTTCGCATGGGAACTTAGAGTCTTAACCAGCCTCGTAGTTATGCCTCTCATTACAACTGCGCTTCTGATGTCCCAGCTTAGATCCTCTCATGCTTTGTCTTCTGAGACACTGAAGAACAGGGAAGAGATGAATAATGTATTCTAGTAAACGAATTTTATTTTAAATAAGGAGATCCATGATGAGTGTTAAGATGTTGAAATTTTATCTTAGAGTCGGCAGGCAGGAGTGAGAAGAAAAACACATTGTAAGATGTATCAAAGTTGTTTAGATGGTGGACTCCACTACATATAACCTACATAGCAATGCTTTTTCTCTGCACACAGAGAAAAAGCTCTCACATTAATCTACCTGGATTCTTTAAGTGTTTTTAGACATTAAACATGAAATTTTATAACATTAAATTTTATAGATTTCATAGCTTTAATTTTTTTTATTCTTTCCCTTGTGCTACCTGTCTGGAGAAGTGTAAAATGTTTCAAGAAAAAATGCTTATGTCCTAGTATTTGAAGGACGTAAATAAATAAGAAGGCATACCTAGAAGTTATCACTGGGCTTGAGAGATATTTTTCTTCTGAATTTGTGAATAAAAAAAAACCCAAGATCTGTTGAAAACAGTAAAAAAAAGGCACTATGGTTTTAGGGGAAAAAAAAGTAAAACAAGCAACAGGATAAATATCTATGCCTTGATGATAAGTTTCCAAAAGCAAATAGTGGGAATTGGAAAGTTGACCAACTTTATTTCCATTTAAAATTTCAAAGTTAAGAAATGAAAGAAATGAAAATAAAACTGAAGAATTTAGCTTGACTTCAATTCTTACATTTATTTTGTGGTCTTCCAAAAGCATTTTTTTAAAAAAAAATTGTTTTCACTTGATTTTATTTTTTTTCTGTTTGTTCGTTTAGATTTATGTGACGCTAAAAATGTCCATTATTTGCATAAATGTAGGAATAACAGTTTATAAAAACAAAAGACTATTGAACAATGGGATCAGTAGAATCCCATACCTGGAAAAACCTTTTCTAGGAACCTTGAGTAAAAAAAATGAATTAAATTACAAAAAAAAAACCCCATGTCTTTTCAGTACCACAATGTGCCTAGGGGATAGATCCCTATAGGTGCTGAAAACTCACCATAAGTTCAGCCATTTAAAACCAGACAACATCCAAACATGATAACCCTTTATACACTAAAGTTCAAAAATGTGATACAATTCTAGTAGACAGTAGTGGGTACTTTCTCGGGATCAGTCTTCCAAATCGACCTGTGAATGACCTCTGGTTTCAAATTTGCTACAGCACACCATTTTTTGGCTTTAATCGCTATTACTTATTTCTGCACTCACTGGAATTGCTGCAGACAGGTATATTTTCTCCTGTGCATGAGCGTAATTCTGTACTTTGATGCGTCAGCTCCCATATTATAGGGAATCATTTAAATAAGTATTTGCTGCAGAACTCCTATTGACACCTCCCAAGCTACTCCAGATTTCCTACAAACTATTTTCACTACATAATTAAAAAAGCTGACACCTTTTCTCTACAGCATCCTGCTTTACGCATTAGTGTATGTTGTGGTTTTGCTTAGTGAGGGGGGCCTAAGGTGGTAGCTTCTGTAGGAAACTGCTAGAAACCGTTCTGGAGAGACTGCACTCCGTGGAAGAGATGACCCACGCCGGAGCAGTTTAATGAAGGACTGTGCCGTATGGGTGGGACCCCACACTGGAGCAGGGGAGGGATGTGAGGAGTTCTTCCCCCAACTGTGAAGCAGCGGCGTAAAACAACGCATAATGGACTGACCGCGACCCCCATTCCCTCTTCCCCCCTGTGCCGCTCGGGGGGGGAAGGTAGATAATGTTAAGCTTGGGAAGTGGGAGGGGTGGAGGAGGTTATTTTGTTTCTCTGTCTCATTATCCTGCTAGTTGTAGTAATAAATGAATAGTTTTCCCCAAGTCGAGTCTGTTTTTACCCGTGACGTTAAGGATTTCTCCCTGTCCTTATCTCAAACCTCGAGTCGTTTTTCTTAAATTATCTCTCTTTTCTTAAATTATCTCTCCCTATTCTCTCGGAGGGTGGGGGGAGTGAGAGAGAGACTGCGTAGTCTGGTCCGGATCGGGGCTGAACTACGACAGTGTACTATTTTCATAACTCAGTCTTCCATTCCCCAGTGAAATCACCGTGAATTTTGACATTAACTTTTCATGGTCACAGGACCTGGCCTGGAGGCCTGACCATACAGATCTCATTCTGGGTGACATCTGATCCATGCTCTAATACTGCAATAAGTTGTGTTGCCCTAAAATTAGGGTATTTCTGGGAGTCCTCATTAATGTATTTTCCAAAGTGTCCCTCCTCCAACTCTCAGGTCCTTAAACACAGCACCTATCACAGCCAGCTCCACTAAATACACAGCAGCAACAGTTACAGGTCAAGGTCTGGGGCTGGAGAGTGATATGCTTTAAGTGCCTGAAAGTTTCACTACGCCCTGGACATTTCATGGCAGGTTATAAACCGCGTGTTGTCCTCTCTGAGATAAACCTAAAAGGTTAGAACTTTTTCTTTTTTAATATTCAGATAACAGTGTTTCGTCTTCTTTACAAATTACACAATCTAGGATAGGTAATAGCAATGAAATCATGTTTTAGCTGCTTCATGGGTAGCCCTCAGACTAGACATAAATAACATTGGATAGAGGTGATAGGCTCATCTTGTCCCAGGAGATGCTACCAAACTCTAGTAATTTCCAAGAGGCTAGCAAAATACAGAGAGACCTGGACAAGCTCAAGAAGTGGGCCCATTGAACCTCATGAGGTTCAATAAGGCTAAGGGCAAGGTCCTGCACCCGGTTTGGGGCAATCCCTGATATCAGTACAGGCTGGGGATGAAGGGATTGAGAGCAACTCTGACAAGGAGGACTTGAGGGTAACTGCTGGATGAAAAGCTGGACATGAGCCATCAATGTGCGCTTGCAGCCCAGAAGGCCAATCGCATTGCATCAAAAGAAATGTGGCCAGCAGGTCAAGGGAGGTGATTCTGCCCCTCTCCTCTGCTCTTGTGAGACCCCACCTCGAGTATTGTGTCCAGCTCTGGAGCCCTCAGTGCAGGAAAGACATGGATCTGTTGGAGTGAGTCCAGAGGAGGGCCACAAAAATGATGAGAGGGCTGGAGCACCTCTCCTACGAGGAAAGGCTGAGAGAGTTGGAGTTTTTCAACCTGGAACAGGTGCGAAGGAGACCTTATTGTGGTCTTTCCATGTTTAAAGGGGGCTTATAAGGAAGATGGGGACATACTTTTTTTTTTGCAGGGCCTGTAGTGATAGGACAAGTGGTAATGGTTTTAAACTAAAAGAGAGTAGATTGAAATTGGACCTAAGGAAGAAAATTTTAACAGTGAGGGTGGTGAATCAAGATGTCCCGTCTGTGGAAATATTCAAGGCCAGGTTGGATGGGGCTCTGAGCAACCTGATCTAGTTGGAGAAGTCTGTGCTCCTTGCAGGGGGGTTGGACGAGATGACCTTTAAAGGTCCCTCCCAACTCAAACTATTCTATGACTCTGTGATTCTATGAAAATATTGATCAGCTGATGGCAGCTGTGATGGTGGTACTATGTTTTTGAAGGAAGGTTTTCAAAGGTACAAAAGCACAGCCACTTTCTTACTGAAAGTCAATGGGATATAGCATTCCATACCTGCTCTGGACTTTTGAAAAGCTCTGCTTTAACAACTAAAATAATTGTCTTCCTGCTAAATTGCTCTGTGCAGATCTCTTACCCAAGTAAGCCCTAAAACACACGGGTAGACAAGTTCATGACCATGCATCTGACAAAATAACTGGGACTCCAGGTGTTATCTTGAGACCACCAGCATATTTCAAACAGCATCCAAGCAAATGCATCAAATAAGACTGAGAAGGAAAAAGACTGTATGATCCCTGCCAAACCCCACAGCCTTTTGGGCTGCAATACTCTTTCAAATTTCCATTCCCTCTGTTCCTACCTGAGATATTTCTGAAGTTAAGCTAGCTTTGCCGGTAGCACAGCAGTAATAACCAATGATGGAGAGCGACAAAGTTATGTGAAGAGAGCACTTGCACAAACCATAATCCCGGAGAAATAAGAGTTCCCCTATACCACTTAGCAAACTCCAGGATTTTATGGTTTGGGGTGCATAAAGAAGATGCACAATGTGCTATTCTGTATTGGGCATTCATTGGTTTGTGTTCTTCCCCGAATTCCAAAAGAGTATGCTTAAAGTGAGAAAGATATTGCACGAGCGGAGTGCTGGCATTTTTCCCAGCAAGGAACTGAGTGCTGGCAGTTTTCCTGAACGAACAGGGACATTTCTATTTTGCCCCTTTCTGCTTCACTTGAAGAAGGATAAAAAATGTGCAGCAGTAAAAGGAATCAAGAAACCAACTAATCCTGCAGTCAATTCTACTCTGGAGTCCTGCTGTTTCACTCAAACCCATGGGACAGTGTTCAAGCCACGTCTCTGCATACCACACGTGTGTGTTGTAGACCAGGTGGTGAGCACGGAGAGCAGCTGTGCCCAGGCCTGAATCTGAGTAAGCAGCTTCATTATCAAAAGGTTTTGCACGGGAATCGTTCCGTATCTGTGATTAGCACAGTTGCCTTTCTTTATCCTTTGTTTGATGTTCCTATAACTTTCAGATGCCGAGCAATTAGGCTGGCATGAAGCTTTCTGTATGAATGGATACTGTGATTTTACAGGCTAGCTTAATGATAATTTCTGGTATGTTCTCAAGTCGTTTCTAATAATTCCTATCATTATATTTGCCCTCTGGCTGGCACTGAGCACTGAGCTGGTGTTTTCAGGTGATGACCGTACAATCCCTTTCCTAAGCAGGAATAGCTAATTCCAATTCTGACAACGAGTACACATAGTTTCCGTATTTTTTTTTCCTATGCACCTGGATTTATTTTTGTCAACAGAGAATTTTATTATTTTGTGTAGTCATTGAGATCCTTTGAAGACTCTTTAGTTCTAAATAATCTGAATAATTCTCTATCAGCAACAATTTTGCCAGATCATTACCTCACCCCCTGCAAGAATATTATGCACAGCACAGTTAAGGCTCCTGCTCATAACTTCCTTCATCGTGAAAATTAATCACCTTGTTTCTGATATCTTTTGTTTCTGATCTTTTCCTCATTATTAGTTATCAATCTTCTTTACACTCTGACAACTTCTTTATCGTGGTTGTGAAAGTTGTGAAAGCATTTCTTTGGTGCAGAGTACTACGGGAATCAAAATATCCTGTGCTGACCACTTGTTCTTCCCTGTGGATTTTGGGCTCTGATTCTCTGGATCCGACCCTCTGCTCAGTTTCTTAAAAGCCCCTTTTTGCTGAACTTCACTTACCGAGCACTGCTGAAGACCCCTTTGAGACATTGTCCTACTGGATTATCATTTAAAGTTTGTAACACTGAAATGATACCAGCCAGGCTGAGAAAGACTCACAAAAGAAGAACAGGCAGAGACAGAATAAGAGCAGTGCAGAGGATATGACAAAACCCCAGATAACAAATAGCATATGGAATTGCAAATTTGTGTAGAGATAAGAGATAAATAGGCAAGGATGCATTTTCAGTAAAGCTCAAAGGATGTGATCTCTGGTTCTGCAGGCCATTCTACTTACGCTTGCATCCAGTCACAGCTATCTGAAAAATACATTGTTTTGCTCATCCAAATCTTGCCTTAAAACATCTGACGGTTTTTATAACATCAAGCTGAGTTTATTTGTTTGCTGGGCAGGAGCATCTTCTGGAGTCTAACAAACTGAGTTATGGGACTGACTAGGTCAGTGAGATATTCCCATTGCCTCAGTGCTATAAATGATAAAATAACAAGAATTTCATTAGGGCAGCACGCTGAACAACGTAGGTCTCATCCTTTAAAAGGGAAGTCACTGAGAATTAAGATCTGCACTCCTCCATTCCTAATAACATATGCTTTCACAATTTGAATTTTCATGAGTACAGGGCCGCTGAAGGTATACTAAAGGTAAAAAGGGTACAAAAAATGTATGTTGTTATCTCCCTGGTTATTCAAAATTTGAGTGTCTGTTTTGTCTGCCTAGCTAAAGAGACATTAGTGTGCCTTGACGTTCCCTAGTGTACAAAATTTTGTCTAACTAAAAATAAATGTTATAACCATTTTCAGAGAAATTGAATTCATGCTTTCTGAAAAGACTTTTTCTTCTTGCCCTAGCATGAACAAGTTATCTGTGTAAGGCGTGTATAACTACAAACTTGAATAGGACTTCTGAACTCTATTTGACAAACACATGATAATTACCTGCACCTTCAGCTCTTTGCTTTTTCAATATTTTGGCTATATATATAGGAGTGCCGTGGAAATGGAAAAGTATCTGATCAACCTTCCAAATTTGTCGTGTTTGCATTTCTGTTCAGTTATTATTTGAAAACACTAAAATCATATGATTTTTACCTTGGGATCAACAGTACTCAGACAAAGCTGGTATGAAAGTACTTTATATTAAACTATTTAGAAGTCTGAAGTTGAGTAATTATAATGCCTCAGAATTAATATTTTTGGTATACGACTAAATTGAGATCTAGACATCTTCACACAACTTCATGTGTCATTAGAATGAGAGAATCATAGAATGGCCAAGGTTGGAAGGAACCTCAAAAGATTATCTGGTCCAACCTTTTCTGGGAAAGGGAGCCCAGGTGAGATCATCTAGCACCTTGCCCAATGGCAGCTTGAAAACATTCAGTGATGGAGACTCTACCACATCCCAGGGAAGGTTGTTCCAGGGTTTGATTGTTCTCACACTAAATAATTTCTTTCTTATGTCAATATGAGACCTCACCTGGTGCATCATGTACCCATTGCCCCTTGTCCTCTCCATGTGGATCATTGTGAAAAGAGTGCCTCCGTCCTCTTTGTAGCCACCCTTTAAGTCCTGAAATACTGTAAAGAGGTCCTGCCTGAGCCTTCTCTGCTCCAGGAGAGCTCCTAACTCATTCAGTCTTTCCTTGTTATTTTCCTCATTATTATTTTTTCCACTTTTATTAGGGCACTAATAAAAGTAAGTCTATATTTGATACTATGCTGCTCGTATTGACACCTCTGTAAATCTCCCATCACTGTTGTAGAGTTATAAATGCAGTCTGCTGCATTTATGCCCTGCTCTTTTTTAGACAGAGTTCCATCCTGATCCTGAAAAGCTGCTGTTAATTCACTGCTGCAATTTTACACACAATATATATCACTTCCTCACCTTACAGGGCCAGCTTACAATGAAATTCTCTTTCCAAACATCTCCAGTCCCCCATACTAAGCAAGATGTGAAATTAAGGATGCTTTGGGGCAGGTTTGTTCAGCTTGTATGCTCTGCAACTCCATCTTTTTGCATGGGATGTTAAATTTACACTAATTAAAGCTGAAAAATTGCTTCTGCTGCAATTGAGTGCTTGAAGGATCCTTTTCCTACTGTTCCCTTTTTTTGGGTTTGTTTTTTTTTTTTTTGAGTCAGACAGTAGTAAGTTTTACTAAAGGGAGAGGTGGAATTCCTGCTGAAAGGGCCCCATGAAGGGTTGTATGGGCATTTCTCTAATTCCTTAGTGACCCAATCTAGCTGAATGCCATTACACTACCATACTCTTACCTCACCAAATTGGAATCAATATTACTTAGAACAACATTTCATTAGAATTTTATGCTCCTAATTATAATATATATGGCAGCTATTGGACTGTCTATTCTTTGCTTGTCGATTCAAGTGCCCTTGCCAAGGTAACCTGTAAACTGCATTATATAGGATTTATTACATCATTTCCTTTGTGAATATAAGGTGATTATTACCTTCATTACTAGTCATAGATGTATGCACTATTGTATTTTAAGTGTGTTAGTGCCTTCCACATGGCACATAGTAATTTACAATTATAATCGCTTCCCCTTAATCGTTATACTACAGTCTATTAGCAAATTGCATTTCCTAAGGCCTGGAAACATTTTTTTTTTGTTTTTTTGAATAATCTTTGAACCACAAGGGTTTTAGTTTCTGTTCTGGTTTTGTTTGGTGAGGGGGGGCCTAAGGTGTCAGCTTCTGTAGGAAACTGCTAGAAGTTGTTTCCCCTTTGTTCAGTGGACTCGGCCGGGCCTAGGGCGGACCCACTACTGGCCAAGGCCGAGCCAATGGTAGCAGAATGCCCTGTGATAACGCCTCTGCAATAACGTATTTCAGAAGGGGAAAACAGAAGAAAAAAGGGGAAGAAGATGTGAAGCAGCTGAGCAGGGGCAGAGAGGGGGAGGCGCGAGCCTTGTGGGCCTTGCAGGCCTCACCCTCTGGCCTCCCGCCAGGTGGCCGACTGGGCCCGACTGGGCCTGGCCTGGCTGCAAGAAGTGGAGAGGAGATGAGAAGTGAATAAGATGTAAAAAGGATCCTGAGAGGCGTCTGCCACCCTGCTGGGAGGAACGGCTGCAGATGCCAAGGTCAGTGAAGGAGGAGGGGGAGGAGTAATGCGGCTCCTGGCCAAGATTCCCCTGCAGCCTGTGGTGCAGCCCATGGTGGAGCAGGTTGTCCCCCTGCAGCCCATGGAGGTCCACGGAGGGGCAGAGATTCACCTGCAGCTTGTGGAGGAGCCCACACCGGAGCAGGTGGAGGCCTGAAGGCGGCTGTGGCCCGTGGAGGCCCCGCTGGGGCAGCCGTTCTGGAGGGACTGCACCCCGTGGAAGAGATGACCCACGCCGGAGCAGTTTCACGAAGGACTGTGGCCCGTGGGACGGACCCCACGCTGGAGCAGGGGAGGAATGAGAGGAGTTCTTCCCCCGACAACGAAGCAGCGGCATGAAACAACACGTGATGAACTGACTGTGACCCCCACTCCCTCTTTTCCCCCGTGCCGCTCGGAGGGGAAGGTAGTAGAGAAAATGTTAAGCCCGGGAAGAGGGAGGGGTGGGGGGAGGTTATCTTGTTCCCTGTCTGATTCTTCTGCTAGTTTTAGAAATAAATGAATAGTTTTCCCCAAGTTGAGTCTGTTTTGCCTGTGATGGTAACTTTAAGGATTTCTCCCCGTCCTTATCTCAAACCTTGAGCCGTTTTTTCTTATATTATCTCTCCCTATTGTCTTGGAGGTTGGGGGAGTGAGAGAGAGACTGCGTAGTCTGGTTCCGATCAGGGCTGAACTACGACAGTTTCTTAATGGTTTATTGCTGTTTCACACCAACCCCTAAATGGTTTTTCCTAGCCTGCTATCACCCTTGAAAACAGTATGCTGAAAATACTAACCTAGTAATGCCCACATTCTTATGAGGGAAAACACAAAAATAACAGGACTTAGGATGACACTGAAAAATACCAAAATTAAATCAAATTGCCCCTTATCTTATGTTTTCAAGCTGTATTATTTGATTCTGTGCAGACAGCATCTCAAATGCAAAGCATATGCAAAGCAACTTCGAAACCAGATCTAGATGCCCTCAAGTATTTTTCTCAGTGTTTTAAAATCCAATGTTATCAATTAACCATCACTGTCATCCAGGTGACACACTCTCTACAGAATGTCACTATGCTCATTGCTAAAATGCAAGACCTTTCCCAGTGGAACAGAGAACATATTTAGAGGAATAAAAGATAATATTTTACTATCTGTGTGATAACATATTTGTTCTCCTTTATCTTCATCTTAAGTCTTCTTCTCATGTAAGAAGTTGTCTCAGATATTTTTTATACTTTTCTATCCACATGCTATGCACTGCTTAGTCTTCAGTTTATCAGGACAGATCTGAATTGTCTGTAGACTTTCTGTTACTCATGGGCTTGGATCATATCACAGAAGTTAAAATATCTTTTTTAAAAAAATCTGAATGAAAAGAAAAAAGATAAGTAGAATATAATTATCTGTCCAGAAATTTGATCCATAGGAAAAAACACTGGGATCTCTTAATGACTAACAGTTTGACAACTCAATCTAAAACACCCATGTTTCCTGAGAACATTCAGTTAGTATTGCCTCAGAAGGAAGAAGAGCATATTTTGACTCAAAACTAATACACTAGCATTCATTTGCGAACCATAGGAAAGTACAAAATCATAAGACATAACTAGAAGCAACATTGAGTAAGTCCACGGTGTAAAGCTAGTTACACACTTCAACCTAAGAAACCATCTTCTGAAGCCTTCTACATGATAGTGAATAGATCTTCACATGTGAGAATGGTTTGGAAAGATGGCAGAGCTGAACAAGCTGTGAATTTTGTATTCAGACCTATATTTCTCCATCAGAAAGGTTCTGAATGAGTGAAGTTGAACAAATGAGCCCTGAACAGATATTCTGGTTCACTTATCT
The DNA here is from genome assembly GCA_009806455.1 of Tetrax tetrax. Taxonomy (NCBI): domain Eukaryota; kingdom Metazoa; phylum Chordata; class Aves; order Otidiformes; family Otididae; genus Tetrax; species Tetrax tetrax. The sequence continues at coordinate 54,350 of WHYT01017685.1, forward strand.
CCTCACTGCAGTTTCTCCATTTAGCTCAATAGCAGATTTTCTAATCTCTGTTTCACCAGCATTAACGTCAAGGAATGATGGGATGCTCAGTCAAGATTGCAAGGCAGACTCTTCCTTTCTTTCCTTTTGACATTTAGAGATATAATCCTTCGAAATCTGTGTGTGTCTTGCTGTCCATTACAAGCTGGTTTAGCCCTTTGCTGGTCTCATTCAGCTTTTTTGAAACAGGACTGAAACACAGTTAAAAAAAAAAAAAAAAAAAGACTGAATTTGTTTGAACACAGAGCCCAGTTCATGGACTGTCTAATGGTCTGTAACAAGAACATGAAAGGGAAAGGAGAAGAAACCATATAAAATGGAGAACTTGCATTTGGGCCAATGCATTAATTTAGTCACAGCTCCAAGAACAGAATCTGCAGATCCTTATCAGCTGGAATTTCCTTTTGAAAGGAATCCATCTTCTTGATGGATTTACAGAGAGTAGTTTTATCCACCTTCAGACTCCCTTTTGCAAAGTGAAAGAACACAAGTGCTTTGTGGGTTTTGTCACATTTCTTTCCACACAGGAACATGGAAGTGGTGCAAGAGAGGAGGCAGCCATTTGGGAAAAACATTGTAAGCGTGACCAACATTATCCCTAATTTAGATCAAGTGCCCCAGCCCAGGAATGAAATGTATTGCTGTTCGCGGTCAAGCTGAGATAACTTGGGTTCCTCCAGAGCTCCAGCTGCATGGTAGAAGAACTTCATTATTCTTCTTTTGTAAGACAAGGTCTCCACTATCTTAACCCTCTTAGTAATCTGTTTCTACCTCTGCTCTACCCTCCCAGCTTGAGCTTGTTTTTCTTAACCATAAGTATATGCTGTATTCCAGAGGGAAATCCTGTCATCACCTGTGCAATGTCATTATTGTTTGTGTATCTCAACTGGAAATGGATTAGTGGATGAACCTCTCACGAGCACACCACATCAGTGCCTCACAGCTACCCTCCCATCAGTTGAGTCACCGGATAATGGAAGGAGTGGTATCATTTCTCTGAGTGTCTTTGCATTTTTTTTTTTTTTCTGGCAAAAATAAGCTTAATTTCTCAGAAGTATCACTGTAAAGAAAATAAGAAGGATTCTACTCTGCCTCCTATATAATGCACTATATATTTTGCCTGAGTACCTATGACAGGATGTACTATTAGTAATGATATGTGATTCAGAAAGAATAGGTGGATTGTCATATACTAAGCATGATCTGGTCTGTATTGAGTAACAAAGATTTCGACTGACAGGCAGAAATGTCAGTTCATTTTGTAGGAGTGATTTTCCTTTCTCTTTCCAAGGGAAATTTGCTATCTCTGGATTTCACTGCAACATGATGTTAAACTCATTGTAGTACTGAAGAAGCAACTGCTCTTGTGCTTAGGAATGGCAAATAAAAATGCTAAATGACCATTAATCTTGATGTTCTGATTAAATTTTAAAGAAGAGGAATATCTTTATTTTCCCTAGTCTAAATACTCCCCTTTAACACTTAAATAGTAAATTGAGATTGAGAGAGAGTAAAAACCTGTTGTCTCTCTATTCAGTAGCATCCTCTGATTTTATGTGAAGAGGGAGAGATTGATACGTATTTTATAAAGGGGAGATAAAAGGCACTATAGAATGTATATGTTGCACAGTTGCAACTATTTTAGAATATGCAGATGACCACCATGCAAAAAAAAGGTTGTCTGAGATCCCAAAAGTAAGAGGGAAGATACTAACAGAGTGCAAGGAACAGCAGTAAGATCTCACTAAATCTGAAGCAGGTCAGAAAATGTTGATATTTTTCACAATAATACTAGATATATTTATGAAGCTGTTAATAAAAAAGTACTACTGAGTTTTCCTGGGCAAATACAAATAAATATAAAAATCCTGGTGCAAATGTAATCAAAATTGATCTTTAATGTTCCAAGACCAAAATCCATAGCTTCTTCCACGCAGAAGGTAGTCCTGTGCTGATCGCTCTAACAGAATGGCAAGGATGAAAAGAAAAGATCAGATAATATATGTAGACAAATGCTAAATGCTTAGCCATGTAGGACCAAGGAATTATCTCTTAACAGAAACAGTGCAACCCTCTTTGCTTTGTTCCTATAAAGCTGGAGTAAATAGACAGTAAAAAACCTGTATATTTTAGATTGTAATGGAATGGATGTTCTTTTTTCACCTCTGATGCCTTTTCAAAACAAGGTTGTGTAAAGACAGCTTGAAAATACTAGAACATCTAGTACAGTACAAATATCTTATATGGAAATGCATTTTTAAGAAGTGCAACATAGTATACAGTAGGATTATAAAGGCATTTAAGTTTACTTAGTTATCACTGTTTCTTAGCAAAAAAAAAAAAAAAAAGAGACATTTCAGAAAAGACTTTGTGCTCATCCCGTACCAAACCAAAATGTTATCCCTTTAGAGTTTTATTTTTGACCTGTAAATTCCTATTTCTTTCATAACCCCGTTTAAGACATTCATTTCTTGGAGTACTAAAAATTAATGACTGAATTCCTGACTTCAATAGATATATAATTCAGGAGTCTATCCTCCCAATATTTGTGCCGATGTGACTCCCTCACTCTCAAATTACTGATTACTCTCTCAAGCTACATGAAATATCCCAAATCCAAAAGTTCATAAAAAGAAACAAAATCTGAGATAATTAGAATTGGTGGAAGTTGTAGAGTTATCTGAAGGAGAAGGCTGACTTCTAAGGAGTTACTGGAGAGGAAAAGGCGATTACAGCAAATCTGAGCTCTTTGAGCCAACACATGTTGCTGGGCAAGAGGAACGAGGTAGAATCATTTTTGTGCATTCATGAATTTATTTAGATTATGCAGGCTGAAGGGCATTGAAAATGCTGTCCTGGTTTCCTGTTGGCAGGCAGAGCCATCCCAACACAATTAACTCCAAAATCCATTTAATAAAATCACAAATCACCTTTAAAAGCAGCAGTAGGTCTCCCAGATATCCATGGTGCCAAATACAAAGCACAAAAGCCAAACACAGCTAAGGGAATTTGGTAAAAGAAGTTCATGTCACTCACTACCTACTTGCTAATGAAATTTGTGAGAAGCTGCAAACTTGATCACATTGCTGTTTCAGGATGTTTGGCTTTTCTAGGCAACCATGTGTGCAGTTTTTTTTCTAATTATGGGTATTTGGAATCACAGAATTATGGAATGGTTGAAGTTGAAAGGGACCTCTGGAGATCAAGTTGGACAGGGCTTGGAGCAATCTGATCTACTTGAAGATGTCCCTGCCCATGGCATTGGGGTTGGACTAGATGACCTTTAAAGGTTGCTTCCAACCCAAACCATTCTATGATTCTACAAGGTCATCTGGTCCACCCCTCCTGCTGCCGGCTGCCCAGAATCATGTCCACATGGCTTTTGAATATCTCCAAGGATGGAGACTCCACCACTTCCCTGGGCAACCTGTGCCAGTGCTCAGTCACCCTCAGAGCAAAAAAGTGTTTCTCGCTGTTCAGAGGGAGTCCCTTATGTTTCAGTTTGTGGCCATTGCTTCTGGTCCCGTCACTGGGCACCACTGAAAAGAGCCTGACTACATCTTCTTTGCTCCCTCCCTTTAAGTATTTATATACATTAAGATCCCCTCTCAGCCTTCTCTTCTCCAGGCTGAACAGTCACAGTTCTCTCAGCCTTTCCTCGTAGGAGAGATATTCCAGGCACTTAATAATCTTTATGGCCCGTTCCTGGACTCTCTCCAGTATGTAAGTGTCCATATTGTACTGAGGAGTCCAGAACTGGACACAGTACTCCAGTGCTAACAGTGCTGAGAAGAGGGCAAGGACCACCTCCCTTGACCTGCTGGCAATACTTTGTCTAAAGCCGCTAAGGATACCATTCGCCACATCTGCAGCAAGGTCCCATTGCTGACTCATGTTCAACTTGGTGTTGACCAGCACTCCCAGGACCTTTTCCACCAAGCTACTCCCCAGATAGCTTTTTAATTTCACAAGTAGAAGGATTAGGTTTTCCTGAAAGGAATCCAGACCTTTGTTAAAAAGTAAGAAAGATGCAATATTTGAATTTCAGATTGGAAAAGGAGAGTAAGGCAGCCAAAGTGTAGAACCATGTGAGTACATCAAGCTGTATGGAATGCACCTGATGGGTCTTAAACCCAGGTGGAATACCATTGTGTGTTATAATTACCAACCCATAAAGAAACATGTATTCATGACTTGTGAATCTCCAACAGTGTATGTACAGTTTTGATTTACCAATTTAGGAAAATGAATTTGACTAAGAATACCGTAACTTCTTGCACTCATAGAGGGAGATAGCATTGTATTTGAGATTATTCTTACAAGGACTCCAGCAATATTATACAAAACTTGTTAAATTTTAAACTATCACTTTGTGGCCACAAGTTTCAGGGGTTTGTTAATGTGCATGAGCTCTCCCCCATAAATCACATTAAACTGATAAAAATTTGTTTTTAACTCAAGCAGTGCAGTCTATACTCAAAATTACATTGCTCCCAGTTTTAAGTACTGGCTGCATTAGCACACAGGCGACAGCAAGTCTAGCTGCTGAATAAGGCACTCAGTCATTTGATTAAGATTATTAAACTATTTAGCCATTACTGATAATATGATTTACCATGTTATTATGGTCATTATTATCAGTATTTATTATTGCTCCTGGAAGCTTGAATCATGGACAATGCATTCACTAAGCTGGACTCTTCCTGAAAACACAGTCTTTTCCTCCAAGCCCATTGCAGCCACAGGTACTGCAGTGGAACACAGTAGGCTTTCTCAATTCATAGAATTATTCCTAGTAGAATTTTGGCCTGGGACAGCTAGTACTGCCTAGAAGAACTCATAACTATGGCTGGGTAGTAGCAAAGACCAAGGACAATGGACCATTCCCCACATGGATATAGAAATTGTATGCAGGTTGAGCCTTGATATTGTTTGCTAGAATGGAAACCATAGGAGTTCTTTGCTCTTCCTAGTCTAGGAGACCAAACCAGGGGAATATGTGCAAGGTAAAACAGAGATCTATTTATATAATTGACTTCACTGCCACATGACAGATTCTGCTGGTGGCAGATATGGGTCTGTGATGTGCCTCAAGAGGGGCAACCCTGCCTTAGTGAAAATATGAGCCCTAATAGTAGTACTAAAGCTAAATGAAGAAAGCAAGGTGTATGCTTGCACTGAGAGTATTATACTTGCTGTCCTTTATTTTACCTTTTCCTTCCGCTACCATAGAGTCCAGATGCCTTTTCCAAGCTGAGTGGGACTGAACTGAATTCACCTGAGCTAATGCAGGGCACTCTTTTGCAACCTGGCTGATCACAGTGAACCCATTGTGTATGGCTTCTCAAGAGCTCCAGGGCTACTTCAAAGGAAATGCCTTGAGATGGGGGAGGAGGATGGGAAGGAATTTGCATTTTAAATGTGACACTTCCATGAATGAATAATAAGGGATTTGTAAGGCTGGTCACCAAGAATTAGAAAAAAAAAAAAAAAAACCCTCTTCATTGGTGCTACAGCTAATTCTTCAGGCCTGTTTTGCAGTGATATTAACACAGAGTTTCTTCCTGCAGAGGCTTTGTGCAATTAAAACGATTAAAGAGGTCCATTGGTTAAATAACAAGCTACTCTAGGGAAGGTGGAGCTAAGAACTTAATCTTATGACAGTTGAAAGCTGCTAAAGTGGGTAGCTGGACTTCCATGTGAGGTCTTCAGACTTTCTTAGAAACAGACTGTACAGGCTAATATTATGAAAATTGAGCTATATCTCAATGAACAGGATGCAGTTTTCACCATATTCCTTTAAAACTCAAGTGCTGGGGAGTTTTGGTTTGGTTTGGTTTTTTTTTTTTTCCTCTAAAGTTTCAATCTGTAGCAAGTTAGGATACTTACAAGGAGTAATTTAGCAGCATCTCCTCTATGCTTGGGCCCTACAATGCTGTGAGAAAAAATGGGAGAGGAGAGTGGCACACTCACTGTGGTGTTGTGTATCCTTCCTTAGTAATGGCATCATTACTGTAAGCATTTTCATGATCTACAAGAGACAGGATACCTTGCCATAGATCATGTATAGCCCCTCAGATATTGGCCTTCCAGAAAGCAACTCTCCTACGACAAAGCATGTGCTGAGAAACCACAGTGAAGAGCACAGGAACCCCAACAGAAATAAAAAAGACTTCTTGTTTAATTGAGTCTCATCTCTGACTCTCAGGCAACTCTTCCTCTCAGTGGCCAAACTGCACCCTAAAACTATGTTCAGTTTGAAAGAGAAAAGATTCATTCTCTCCTGTCATCATGGTAACAATAAAAGGTGGATTCATTATTAAAGTATATCCAACCAAGCACAACTGGGCACAGAAATTCAACTAAAGATAGGATGGAAATGATGAAGAGGTTACGGAAGAGCTAACCACTTGGGAATAAAACAGGAGGAGATGTGGTCCTGTGCTTAACTCTAGCGTGATATTTCACTGTGATGCTGGGAAAATCACTTCACTATGTGCTGCTGTTTCTTCAGTCACTAAAGCACATTTAATATCATGTCCTTTCAAAAGCATTTGGAGATCTCCAGATGATAAATCGTGCTACAAATGTAAACAGAATGCTACTCCTGCTGATTATTATTATTATTATTAAAAAAAAAAAAAGAAAGGAGAACTAGGATTGTTTCCTTCTCTGTATCTCCAGTATCATTTAGAAAGGAAAATAGAAAGTTATTTCTGGAATCGCACAAGGCATAAAATAAATAGCATAACTAGTATTTCACATTAATTCTAAAATTATTTTGAAATTTAGATGATTAAAAAAGAAAGAATTATCAGAACACACAATACTCTGCTTCCACTAGCTGAAAATAAGTTATATATGATGTCATCTGAGCTGCATTTTCAAGGTAAAGTTCAAAGAAAGAGGACGGAAGCATAAATAAGAATTTATTTTTAGACACCTTATTCTAATATTTGCCTTATTTTTATCTTTCTAATATAACAGAGAAAATAGAAATACTTTTCTGCAGAAGTACCATTTGCTGCTTGTGAGGCTGGACTCCTGTTCATTATACTGAGTGGATTGATTGTAGCTGTGAATCACTTTACAGTGAAAAAGGCAGCAGTCCTAGTTCCAAGTACAGCTCCTGAATTATGTAAAATATTTAAGCATTTAGTTAAGATATCTTTAAGACAGTTTAGTAGGTACTAGAATATTGTTCCTACTCTCTGGAGTTTCAGGAAAGCCAAAAAGAAACGGACACAAAGCATTGGATGAGTTGTAAGAAAGCATATCACAAATCTGAACTTGTAACAAAATTTGAAGTTTTAACAGTGGGCTCTTCAAAAAAGCCTGGGAGGAGCTACTATAGCTTTATGTACTTCACCATTTTCACTGTCTAGTTAGGTCAGTCCATGGCAGTAAACACAAAAAGCTAATATAAGCACTACAGTCCAGGTGGATCTTTTTTTTAGACCTTGCAATGTTCTGATTTGCTTCTGTAAATGCTCCTTTGCTTTTTTTTTTTTCCTCATTCATTTTCTCCAACATCCCTAAATAGCTCCAAGCAAAAATCAGTGAAGTGGACTTGATGGGTATTCTGCTTTTACCTTCTCTCTTATAGTTGGACTAGATAATCTTGGAGGTCCTTTCCAACCTTAAAGATTCTATGATTCCTCTCCTCTCTGCACCTCTCCTCTCTCTGAACCTCTCCTCTCTGAACCTCTCCGACCTCTCTGAACCTCTCCTTTCTGAACCTCTCCTCTCCTCTCTGAACCTCTCCGAACCTCTCTGAACCTCTCTGAACCTCTCCTCTCCGTTTTCTGAAGGACAGTTATCCAGGCTTGTGTACAGCCAGTAGAAAGGCAGCTCCCAAGGGTGTTTCATCCTCTAAGACAATATTAAAAGAGAGGCAGGACTGCTCAGCTCTAGGACTGCCTAGAGGGGAGTTCAGAGAGCTCACTTAGACTGAAAAAAACTTTTAGATGGATGAGTTAAAGAAGATTAATTTGCCTTTCTTCATGCCTGCCTCTTCTTTGGGAATCCGTAGAGCTGGCTCACGTGAAATAAATTATAAATGAAGAAAATCTCTTGATATTAAACATCAGTACCTTCCTCGCTCAGGGGTGAGTCACAATCAATACTTGACCCAGACACAAGAGTGAAATTATTAGTGGAGGTTGTTGGTGGGGGGATATGTTTTCACCTGAAATTCCTTAGACAGTGAAAAATGTAACGGAGTAGAAAATAATGGAACACTACTAAAACCAAAATAAATTATCATCATGAAGACAAATGACCTACTGTAACTCAACACAATCAATTACACAGCAGTCCCAATAGATGGGTATCAGTGTGCTTTAAAAACACACCACTGTGTTCCTGGTATCAACCAAGAAATTAGCAGATCAAATTCATCCCCAAAGCACTCCTACTGAAATCGTCAGATACATGCCACGAATATTTTTGCTTCATTTATCTAAACACATACTTTGAAGAGAGTGAGGTGCAAATAAAATCTCTTTGTGCTTGAAAGGCAAGAGCTTGGGAGAAGGTGACACAACTGCTCTCCTTTAATAGTCTCCAGCAAGTTACTTAATCTGTTTGTATCTCAGTTTTGCTGCCTTTAAAACAAGGGTATTGATAGTTCTGCACATCAGAGGGGTGCTCAGAGCAGTAAGTTAAGAGCTGCTGGATGAAAAGCATGCAGGGCTTTTATTAACATCTGTATTAAAACATCTTCAGTTTGGCACACTGTCTTACAGTCCATTATGAAAGAAATGTGAGGTATATAACAGTGTTTAGCATTAAACACTTCAATCTCTGTTCACTCTAATGAGAATGGTACCTGGGTTCATGTTGAGTTCCAGAACTGACAAGCTGGGTTCACTTAATACCACCCTCTGTACTATCCTTTTATATATCCAGTTTTAATTTTTTTTTTACACCTGTAAAATTGTACTGTCTAAAGCTTAAGAATCAAGCCCTTGATCTAAGCTTTTGTGAAACCTGATAGCATATTTCTCATTATGTCCATAGTAATTTAAATTATTTTCCTTTGTCTAAGACTTCTGTTATGCTTTGATGCCTGTGGACATTTTAAGTAACTACCTTTTTTATTAGCTGACTCAACACATGACAGAATATTATTCTGTTCAGTTCTCCTCCTACGGTCCTTTTATTAGCCAAAGTCCTTATATGCCCTCTCTTAACGTTACCATAGTATCTCTGGGGGTGGAAGCATTTAGTAAATTTGACCTCAAAACATGCCTTTGGGTTAGAGAAGATTTTCATTCATTTTTTTTTTAGCAGAAAAATAGACCCAATTTTAAAAAAAAAAACAACCCAACAATTAGTTCAAATACCATTATCCACATTTGGGGAATGGGAACTTAAACAAGAATGACAGAATGTTTTCCAGTGAGAAAAGACACATGTCAAAATCAAGAGCCAAGCCAGGATTGTCACTTCTTCATACAGTTCTATCACCCATCAAATCAGTCCTTCAGTATGAAGACTGAAAATAAAAATAGTTTTTGTGCATTCTGGAACATGATAGTTTATTCATTTCTTGGGCTTTTCCTTCTACAGAAAGTGAATGACTGAAGTACCTCAGCTGGGGCTATTCTTCTTTGAGAAGTATTCTCACTTTTGTCAATGTCTGTGTCTCACAACGGAATAGCTAGCAATGCTGGTTTGTCCTCCATAACATCACCATAGTCAGATATATCAAATCTGTGTTACCTGAAGGTTTCCCTGGGATAGAACTAACATTCCCAGACAGAACTTGCCACTTCTCTTCTATCCTTTTGAGAAACTTTACCACAAATCCACATCACTTGTCTCTGTGGATGACTCAAACAGAGGAGGTTTAGGCACAGTCTACCACAGCTATGTCAAAAGGCTTAAACGCTCAACATCTTTTTTTAGCAAGTTATGTGACACATCTTAGCTCAAGTTCCAGTTTTCCTTAGCAGAGTGTAATAGTGTGGGTACTTCCAGAGAAAAAAAAAACCACATCAAAAAATGTATAACGTCTTAGGACCACAAGGCAATCAGGCAGGACCCAGAGAAGGTCCAGAGTCAAGCGATATGAGATGGTATTCTGCACAAGATTGTAGTGTATGCTCACGCAACATGGACCCGTAACTTGGCCTCAAGGCTGGAGAGAATCTCTTGGTACATTTAAAATAAGCAATATACCTGAGATGCCTGAAGGTTTTGCTTGAGCGAGAGCCAGGGCTGTGGATGGAAAGCACATGGGTATTTAGATTCAAGCATATTTCAGTCTGCTTTTCAGTTGCATGGTAGGCAATTTTCCTGCCTGGATCACTACCACATTGTTTTCATAATTTTCACTTTTTTTTTTCCTCAAGAAAAGCAACAGCAAACAAAGTTTGTGTCTGAAGGAAAATCCTCATTAACATTCTGAAAGACGTAAAGTGTAATGTCACATTTCCAGGAGATATTTCTCCCTCTGGGATTAATTTCTCCAGGAATTCAAGACAAAATGTACAGGAAGAAACATAAACTCCAATGAGTAGCTCTTCTTCCAGAAGAAAAAAAGGAGGAAAGAACAAAACCCACATAAAAAATTCTGAAACCCTCAAAAAAATCCACTTCAAAATCAAGGCTTTCAATTCCTTCTGAAATAACATCCTCACTGAAAAAATGGGCTCAATGATAGAACTGCTTCTGCTATTTCAGGTTCTGGGTACTGTGAGTTAAAAAAAAAAAAAAATATGCTGGAACTAATATTAAGTTCAGAACAAGGCTTAGTAATCTCCCTAAATACTAATAGAGTTTTAATGCTGTTTTCATTAACTTTATGCCCTTTCATATAAAGCTGGAGGGCTACTCAGTGATAAGAAAACCCCAGCGATACAGTGGTATGAATGGATGCTAAATGCAAATTCTGGAAGCACTGGGCAATGCTCACAGCAGGACTTTGACAGGATAAAGATTTTACGGAATGTCATATCAGGACTTGTTGAGTAGGCTGAACGTCAAGAGTAAAAGCAACAGTAGGAAAAAATGAAAGCAAGAAGGTCTCTGAAGTGATGGGTGTTTTTTTGCGGAAACTGCAATTAAAAAAAAAAGCCCAAAACCCACTTTCCTTTATAAGTAGCTAAAAACCCAACAGAAAGCTCATCAAAAGGAGATTAAAAAAAAAAAAATATAGATATCTGACAGAGAGCAAAACCCTGCGTTTCACTGGAAAGCCTGAGACAAGCTGACAAGATATTTCTGCCAGGCCCAAACTTTTCTAACACATTTCAGCAAGGGATTTGGTTATCTGAGTTGTAGCACCAAGTCTAGTACTTTGGCTGGGTTTTTGGGGGAGGGCATCAGGCTTAAGTACTTGTCAGTACTTAAGGCTGGGGAAAGGAAGAACTCTCATTATGTCAGTTGAGACTTGCTAGGATATACAAGACATCTGTGTGGGACTAAGAGCTATGACAAGTAGCACCCATGCCCTTCTGGACTGACAACTGGGATCCAGGTGACATAACCTTGGGAAACTCAAATGACTTATTGTCCGCATATATGTGTGGACAAGTGCACTGATCCCTTTAAAGTGGGTAGATGAATTGCTGTCCAGGCCTCCACTGGCTGTACGGGGAGTTCATGGAGGTCCATTGACACCCAAATATCTGTCTTAATCTTGAATTTTAGTTTCACAGAGGATGAGAGAAGAATCATAGAATCATAGAATGGTTAGAGTTGGAAGGGACCTTCAAAGGCCATCCAGTTCAAATCCCCTGCAAGGAACAGGGACATCTCCAACCAGATCAGATTGCTCAGAGCCTCATCCAGCCTGGCCTGGAATGTTTCCAGGGATGGGGCATCCACCACCTCTCTGGGCAACCTGGGACAGTGTTCTACAACTCGCATTGTAAAAAAACGTTTCCCTAATATCTAATCTAAATCTACCTCCCTCTATTTAAAACCATTACCCCTCATCCTATCACAACAGGCCCTACTGAACAGCCTCTCCCCATCTTTCTTGTAGGCCTCCTTGAGGTACTGGAAGACCGTTATCAGGTCTCTCCGGAGCCTCCTCTTCTCCAGGCTGAACAGCCCCAGCTCTCTCAGCCTGTCCTCATAGGAGAGGTGCTCCAGCCCTCTGATCATCTTTGTGGCCCTTTTGGAAAAGTAGTGGAATGACCTGGAAGATGGAAATCTGCTGTCCTGGCTACTGAGGAGCTTTTCTCTACTGCATCTGTATTCACCAAGACCTTATCAAAAAAAAAAAAAAAAAAAAAAGAAGGATTATATTGACTCACAGTGAGATTTTCTGTTCCCATGGAAGTAAGCTTATTAACTTCCTGGATGGGTAGACAAAAGCAGCCCTCATGACCACTCATTACAAATAATACAGGCAAAAAGAATGGCCATCTCTTTGCCTTATAAATATTTCCAATGAAAAGGGAAAGCCTTGAGGGCTTAATCACAACAATGGAAAGTACTCTAAAAGCTCTTTGTTTTGTATTAAGCAATTGAAACCAATAGCATCCAATTTGTAAGCTATTTCATAGCGAAACTAGGCTGTTTTCAACAGCAGTGCTGATGGACATATGGACAGAAAAACACAACCATATACACACACAAATGCACGGATATAATGCTTAAGACTGTCAGTACTTTGTCCTTCAACTCCAAGAAAATGGAAGAGAAGGCTGGTTGCTGATTAACGTCATGCTCTTTCACTCCTCTTCATAACTGAAACAGTCACTACTTTTATCTCCGAAAGCAGACATTCTTATGAGCTTGTTCCAACCACCCAAGTACAGAGTTTTGCTTTCTTTTTTTAAACAAAAAAAAAAAATTCCTGTTGCTAAGTACCCCAGGTTTTGGGTGCCTGTGTGTGTGCATGTATTTGCCTATGTATGTTTTCAGCAAAGGATGAATGTGTTGACTTTACCAAAATGAAATTGTCACAACAGAAAACTGTATTGAAATTACCACTTGAATACAGGATGAAAAACCAAAGTTGTCAGTTAATTATAAAATTCAGTATACTAAAAAATTTACCAAAAAAAAAGTGTCCTAAGATGACTACCTTTCTTCACCCACATTTGTCAACAGTTGAATAAGACTCAAATTTTGCTCCATCCTTCTGCCAATAAACGACACAAATGACTTTGCCCTTGAGTACTTCTGAATAACGTCACATTGACTCATCTGATCCCATAAGAAGGGAGGAAAATGGTGTAGTACTCCTCATAGTATTCCTTCTGGCTTTAGTCTTACATGATTAGATGGGAATTCAAACCTGGACCTTGCCCTTAACCCAGAATAAGGATTTGAACCATGAATTTCTACCGTAAGTCAGGAGGGCATGAGATATGCAGAAGAGGCCACCATTGAATCTGTTTTGTAGTTGCTTTTCTGTTTCAAACGTGCAAATGACTGTTGAGACAGACATCAAACAGGCTTGGTTCCATGGCTTGATAGCAAAGACAAAGGAATGAGAGACAGTATGCTTGAATTCTGGTCTTTTCATTAATAAACACTTAAATATTCATTGAAAGTAGAAAATGCATAAGAAAAAGAAATTGACAGATTCCTCCCTCTCCCCCGTGTCTGAGGTGATGTGGGTGTTCCCTTTACCAAATTGTGTATCAGTCTCTCTCTGAGCTAAGTCGATCAGATTTAAGGCAAAGCTGCTCTTTAGTTTCTCTTCCCATCTAAACCAAGAATGCATTAGAGATGGAAAGTGGTCCCTTGGGGTCTGTTGGAAAACCTGAGCCATGAAAACTCTCTCTGTATCAATGAGGACCCGAGGTAATGGCCACAAGTTGTACCAGAGGAGGTTTAGGTTGGATGTGAGGAAAAACTTTTTCTCCCAAAGAGTGGTCAGGCACTGGAATGGCCTGCCCAGGGAGGTGGTGGAGTCACCGTCCCTGGCAGTGTTCAAGAGGCGGCTTGATGAGGAGCTACAAGATCTGGTTTAGTAGCTCTGGCACCAATGGTAGTGGGAAGACGGTTGGACTAGATGATCTCATAGGTCCCATCCAACCATGTGATTCTATGATTCTATGAATGCAGAACCTATCGAGCACATATCTGCCATGGATATGCCAGGTACCCGCTGGCTCAGTGAGATACTGAAAAGGGCAGTATAAAACTCAGTATTATCACAGCTCATTACAAAGAGCAACAAAATAATATATAGCTCAAATTCAGCCTGGAAAATTGGCTCTCCAGACTGGTGAGTTTAATGGTACGTTAAACTACTGTGATACGTTTTGATTATATTAAACAATATACTACAAATTAACTAGGACTTATTTTGAAGAACTTTACTAATATGATTATACTCTAAATAAATATAAAAATAAAATTAAAAATGCAAATAAAACTACTTATATTCCTTTTTATTTTCACGGTACAAATTTTTATGTGTAAATAAAACCTCTTCTGGGCTTCAAGGCACTCACTGAATCAAGTTACTGAAATTTTCGATCACATATAAACACTAAGAGAAATTTCTGTCCATAAAGCAAGGTGAAGAGATCAGATGTCACACTAACTATCCCTTTTGACCCAGGAAAAGCACATGTAACTGAATATGTGTCTGACTGAAGATTAGCCTCTGCTGCTGCCCAGCAAAACTGTTGATTAAAGGCCATCACTATGTAGTTCACAGTAAACACAGAGGCAAATTTTCTAGGACCAAAGAAGAATGTCAGAAAATATTCCTAGCAGTAGACGGCAAAGAAATATAGAAGTGAGGCAAAAATGGCAATTAAAATATATTTTATACTTATAAAATTACCCTTAATTAACTATAAAATAAATAAGCCTTAACGAACTATAGTAGCCATTTACAATTATTTCTGTACTAATAAGCTTGGAGAATATATTTGCCATATACGTGTCATTAACAAGATATCCTTTGGAATATATAATTTAATAAAGGAGAAGTTGCTACAAATTAAAGGGATTCCAGGAAGTTTGTGTCTGTCACCCCACAGTAACATTTGACTATCTAATGAGAAAAGTTCCTAGGCCAATAAATAGCCACATTTGTGTATACAAGCTGAAATGCAGCTTTTATAGCTACTGTCTTGCATTAAATTTCTTCTCTATAGGCTTTTTAATGCTGTGTTCTGAAAAAAATGTAAATAAATATTGGTCATTGGGATCTGCTTTGTGCAGAACATTTAATAGGAATCCTTAATTACATGTTGTAAACATAATACAAATGGTAGTTGTAAAACTAAAAACAATTTTGTTCAAAATAATCAACAAGAATGTCTCTAGATACAGCAAACTCTCTTACAAGGCACAGTGCTAGACCTCAAAAAAAACCCCCAATTCTTGCAGAAATTGAAATAGAGGAAATTCCACTTCTGCATAAGAAAGAAACTCTTGTTTACTGTGAGGGTGGTCAACAGGTTCACTGTGAGGTTGCTCAGAGAGCTTGTGGAGTCTCCATCCTCAGAGGTGCTCAGTACTTGACCAGACACAGCCCTGAGCATCTGCTCTAGATGACTGCGTTGAGCAAAGGCTTGGACTAGATGATCTCCAGAGGTCCCTGACAACGTCAACCATTCTGTGATTCTGCAAGGCACCTGCATTTTAGAAGTCTGGTTTTTATTTAGGTAAGGAGATGTACAACCAAAAAGCATACTGCAATGCAGACATATCCTCATTATCATCAGAGCCTAAAACTGGGTAGACTATCTTCTACCTCTATTTCAAAAACCTCTCCAATACAAAGCTGCACAGAGGGTGCCCAAGTTATTGCTATTGCATAGCTCTTCTTCTGTAAGCACTCTAGAACTCAAAATTTAAGGAGAAAAAGCAGATGTCTTGAAAATATTCCACAGACAATATGGCTTTTTTTTTACCTAAAGACTTGGCAGACAATCAAAAGGGATCAAATTACTGCTGTTTAATGAGTTAATGCTCATCAGCTGAAAGCAATGGATGGGATGTTATTTTTAACACATTTTGATGTCATGACATCAAAGCAAATGCATTTTACTCTGCACTGTCAACAGGCTCTACATGGACAGCTATAGCAGTTCAGCTAACACGAGACAATTCAATCAACCAAAGTAATGTGAAAATTGAAATGATCTACCTCCACTCCACCTTGTGCGTTGTTCCAGTGACAAGCAATTGCTCGCCTTTGGAGTTGGGATAAGATTCATTTGAGATGTATAGTTATAAATATGGTGTCTCTTTGTACAAGCCCTCAACATAGTAATTCCTGATGACCTACTTGTGAGAGAAATGAAATGGTTTATGCACTATACAGCAAAGTCATTCAACACTGTAATATAAAAAGCCCATTTCAGTGCTAAAACATGGCTATTAATTGGGAAATTAATAATCTGTCACAGCTTAAGCAACTTCCTTACCAAACTCAGAAGTAAAAAAGCCATCTCTCCAGCAGTTTTTTAGGAAATAAAGACAGTTAGCTCTTTAACGACTACTAAAATCAATTGGCTCCTTTTCCAGATACATCTAAAAAGCTTATTTTGAAAGCTGAAACATATTCTGTAAATGAAAGGTTGTTGTGAAGTAGATTCCAACTCCTATTAAAGTCTAATGAAACTACAAGGGGTATTTCAGAAAATTCACTGAGTGTGGTGGAATTATAATTCTCTTTTTAAAGATGGTTTGAGAATCTCACATCAGAGAGATAAAGGCAATTAGGAGTTTATTATTTATATATTGAACAGAGTATATATTATTGAAATGTGGATATTTCTAAGATCTACCCAAGGAGGTGGATAGCTAATGAAGAGATGGTAACTACTAAATTAAACCTCAGACCTGACTTAGTTCAGGTGGGATTTTTAGATATTTTTTATTTTATTTTCATGTTAATGAAGGCCTAGGAAGAAAAGCAGGCCACAGATCTCAACAGCTTTGAATAAGCCCTCTATCCTTTATCCAATTTCACTTTTAGCTTTAAAGAATACCTCCCATATGATAACAGTTGCCTGGACAGAGTAACTTGATTGTGAAGGAGAACATAACGAGGTGCAGCACATTGTGGGATGACACCAACTTCCAACTAGGTTGACCACCATCAGCTCTTCAATGGAGGTTGTTGAGGTAAATCACAGCACTTCAGTGAGTATATTTTATTACTTATAATTATTTTCTTATGACACTGAAATTATACCCAACCTCTTGAACATAAAGTTGTTCAGGCTGCAATTGCCCAAGATAGCACTTGAGTTATTTGCACTGAAGAGAAACAGCAATCTTCTCGTCTACATCACTGAACATGATGACCATGATGACATCACTGACCTCTACTAACTAACACACTGACACCAAACACATTATCCTCTTTAAACACACCTTCCTTCATGAAGAGATAATCACAGATGTACTCTCTTCTAAGCTTCTTTCCTGCTGGAACTCCAGTTTCTCTAGCTAACCTGCCAAAATATTTATTCTTTAACACACTATTACTGAAGAAATTCTTTCTTCTGTGCTCATTTTTAGGTTTTCTTCCAGAGAACACATTAAAAATTACTTTGCTTTGACACCACCACCAAGTATAATAGTCATGTAACACTTCCAAGCAGCTTGTGTAGCAATGCGGATCATATCCTGCCATTTAGTGAACAGCATTGATTAACTATGTGCTGCTCTATTCCCAAGAAAACCTATGAGATTCCCTATCTTAGCAGATAATTTTTTTTCACATTTATATTGCAAGAACACAGATAGGTAGAGTACCTAGTGTATCAAAACCTGATGTACTCAGAGTTTCTACGCAATACTACTATGTGCATGTCCACAGAACAGGAAAAGTAACGCACAGATTGTGGCTGTGTTGTTTCAACAGAAAAAAAAACAAGTTTGTTAAGATTGGATTTCTAAGTTACCTAGGGAGAAAAGACAAACAACAGAAACAGCACTTTAATAATATGAGTAGAGAAAGAGACAATGCCAGCATCAGAGACCTCTTTTTCAAACTTTCTCTTTCACATACAGAAGTTTTAAAATATCACCGAATCAGTTGAAACTGAAATGGTGAAGAAACACATAGAATTTGTAGCTTTTTTTTTTTTTGATCAATACAAGCTACCACAGAACTGGCCACTCAGGGCCTGCTGGTGCCCCACACACCAAGCTCTGCACTCGGCAACAGCAACCTTGCCTATCTTCCCATCATCCCCAGGTTAAAAGAAATTGCTCTACAGAGAATAATAGGCTGGTTTTACCTTATCAAAAAGAACCACACACCTTCCCAAAATGATTTCATTGAAAGTCCACTCACCCCAAAGCCAAGGGGCACCAAGATGAATGATGGACTCCCTTAGGCTGCTCTTCTCTGCTCTTGTCCCTCCCACAACACCAAGATCTCACTGATTTTGGGGGTTCTACAAGACAGATAATTCAAGCATTGGCAACTGAAAATGTCAGCTAACAGTGGTGGAGTGACAAGAGAGCAGCTTGTAAATCTGTGTCACTCTTATGAAGAGCCTAATCCTCCTTTCTCCTGGGGGCTACCGATTTATGCCTCAGAAAATCCTCCTGAAACATTAATCGTACTGCAAACACCTGCTGCTCCCTCCACTAGATATCACTGCTCCTGAGGAAATGAGACTATCCATAGGGAAGAGGACACTTGCCACTGACTCATTCAAAGATTTTAGACATACACTCATTACAAACTTTTCCAAGACGGAACCTAAATTTTGGGCAGCTAAACCTGAATTTAGGCAGTTAAAAGAATGGCTGGTGCCGACCACAACTCTAGCTGATATTTCTTCTTCTTTCCACACCATCTTTCCTTAAGTACCTGTGAATAGCACTGCATATGAGGCCAGAGTATTGGACAGAATCAGTGTGGCCATTTTTGTGTTGTTTGTAGCAGTTCAAACTGAATGCACTGAAGGTCAGCCTGTTCTGTAAAGGGCCTTAGAGGTCTGTCATCACGGCTAAAGTTTAAAGGCATGACAAAGCATAAATAATTAATGTTTTCTGATTGCTTTGGAAAGCCCACATCAAAGACTTGCCACCCATCTGAAGGGTCAATACTGTGCACAGCCACTCAGTGGGAGTACCCCATTTTCCTACCAATCAGTGTAGAAACCTGAGATGGGACGAAGAAAGCTGCTGATTGCTCAAAAGTCCTACTGACTTTGGATTCAAACCAATCAATTCGAGTTACTACTTGCTAATTGAGCTGCAGGAACTGTCTGCATGTGGACTCTCAAGCTAAGGCAAAGGTAACATAATACATCCTCCCTTAGCTCTCTTTCACGGTAGAATTAATGAGCTGGCATTATATAATGCTTATAAAGAGCATGCAGATGGGCAACAATCAAGGTCAACCTGAAATGCATTCGACCACAGTAACCTGATCATGTGATATCCCATCAAAACATTCATCTGTTTGAAGATTTGGAAGAGCTGTGTATAATCGGTGAAAACTCAGAGAACTTCTTGGAAATAAATCTACCTTTTTACTGGCACTTCTGCCTTTCCTAATCTCTTACTTTGAAGGATTTTTTTTTGCATAAAGCAGACTCTTGTCTCTCAAAATTTTATTTTCTACTGGCAATCATTTCTCTATTCTACACGACTGAATCTCAGATTGTAACTGGCTGCCGAGGAAATAATTTAGCTAAGAGAAGTGCAGACATGGCCATTTGAATCAGCAAAGTCTTCAGGAACATAAATGCTAGCTTAACTTAAGAAACTGGGTGAAATCTCAAAACCAGACCCATTATATATTAATCATTGAAAATTCAGATCTCATTTTTAACTCGTTTAAATTTGAAGCACAAAAGTTACTGCAGAATCAGGATGTACCTCATCCTTCCTGCCAGTGCAAAAATTGAGCAAAGATGCCAGGATCCAAGTAATTAATTACAGACTAAAAGACAAGAATTGATTGATAAGAATTGACACCTGACTATAAATGTAGGAACCTTTTCAAAATAATGGGAAACAGAGGAACAAAAAAAAAAAAAAGGTATTGCAGAGTTATTAATTGGGTTGCAGAGCAAACACGGTAGCAATGCCACAGCCAGGGAAGAAGGGTGAATTATTTTAGGATTTGAATGACAGCTCTTAAAGATATTATGACCCTTTCAGGGCTCAAGAGACTGAAACAAGCTTGAAAACTGAGCCACTCACATAGATATTAAGTCATATATTGATGTGTGGTAAAGACAGAGACACTAAGTAAAGCCAGCCCCGTGTTACCATGAAACAAACCTATCTATGTTTTGCCCTTATTTACAATGTTCATTAGGTTGAACTATTGCTCTGTTCAACACTGAGTAGGAACTGCTCTGCTCTTACAATCTGACATTACGAGGCAAGAGATGCACCGGGCAAATGTCAGAATTTCTATTGTCAGTGTCAGAAGAGGGTGCTCAGACTTGTCTCCTGCTGAGAAGGAACAACAGAACTGTAAATGCCAAGTACCACAAAGCCACTTGTCAATCCTTCCCTCTCTGCCACCTACAGCCCTTATGACCCTGACAGATACAGGCTCTGATTGCATTTGTTGGTGGGTTATTGATGTGCTCTCCCTTGGAAGAACTTCCCCTTGGCTGTACATGATACTTTATGCCCTACCTGGATTTCTGCTGCTATGAGGGAAAGGTGCAACATTAATGCCATCAGAAGGCTCCGAGGCTGATCTACCAAAATCTCATTTTGCAGAAAGCTATTCTGCTGTTCTGCTTTTGAACTCCAAGATTTAAAACTCTGAGATGAAGATGCTCTTTATTTCCCTATGCTACATTGCATGAAGGAGCTTTTCTCTGCTCCTCCAAACACACACAGTGGCTACAAGCGTAGTTTTTATGATTCCTACTGCATTGCAAGGAACCAGAGGTACTGCACACAGGGACATTGTAGTGCATGAGGTACAAAAAAAACCAAACCAAACCAAAAAAAAAAAAAAAAAAAAAAAAAC
>WHYT01017685.1:83550-124058 GCA_009806455.1 Tetrax tetrax
TTTCTCACGCATCCAGCTAATCCGCAGTTGATTTCACTTGTCTTTTTCCAGCTCTTTCTCCCCTCTAGTGCTGAAGATCTTTCTTTCACACTGTGCGTTAATGCTACTCTCTAGTCTCCTCTCCTTGACTTTCCTGAGCTCCAGCTCAGGAAGCTCTGAGGCAATGTGACCTCCTCTCAGTTTCTGCAACCTACATCTACAATTGCTTGCAGGAGTAATTGTAAGGTAATTTTGCCCAGCGTCTTCCACTTGCACTTGAAGCATATTCAGCTGCTTACCAAAGAAAAGACATTCCTAGGGCTATTGGCACAGCAGAGGTATCAAAATCTGAAGTATACTCTTGGTACAATTGAAATCTTGAGGATGTTCTCCCGGAATTCAAAGAAGTATTAAGAAAAACTGAGGGAAGAGTTTGGGGTTTTTTCCCTGCAGGGCCTTAAAGTTTTCGCCAATTTAACAAAAGCTCCTAAAAAACATGTTTCTCCCAGGGAAATACATTTCCCAAAACTCTATTTTGGAAAACATTTACTTCCTTTAACTATCAGTTAAAATTAATATATAAATACACGTATCTAAATCAGCACAGCAAACAAAATTTCAGGATGAATTTGGGAAGAGTTTAAAGCTACCAGAAAGTATTATTTTCCGCTAGAAAAATGTACAAGAAATAATTATAAGCAGTGTTATCTGATTTCATTTTAATTGTGTTAGTTTATCCTGAACCTTGAATGGTATGTTGTTGCCCTGCTCTGGTTTTGCAGCTCTGTCCCAACCTGTTGTAAGCCTATTTCCCATAACACCTAGAATTTGTTGATTAAATTGGAGCTAATCTATTTTCATTGTACACATTTTCCCAAGATGAAAAGAATGCAGCATGGGACAAAAAAAACTCTAATCACGTAATAAGATGTAATAGTTTTTTACAGTTACTTTTGCTAGGCTCTCAGGGTTTTTTGTAAAATGGTATAGGTGAAGATATATTTTAATCCTGACAGAGGCTCTTTAAACACACATGTGAAATAGGACTGAAAAGCAAAGAACTAATGAGCAAGGCTACTTAGGGACACAGCTGAGAAGCACTTTATATTGACAGGCAAACTGGATGTGACTGAGCCTGGAAGAAGCCTTTCTCTCATTGTTTCATAAAAATAAGCTGCAAGTCGTATTTTATAACCTACAAGATATTTATTTCTTCGGGGTGAAATGTGACATGTTGAAAGACATTTTAATTATGTCACAACAGATAGTTAAGTAATTAAAAGCTATTAAAGCCCGTTACACCCCCAGGCCCAGAAAAGCACATTTACTCTTGAAAATTCCTAAGCAAATGCAGTTACAAGGAGGAAA
Organism: Tetrax tetrax; assembly: GCA_009806455.1. Lineage (NCBI taxonomy): Eukaryota > Metazoa > Chordata > Aves > Otidiformes > Otididae > Tetrax > Tetrax tetrax. The sequence continues at coordinate 84,898 of WHYT01017685.1, forward strand.
TAAATGTTTTCCTGCTAAGGATTCAAAAGCTAGCTAGGACAAAGCATAAATAATAGAAGAGACCAGAGGAAACTGTTTTTCCTGTATTTATATAGAATGGGAAAGAATGAGTCAATCCAGTAAGTGTTTGACTCACATACAGAAAAGCCGTATCATGCTTCTCTACCCTCTATGGATTGGTTACACTGTACACTGAAAGGTAGGAAGGTCGAGATTTCACAACCGACTCTACTAACGAGGCGAAAAACCCTAGAAACAGGCATTTTAGTTCAGGTAGGGATCTGTGCTAGAACAGCTGCTCTGTTCTGGGAACCTCAGAGCATACGACATTGCTTCAGAGTAGAGAGATATCCTACGACACCATGGTTGTGGCATTTTCTAGGTCTCCTGCAGGACAAAAGCATCGGACAGGTTGCTATCATTAGCTAAATTAATCTCACCTCACCTAACCTCAATTAATTTCCCCCCTTCTTATTCCATCTCTCCCCGTTCTTAGTTCTTGGACTAGGATAAGGATGATGACAGCAGAGAAAGAGCATTGACCAAAATGGTTAACCCAAGACAATGTCTCTCTGTCCTTCCCTCCTGCAACACCAAATAATATAAGTGCTTGACATAACCGACGGTTTCAGTTCGGTTTTATGGGCAAGAATCTAGAGGAGGAGGTCCATTTTGCAGTCATCATTTTTTAGACAGGTTATTACAGTAAGCAAGCAAAAAGTTACCTTGTACTCAATACCAAAAGACTCAGTAAGATTACTTTTTTTTTTACCTGCAGAAATGCTTATGTGTATTTTAAACACAATTTTAAAATAATGAACAAATAATGAAGCATTTTCCAACAGAGCCAGGATTACAAGAATTTAAAAAAGTACAGTTCCACTACTTGAGCAAAGAAACCATTGAAGATTTATCTGCTAGAGAGATCTATCTCCTGCAAACCTATGCAGCCAATAAAACCCCAAAATGATTAAATTTAGAAACCACACAATAACAGCCTCCAGTTATCAGGTCAGGTCCTCTTATGAGCCTCTGTAGGGCAATGAAAACCTACCTTGATTAATTTTCAAGTACTGTTTCATTCATTGTAAGATTAACAAATCTGTTTGACATAAAATGGTACAGTTTATATGCAAATCTCTGTAGAGAGAGTTTTGTGACACTAAAGAGGTTCGTGCAATTTTGTTCACCCTGCCCTCGGAGGTCATTTGGAATTGCACGAAAGCATTTGTCTATGCCCTCAATATGCATTTTGAAAGCTAATTTGAGGTCTGCTGGATTGAGAGCCCAGGTCCTTAATTACATTTGGATGTGTTTTTACAGAGATGATATTATGAATCTGAAACTACTGTCATTCCAAGAGACACCAGCAGAAACTCCACTGAAAGCTGTGAAGTTCTCACTGGGGGCAAAAAGGAAATATTGGTGTAACATAGCAGAAAATCAGGCCTTGTAGATGTGTGTTTAGCTTCAAGCATTATGTAAACATACTACGGGGAAAAAAAAATCCTCTTACACTTCCACCAGTGTTTTAATCATTATTATTTTTGTTTTCTATTCCTTTTACATTGATAAGATCCCTTAGCTAAGTCATACACAATCATCTCTGATAAAAGAGTAAATACACTGTTATTGCAATGGAAGTGAAGAATATGACCTTTAACGTGTGTATAAATTAAAATGCGCTGACCAGATTTTCTGACCTTTATGGTAAAGCTTCCTTATAGAGTAACAATGAATTTGCTATTAAATATCACTGCTTCTGCAGGCGGGCTAGAAAAGGCCAGTAATATTATTAAGCACTTTCGGTGTTTTTTAAATGAGAATGAAGCAGACAAGTTGCATATGAGTAAAACCCACAAGATATGTGAGCAACAGGGAAAGGCCAGCCTATAGCAGCAAGGGAATATCGCTTTGCTTTGACGCATTGGTTTTGTGCCTTTACTTCCACGTCATTCGAACAGATTTCCAGCTTTCCCTTATGATGCTGTGTCTACGTCTTTGCTACTTTCTGCTTAGTCTTCCCATCCTCCCCTTAACTATTTTCATGATTTCTTTCTTACTGATTTATCTTCTTTGCATATACCCCAGAAAAAAAGCCAACTGCCGTCTACAGGTGTAGTTCCTTGGCATATCCTATTGTAGGACTGTATTTTTTTGCCACATAGCCAGTAATACCCATTCGGGATTACATTTTCCATGCCTGCAATCTATCTCAAGCTATTTTATTTAAATAAAAAAATTGCAGACAAATCAAAGAAGAAAACTACTGAAAAATGTCCAAGTGTTCCGCCCCGAAAAAGATAATGCTAACGTTTTATCTAGCACCTCTATGCTTTGAAGAAAAATAGGGAATGTGAGGAGAAATAGGGAGGAAGGAGTTTATCCCATCGGTGAGGGTACATTTTTTATATTTTCTAGGAAATTTGGCTCAGCTCGGGAAAGGTGTGACTTCTCTCAAACCTTATTTTGTGTACAGTCATGACTAGTTCAAAATCTGAGGTAATTTTCACCATCAGTCGTCTATCAGGATGAGGATAGAAGCACCATGTTTTCTGTGTTAGTTTGCCTAAAAGCAGGCAGGGGCTGATGTTAAGCCTGTACACACAGATTTAATTGCTGCATTTTCTAACTTTTGAATGCTTGAATTAGCAATCTTAATGTTCCCTTAATATACTTGGTTTTTTAATGGCTGAGACATCATTTGTAATAACACATGATAATGGCTTACATTTCTATCATGTCTTTCAAGGCAGCAGGCCTCTAATGTGATTTACAAATTCACTATAAAGAGGATTATTTTTTTTCCCCAGTGCTGGAATGAAGCCACCTACCTTTGGCAACTGTTTAAATTCTATATAGCAAATCTAGCCAGCAGTTTAAAGCAGGTAATGACTATTGTGCATATCCAAAACAAAGAGAGCCTGCATTTTCCCAAAGCAGAATTTGCCCAAGGTAGCAAAGCAAATGCCCTGATACTTTTGCAGAAACCCCCCTGAGATACTGAACAGCCCCCCACAGGCAGACCAGCAGAGACCTTAACTCCCCCAACAATTCAAACCCAGAAACAGGGTTGCAAGGGAACAGAACAGAGAGCGAGTAATTTGACCACACTAAAGCAGTGCTGTGCTCAGAGAAAGCCTTCTTGCTGAGCAGTATTTATTAGTTAGATTTTATTATCGTATGAATAGGACTACTTGGCTGGTACAACCTTTGGGTCACTGTGCTACTGATCTCAACCCTTTGAGCCCAGCAGTTCAGCCAGCTTTCAACCCACCTCACTCCTCTGTGCGTCATCACTCGTCTGTACATCATCAGTTTTTCTGTAAGGGAGTTATGGGAGCCAGTGCAGAAAGCCTTAATTGTAGAACTGACCAAGGAAAGATTTGGCTCATTCTCTCTCCTGAAAAAACGTGTGGGCTCCCCAGTTTGGCTCCTTATGCCAATAGCAAGTAGATTGAACTTTGCACAAGCTTATGAGGACCAGGGCCAAAGAAAGTATATAGTCTGGCTCAACTCCACTGGTGTTAATGGAACTACTCTAGTGTACCCTGATGAGATTCTGGTCCAAAGAAGTTAATAATTTCTCCTTAGTACCATGCTATCTGCAACATTTCCATTTGAAAATTCTAATAAAAATACAATGCTTGGTAAAAAGTGGAGCATCAGCCATGAAGGATCCGATCATCCTCAAACAAATGCAAGTGTCAGATAAAGAAAGCAAAGGCACTTCTAGGGGTAGAGGGGGAAAAAAAAAATCATAAAACAATATTTTTCACATTGGTATTGAAAAAAAAAAAAAGCATTTTCTGTCTTCAAAGTACAATGTTCTTGAACTAAGACTTGCCTTCAAATCTCAGCAGTAATTAAGACAAATTACCCACAGTATAAGTCTTCAGGCACCAAGGAACAAACTGAAGATTTAAGCTGGTCTGACTCTATCACCAGAAGGCAGCTGTAGGTATAAACATCAGTCAGTACAGCACAGTAAATGATCCATGAAAAAGCTCCTCCCAGCCCCATGAATCATAAGCAAAACCAATTTTTGGAAGGGGTCCCAGGAAGTACTGTGCCTTCAATGCCTCAGAAAGTCTGTGTTAGGAGCTGATGAATCTCCAGAGTGGAAATGTCACAGAACCATAACAGACCAACTGATATGATTGAAAAAATAAACAACTCGAAAATCAGGAAAGACTTATGCTCCTCGTTTCAAAGTCTGTCTGTTTCTTCTTTCCCGTGTCCATTGATTTAATACAGGACAACACTTCTTACAAACTTTGCTCACCACTATCTCTAGACTATAACTGACATCATTCCTATTCTAATATTATCTTCACTACTGCTAAAACACTACAATTATTAGCACGTCAAGCAGTGGTTGACAGGCATAAACTGTCATGCATTACTTCATAGTGTTGTGGAAGACAGCTGACTTCTGCTGCACTGAACTTTAAATAGATCTCTAAACATGGTAGATAGGGGGTTTTCTGGTACTGAAGACCAAAGAGTGCAGAGAAAAAATAAAAAGTTTCAATAACAAGACTAAGAGAATGTTCCTTAAAAAAGAAACCCCAAGAGAACCACCAGCTTCTGCAACCAAGAATGTTATTAAAGCTCAAGACTGATTTTTCCTCCCAGGCATGCTATTTTTCACCAGCTTACAAGTATTCACCATGTCACTGCTGCTCCTTTGCAGTATGCAGACTACTTGAGAGCAAAGTGTAAAGTAACAGTGAGTAAATTAAATTGAGACCAGCCATTTTCCTTGGGAAAAGCAACAAATTGTGTGCTAGGAACTCAAGGAATGCACACCTCCACACTTTGCCTAATACAGCGTAGATCCACAGGCAGACTAACAGCTATCCCACAGAGACAAGCTACGAGTCTTAAATAATTGCCAAATGAGCATCAGTAAAAGAAAAAAAATGATATTTCCTTTCTACTGCCAACTAGTATTTGTCACTAGAAGAAGTGGATAAAGTCACATCTAGCGTAACACCAGTGAAACTAAGAAGAAATAGCAGTGCCTCGATATCTTTCCATTGGGTACTATAGAATTAAATTTAAGGCAGCATGATTTTCTTCCAGAAGCCGTGGAGAATTGGTTAGGCTATCAAAACTCCTGATCTAGGCTTTTGTTTAAACCCAAACAAGCTCTTCAAAGTTTGAATAGTATTTTTATCTCTTATTTTTTCATTTTTGCATTGGCCTATGAGCTTTCACTTTTCTGATGGATTAAATGCACAAATGCCAGGAGGTAGCCTGAGTTAATACTGCACTTCTGCCTCTACAAGAAAGCACAGAGTATTGGAAATTTTTCTGCTCAGCTTTGCAGATGCAGAGATCCAGGGAAAGTCTAACCAAGAGTAGAGTTCAGGACTTGTAAGAACATCATTCAAATATAAAGACAAAAATAATTCAACAATCACAAAATAGCAGACAATGCAGAGAACTGTGAAGATAGATATAGCCCCTATGCCTACTTTTCTCATTAAATTGTTGTGCAATATTTCATAAGGCATTTAACTTCTTCCTTTCTTAGTATTCCTTTTTATAAGATTAGGGATGTTACTTCATTAAATAAACTGAGCACAAGTAGAGACATCTGTAATGATGGGTCTCATTTTGTGTTGCTAAGATCAACACACAAACACTGGGGTTTTTTTTAATATCCAGTTTGTAAGTGAACAGGATTTTCTTTGTTTTCGTTCTAGGTAAATGAGCTCAATCGTTTCTGAGAGTAGAAGCTTTAACACCTTTCTAGATCATAGCACTTCTCTTTAATTATGTAGTCACACAATAGTTACAGGTATGGCACTGGAGCTCATATTGCAGAGGAATAAAATGTAGTCCCTTCCTTCATCTCTCAAACAACCATTTAGCGTGCTCTGAAGCATAATCCTTAAATATACGTCCTAAACTGTATTTTACTCTGAACTGAGGTAAGGTGAACAATGTCTGATATGAAAGTTGAAAACAATCATAGGTCTGAATATTTTATTGTTCATCACTTCCTGGCAATAAGACAGTGTTTGGAAGTATGCTGCATCATTCACTGCCATCAAAGCTGTGCATTTCCTGCAGTTATGTCAAAATCCTTGTGTATTTACAATTTGTAATACATTATGAATAAAAGAAATCAGTTTCTTACAAACAACGGAATATCAACATTCCTTCACGAATTGTCTTGGAGCGTGACCCTGTTGTCAAAATCCTAATCCCAGGTCTAGGCTCAGTCTAGTCAGAACTGCCAACACAGAGGACTTCTTATATGAAGTGTGTAGTAATAATTTGACTGTGACAGACAACTTAATAGAGCTCCGTGAATGTCACAAAGCATAGTGCAAACAGTCTGTCCTACAGAGCATATCCATTACCAGCAGCAATGAGAGGATGATCTGCAAAAGAAAGAATTATACGAAATTATAAGTCTTTAAGAGGAAAAGAAAAAATGGCTTTCATGTTTTGAGTTTTATCTCATTGCAGGGATGGAAGGGGGTAGAAAGCAACAAAACATATTAAATCCACCATATTTTTGTGTATATATATATATATAATTTCTGTCATGGTGCCAATTTGTAGCCAGTTTGCAAGATTCACTTTACAAAGCATGTCTACTCCATCTGTTTCTGCTATGTAAAGAAAAAAAAAAAAAAATCTGCAAACATTTCCTTCAATGAACAAGACAGCAGAGATATGTAATTCTCCAGCATGGTAGAGACGGGGACATTTAGCCAAAAGACAACAGGTCATTCAACTATAACTAACTTTTAGCCAATAAAAAGAAATTCCAGTTACATGCTACCTAAAGAAATATTTGTAGAGATGCACAGCCAATAAATTACTTAACCGTCAAATAGAATAAGTTGAAAATTTTTTTCTATAATTCAGGTTGTTGTGACATGGTTTTCTTAAAAAATATGCTGGGTGGTTCTCATAGGCTCCTGAGAAGATGAGTTTCCAGGATAAGGCTTATCTGCAAATCCTCCCAAACTTATCAACAAATGATGCCAAACTCCTGAAAACTGAACTGAAGGACTGGTTTGAAGCTCTGAGAAAGTTTTGAAAGTAGTTCCAAGTACCTAAACTGAAATCTCCATGGGAGATTATGCACTGGTGATATTTGAAGAACAACTGAAAGACAGACAACTCCAGAGAGGTCCCACTTCTGGAGTTTTTTTAAGCCTGGCATTCAAAAAAACCCAGATATTTTTTAAGACTCTGGAAAGGGAACCTCTGAACTTGTTAAGTGTCCTAGCCTTTTTCATATGCAGCTGATCAAAGCTTTTAAATCTCCATCCCTTTTCTCCTGGAATCTATGACAAGAGCTTAAAGAGTTGAGCTCCACATGGGAAAAAAACCCATATAGATATCTGTATGAGTGTGTGTATATTTTCCCCTTTCTGCTTGTCAAAGCTTCTGTACTTAACATACTAATTTACTGAGTTTAACTTTTTAATGCTAGCTCCTTTAAGCCATTAGAGCTCCTTTTTTTTTTTTTTTTTTCATTATAATCCTCTTATTTGGGAATCAGTCTGAGTCTGCCTATATTTTTAAAATATATTTCAAAGTTTCTGGTGGAGATCAAGGAAACTTTTCTCTTGATCTACTTCACAAACTCCAACATATTATTAGTCAGTGGTTCGGTGCGACACTTAGGCCTACAGTCGCTTTGTTGCACTTCTCTATTTCTTGTATTGCCCTTTATGAATAGAATTGTTACTTTTATTTTAAATGCATTGTGGCTGTTGAAAGTTGACCAGCAGAGAGCTAGAGAAATGTAAATGGATATGGCAAAGATTTTAATAGCTACTGTAATGTGCTTCAACTGGAAGAACCACTAACAGACTCTTTTCTTTAGTGAGTCATTCCCAAAATTGGTCATAATACATTTGTTGATACTCTTAATTATTTGACATGTAAGACTGTCTTTGCATAAGAGAACTGAGAACATAAACTAATCTCAAGACATCAAGCAGATACATCGCAAACAACAAACTTCCAGTCACCTCTGACTCAAGTTTCTATTTCTAAAGATAAATAAATCCACCCCTCACAATTACCAGCCTTCCTACTGTTTACTACATGCAATATAAAATGCAGAGAAATCATTAATACATAGCAACATCATATCTCAGTTTGAATGCATCTAAGAAGAGTCCTCATAATCCCTTTGCACCTCAGCTATAGGGTGCAATAAAACTCACTGAAGCAACGGGCAACAACAGACTCTTAACAGAAGTTTAACAGCTCTACTATTCCCTCTGTGATCTTTCAAACTCTATTTAAAGATAGAAGTTCATTTATCCACTTAAGCAAAAAGCCATAGACAGCAAGCTGCTTACCCTTCTTTCTGAAATCTAATGTTCAGTAGGGGAAGGGGAGAAAAAAAAAAAGAAAATAAATCAGCATAAGGGCAGTCCCACATCAACTAATCTCTGCAGCAAATTAATTAAACAATTATATTAGCCAAGCCTTCACTTCTGACATGGCACAGCTGACATTAATTGGGCCACAATCAAGATAGTAATTCAGGTTAATTGGATTTCCACTGTCAGCAGCTATCAGCTTGTTTCAATATGCTGCTGTCATTTAAGAATAATTAATCATGGATGACTTTATTGGATGGTATGAGTTGACAGCTGATGGCATGGTGATGCTTGAAAAAGTTGGTGATTGCTGCAGGCCTAGTGAATAGGAAAGCTGGTTTTCTTTGTAGAAATTACTCTACCACCACTGCATGCTGAGACCCAAAATTCACTACGTAAAGTGTTGAGAGAGTGATATTTGCTGAGTTTTGCACACATGCAGAGAGAAAAAGAGTGGGCTGGAGAAAGACACCGCCATTCCTATTGAAATAGCGCTGTAAAAGGTCAGAGGGATGTGCATGTTCCACCGCAGGCTTCAGGCACGCAGTTATTGTTTGGGTATTGCTACAGCAACAAAGATTCAGTAATACAATGGTTCACATGCTGTAAGAGCTGAAATGCCAAGCCTGATCGAGTGTTATTTGCTTTTCTCCATTCATAATAGGCTATTACTTTGCTTAACATCTGATAATGTAATTTATTCAATCTGTTGCCAGAATGTATGCAAAAAATGTCAAGGAACTTATGAAGCTAAGTCTTTATTTATTAATAACTTGAAAGAAAGGTGATGAAACTGTTGCGGGGAAGTGGGAGAAAAAGCTAAAAATTAAAGTATAAGATGAAAATAATATAGAGTGTTCCATAAGGAGCAGTAGGAATACATTACTTTTCTGAAAAAAAAAATGCAATTTAAACTTCAGGAAAGAAAAAGCCTTAACACTAAGTTCCATTAGACTATATAATTATTCCCCATGGGGGAAAATACACATCTATATTTAAAATTAAAGTACATATTTAGATTATTCATGACAGAGTGCTAAAAAATCATATCAGAAGTGGCAACACTACTTTGATAGCTGGACAGAAAAAAAAAAAAAAATTCTGTCAGGAATATGATGAATTTATTGTGTAACTACCAGAAAACAATTCTAGATGGATGGAGTACACAGAATCAAATTTCTAAAGGAAAATCAGACGTCATGGCTGATGAATTTGGCGCCCTGTTTTTCAGCAACATCCAGTACAGAAGACTGGCATGTGCACTACTCAAAAACAGAGCACAAATTCCCACTTTGAAGATATTTTTTTTGCTGTCAGTCAGAGAAGACTGATTAGGCAGAAGCATCCCTTAACCAAAGTGGGAGAGAGGAAACCATTTATTATGACCTGTCTTCAATGTAAGTCTTACAGGTGAGCAACACTCATGAAGTTCTTGCTGTGGAGGAGTTTCAATGCATAGAACTTCTCCAGATTTTAACCTTCAATTACAACCAAGACCTGGTTGCCTCCTTTATCCTACGTTCTCAGGAAATTCTTGAGTTTAGAACAGACGTCTTTGTTAGGATGCAAATACAGCATGATCTATTTGAAACTAGAAGAATCTTTGCTGAAATCCAACCTAATCTGAATGACAGGCAAAAACATCTAAATGCATGGCTTTATTGTGATTAATGTCTCTGATTCAAACTGAGTCCAACCATGCAGTAGGTGGCTGTTATTTAAAAGAGGTCTGATAATGTCAGCGAAGAGGATTTTTTTTAGTTGTAGTCCATTTGTTTTGTTTTGTTTTGGTTTTTTTTTTAATCCAAAATCATGTTAAATCTTATCATATGCTGTATTAAATTCTGTCTGTAAATTAGTTCTATAACTAGGGAGTCCCCAAATGAATAGCTAAAATGATGCTCTACAAATGTACATTACAAAGAGTTTATGCTTATCTGATTATCTCTGTGATCATTGCTGACAGATAAGAACCGAATCCGAAAATACATGTATTTTAAATTTTTTTTTTTCCTTCTAAACTTATCCTCTTAAAGTAGGATTGATTTGCTCTGACATTAGCCCTGTAATTTGCAAGAAAGTGAGTATTCTGTTTCTGAGTTTCTTTCCTTGCTCCCAAGAGCTCCTAACTTCTTTACCAAATTCCATCACATCTGAGAGAGGAACAGAAACCTCTAAAATACTAATGGTCTCACAATACTTGTAGAGAAAACGCCTCCTTCTTTGGTTTGGCAGCAGTTAGCTGGCCAAACAGCAAATAGTGCAGTTTCTGGAAACATAATTTTTTTTCAACTTATGTATAGTGGGGTTTAAGCAAAGGAGGGAGACGTGACAAAAATAAAAATTTAGGGTGAAAATGGCCATTGTCAATTTAATTTGGCTGCTCACAGAAAAACCTGAGTTTCAGTGCAAGAATTTTAGAAAGTGCTTCTGTGATGCAGTGAAATGTAATTGCCTATTATACATGAAAATTACCGCCTGGCCAAAAGGCTCGTTAGGTTGCAATGGCAATATTTCAGGAAGAGCCTGAAGCAGGCTCTTAGAAGAATAATTCATTTTTCACTCTCTTTGCAATGCAAAGGTCCCTTTTGGATCCAGTCTCAGATAACTTCTCTAACCGGGAAATACATGACAAATCAGAAAACAGAAGCCGTAACTCTTAATCAATCAGATAAAACTCTATAGAAGATGTTGGTTAGATAGATTGTGGATGACTTTCGATAACACTGGTTCTGTCCTGTTGGTTTCTGTCTGAAACACCAAAGGTACATACATAAATGGTGCTAGACAACTTAACATCTAAAGATCTAGTCAGAAAAAAAAGGCAATATAACCGAAACTGTCTAGTCAGAAAACAAGGCGAAAGAACCAAAACTGTATTGCAGCACAAGTCAGATGTTCATACAGCAAAGCAGCTACCAGCATTTTAGCAGTAAGTAGGCCAAAGACTGAACCAACCATTAATATTAAACTATCCTCCCATCTACAGATATAATAAAAAAAAAAAAAAGAAATACAGTGAAAGCAAAGGGTGGCTTCACAGGCCATTATTTTTGCACTGGAGGTTTTACTCTTGAACAGAGGATTTTCTTCTCCATAGTCGCAGTCCACCATTGTTCGGAAGCTCTTAAGTTAGTAAATGTGTTTGAAAAATAGGAGGAAAAGGCTAAGCACCTAGGTGAGTTAAATTGCACTTATCATGTGAACCATGGGAGTCTGTTTCAGCAATGCCAGAGCAAAGCTAATGGTGATGGACATAAAGCATGCTCAACAGAGTTTTAAAGTTTTTGACTGCTGTTGCCTTTCAACTGTCCGCTAACATCTGATTTCTCATGCTTCAAGGAACTTGTAGGCCATGCCAATATTACAAAGGGCTGTCATTATTAAAAACTATCACTGGCACTGGTGCCAAGAGGTGAGAAAAAGGAATACCCAGTGAAGCTGAAGTTGTAATTCCAATGACATTCTGGGCATTAATCCATACACCTTGTTCCTTGAGGAATTTTGGTTTATTTTTTTCTCATTGTTTTCATGCAAAGAACTTGGAATTGCTTTCATTTTTCATTTAAATATGGCTCAGAAGATTATCCAGGTGGCAGGCAGGTGAATGTAGCATTGTTATTTTTTCATCTTGGAAAGACACATAGAAGATATTTCCAAAAAGGAAAAATTGCCCATACCTTTTGCTCCACCTGTTCAATGGAGTGGAAATTATATTAACAGATGGGGGGAATTTCTCATTATTTGTTTCACACAGCTATACTCTATAAGGGTGGAATATTTATTTTTTTTTATAATTATCCACACTGGTAGCTTAATCCCTCAGAGCACAATACCATTAACAATGGATCACAAAGTCCTCAGAGATTTGAGGTAGTTAATAGGAGAAAAAAGCAAGGTACCTCTCCTTGGATGTTTATGTAGAAATACTACCTGATGCAGCTTATTCTTTTTAAAAAGAATGTGAATGTATCCCTGAAATTTACAGATGCCTAGTACATGGGTGCTACTGTACGTGGAAAAGAGAGAATTAGGCTCATCCTTTTAGCCTCCTATTGGAACAGCAGCTTACAAGACAGAAAGGTGGGTAGGGATCTAGTACCTTGCATTTTCTGAGGTGAGCAGGAATATCTGGAGCTTCACTCAAATTCACAGCCTGCTTGCTTAGCTTGTAAAATCCCTGCAACTGGATCCTTTTTTTTTGATACATCAGGCTATATGTTCAAACCAACAGAACTGAAATATTTAATTTAATGACTAAAATAATTAATAAACTTAAAATAATTACTTTAATAATAACTAATAATAGTTCTGTTGATCTCGTTAGCTGGGCTTGGGTGTTGATCTTGACTGTCACCTTGTAACTGCCATGAATCCATAAAAGAGTGTGTGAGTGTGATGGTAAAAGAGAAGTGAGAAATTACATGCTTTTAAATAAAGTTTCTCTTTTGCTTAGATCTTTTTATTTCTTTCTTTATTTTTCCTTGCAGTGGACTATTCAAGCCTTCAGACTTTTTTTTTTTCCAAGAGTGTAGATGTTCAGGGTAAGTAGGCTTACCTACTTACCAGTTTCCCAGAAGAAAAAAATTCCACAATATAGGCAACAGCATTTCCTTACCCATCATCTCCTACCTCAGCTTGGGGTGGCATTGCAAGAGAATTGCACATCAGGGGAGAGATGTTTGGAGCCTGTGGCCCATTCAACACTTAATCTTCGCTAGAACAGCCAATGAAGATGCTGATACTGCTCTTAACCAGATTTTTCCTATTCAGATCTGTTGGCAAGGAACTGGCTTTATCTCTTGTTTGCGTCCAGCTTTTCCCCAGCAGCTCAGCTAAGATGATTGAAGAGACAATATCTATGAAGGCAGTATTGAATTTTGAAGTGCATCTCAACGGATGGCACAGAGTCATATCAATAAAAGGCCAGAGATATGTCAGAGGTTTAACACAAGCACAAACACATACTGTTGTGTGTTGGTTATGCATGTGTAGAAATTTCTGCTATAAAGATTTACAGTATTGCAACTTGGCAGATGTTGACCCCTTTCTTTGGAAGGTGAGGGGGTAGCCTGTGAAGAGAGGAGGGCAACAGATTTAATCTTCATCTGGCAGCTGGTCTGCTGAAACCACATTTTGGGATTTTTACCCCTCCGCTTCCCCAGACAACCAGTATTTGGCCTTGCAGACATCCCTTGATTTCATTGCAGCTTTGTGTTTTTACATGTAAAAGTGTATCTAACACATACAAAGGAAAACTAATCTTTTGCAGTTGAATGCTGTCTGGCCAGCCATGATCAAAATTGCAGGAGAGGATGTGTAAAAGGCAGATGTGCTGCAGAGTTCAACTCTATGGTGCTGAACTGATTGACCTGACATGACAAAGAATGCTTTCAACTTGCTTATATGCTTCTGCTGGAAGACCGGAAAATAAGCAAAAGAAACTGGACATTCTACAGATGAAAACATGTAAAAACAAAAGCAAAATTGTGAAATGATTTTTTGGAAGACCAGAAACAAACCACTTCTGATGCTATGTACTTTCTTATTTAAAAAGGCTGAAGAAGGTGAGAGTGATAGAGAGGGGGACAATAGGAACTCTTTGTCAAAGACACTATTTCTGATTAAAGAATTATTAATAATTCAGAATTGTAGAATTATTTCTGAGTCATTATTGCAGAATAATTCATAATTTTAAATATGCAGTGCTAATAAGAAAAGCCTGGGAGCAGACACATTGGTGGGGATTTGTTACAACTATCGAAAGAAAATAGAGAAAATGAAGCTGGTCCTTAAGCACCTGCCTGTTGATGAGACAAGATTAAAAAAAAATTAAAAACAGAATCTATGTTGTGAAGTCAAATTTCAGTTTGTGAGGAATATGATTAAAGTTGCAAGGAGCCACTAATTGTGCACAAAAATTGCAGCTGCTGATTTTTATGACAGGCTAGTGTAGCCAAGATAAAATTACCTGGTTGCACTTGATTATGATGGATATAGATGAATTACTTACTGGACTGGAAATCTGTAGTTTCCAAGGGATCAGCGATCATGATTTGATTACATTCAATAAGAAAAATGAAATAAATTCTCAATCAGTAACATCTTATGTATATAATTGGTACCTCAAAAGGGTGCATCTCCCAAAACTGAGAATGTTTTGAGAAAAATTCACAGAAGAAAGCAGGAAAATACTAAAATGAAAAAGAAAATTGAGAGAATTCAAAATAACAGCCTATTAACTGGCCAGCTTGCTTTGATCTCACAATCAAATAGTTGAGTGTTTTAGTTAAAACTTCATCCTAATTCAGTGACAAAGTACAGGTAGCAATTAGAAATTGAAGGATTTTTTACTGTGAATGGGGGATGAATGCCCTCTGCAATCCTGTAGTTTTTTATCCAGCAGACTGTCTATGTCCATGCGTTGGTAACCGCAGCTCTTACACTGATATCTCCAATGCCATATCCATCGGCCTGAATCCCCATGAGGGACACCCAAAACCCACTTTAATTTGCAATACCCCCAAGCCTAAGATGCTGACAGAGAGATTGATTAAATATGTCTCTTTTACTTAAGAGATGAAGCTTAAAACCATACATATAATATAAATAGACAGAATGTAATGTCAGCTACACTTTACAAAGAGAAGGTAAAGGCAGAAACAATTCCAGGTCAGGCTAAAAAAAAAAAGTTTTGAGGATTTTTGTGAGAAAGAAATAAAAGAATTCCTAGCAATGTCACAGACATTGGAGAGAGAACACTGCTATCAAGGACACAAAAATACAAAACCATTCAATAAACACTTCTGCTGTATATTTGGGTAATACAGGATGTTGTGCTTATATCTCTTGATGAATTATATCAGGAACACAGAAGGATTTTAAACAACTTCTGCAAACTTGCACCAGTAAGTCTGGACAACCCGTTCCCCAAGGCTCCTAAAGAGACTCCCAAAGTATACTCATCCCACTGGTGTATCAAATGTTAATAAATCCCAGGATAGAGGAGAAATTCCAAAATGCTGAATAAATGTTTAGGTTATACCGCTACTCAAAGAAATGCAAGAGCAGCAAGACAGATAACTACAACACGCTGTTTGGCTTCAGTGGAATACAACAACACAAGACTCAACTCAGAATGAATTAAAGTATGGGGCTGGACCCAGTAACAGCCTATTTATTTATTTATAACATTAAATATTTGAGTTAATTAGACTGCATTCTGAAAATTTAGATAACTGATTGCTAAAGGTGACTGTGAATGTTCAATTGTCAAGTATAAAGTTTTTGACTTCCACAGCCTGTAACACTGAGAAATTTCCATGAAATACAATTTCCATTTCAAAGGTAGCAGCTTGAATATTTCCAGTACAGATATTACTATGGAATCAAGTTCAGGAAAGGCAAGGGAAGTCTGAGTCCATCGATAATCCCTCACGACCATTTTCCTGGGACATGGTCATATTCACAAAGCTTTCCAATTCCTCACACTGTTGTTGAGGTACACATTGAATGGAACAAGTTCTAACCTGGTTCTCAGGAAGAGGTACTAAATTTTACATTTCTGATCTTGGCACCAGTGATCTGATATGTGCCAATGAACACGAGGCAATAGACATCACAAAAGAGATCCATCCAAACAAATGCAATTCAATGTAGATAAATGTAAACCCAAATGTCTGAGAATGGCAAATATGTACACTGGAAACATGAAACTGTATTTTAATAAGTAAAGAGCACGAAGGACTTAAGAATTGAAGTAGATAAACAGCTCGAGATGAACTGTTGGTGCAATCATACATCCACAGGTCTGAGGCAAATCTTGGCCACGCACTGTGGCAAGTAGGAGTGGGAGAAGATCTCATGACTGTGTATGAAACTGAGGAGATTGGTACTAAAATGTTGAATAGGTTTCCAGTACCCATGGTTTAAAATGGACACTAAGTAGTAAAACACGGGTCAGAAAAGAAAAAATGGTTTAAGGACTGGAAAACTGACTTTCAGTGAAAGACAAAATTATAATCTGTAAATATTTGCAAGGACTGAAAAAAAAGCATCATCTATTAAAAGGCTCTTTAATCTGATGGAAAAGACTTCAGAAGAATGTCTAGCTGGAAGCAGACATCAGTTACCTTCTAATTAGAAAGAAGGTACAGTGCTTGTGAGGTTGGTTAACCACTGGAACAAATGGCATAATTTCTGAGTCTGGTCTGCTAGTTAAGCCTGGACACTTTAGTGTAATAGATGCTTTTAAAAAACACAGTTATGAGACTCAATGGACAAGTAATTGCGCTGATATATAAGCAATCAGACAGAATATCTAATTAGTTATGAAAATTAATGTGTTATCAATGTCGTATACAAAATTCTGTGAAGCTTCAGAAGCATAGATTTCATCGCTTTAACTCAAAGAAGGGAAAAAGAGAGCATTGGAGGCAGCAGAATTATGTGCCTGTGCAAAGCGGAAGGAATCTGTATTGGCTAGATGTTGCATTTGTCCTGAACATAAGCTGCATCATTTCCAAATAGACTTGTTAAAACTGTGTAAATACATTCTATGTAAATATACTCACAAAATATGTCATCTGAGATAAAACTATTTATTTATATTTAGACTACGTTTCAGATAAAGTACTCTAGAAACATGCAATTTAGACAGATCCATGTGAAGCGTATTTATTTCTTAAGTGGTGCTGTGTACAATGCTACATTATAAAAAAAAAAGGATGCATCATGTTGGGGAGAGATGACAAAACCATGTAGATGCGTAAACAACAGAACTAATTTATTGCGGAATTAGAATTGCAGAAAGCATTTTTTAGTTCTCCGGTAAAGGTAGCTAAGGCCACATTACCTTCTTTGCAAAGTACCAGTCTAATGAACAACTGTGCACAGGCAGGGTGTTTCATCCACACAAAGCCCCACTGACTTCTGTAAGGACCCTGATCTGCACTGTCTGGTAACATATGAAGATGATCAGAGGGCTGGAGCACCTCTCCTGTGAGCACAGGCTGAGACAGTTGGGGCTGTTCAGCCTGGAGAAGAGGAGGCTCCAGGGAGACCTTAGAGCGGCTCCCAGTGCCTCAAGGGGGCTACAGGAAAGATGGGGAGAGACTTATAGCAGGGCCTGTTGTGATAGGACGAGGGGTAATGGTTTCAAAATAGAGGGAGGCAGATTCAGACTGGATATAAGGAAGAAATTTTTTACAGTGAGGGTGGTAGAACATTGTCCCAGGTTGCCCAGAGAGGTGGTGAATGCTCCATCCCTGGAAACATTCCAGGCCAGGTGGCCGGGGCTCTGAGCAACCTGATGTGGTTGGAGATGTCCCTGCTCCTTGCAGGGGGGTTGCTCTGGGTGGACTTGAAAGGTCCCTTCCATCCCAAACCATTCTATGATTCTATGATATCTAGGAGGTAAGGCTTTGTACTACCTTCAGCAGTGCTTTGTGTGTGCAGCACAGCCTACTCATGAGGCTTAAATGTACTTTATGGTACATGTTGTTATGAAGAACTCTGTGGCTAAGTCTAAATTATGTCTATTAAATCCCAGAGCACTTCCACGTTCCTGGGAAAGAGGAGTACTCCAGTACATCCCAACACCACAACAGGACAGAACCATCTGCACATTCACTGCTCCGTATATTTCCAACAAGGAGATGTGCATCCACGTGGAAGCTATAGGTTGTTCTGGATAATGCTTGGTCTGGTGGTTGAGGGACCAGGACCACAAGGCAAGCTCTGCATAGAGGCAGTTCCTCGAAAGGAAAGACCTCAACTTCAGCCTCTATTCATTTAATGTCAACTATCTTGAAGTACCAAGTGTAACTGGGACTTAGAGGTCCCTCCATAGTAAATAAAAACAGTGGATTAGCAATAGACACTGGAAGTGAAGGCTGCAGGGCGGCCTCTGTGAAGTGAGGCCAGGGCTGCCCCAGGACGGACACGGCCGGTCCCAGACGGCTCCAACGGCCCCACCGCAGGACACAGCTGAGCCCCTCAGCCAAGCTGGGGGCACTGGGAGGGGGAAAACCAGTTTCCAAAAGGGCCCCAGGCCGCAGCCGGGGATATTTCCTGCAGGAGCTGCGGCCCTGGAGAGCCCAGGCGGGAGCAGGGTGTCCCTGCAGGGCTGCAGCCCGGGGAAGGGCCCGCGCTGGAGCAGGGAGAGGTGTGAGGAGGGAGCAGCGGCCCAGAGGGGCTGGGGTGGACTGACCGCAGCCCCCATCCCAATCTGTCTGCACTGATAGAGGAAGGGTGTTGATAGAGGAGCTGGGAATTAAGCAGAGAAGTTAGCCTGAGGAAAAGGGAAAGGGTGGAGTGAAGATATTAAGTTTATACTTAATTCTCACTATAAAATCTATTTTAATTGCCAATAAATTACTGATATTTTCCCCAAGTCGAGTCTATTTTCCCTGTGACAGTAATTGGTAAGTGATCTTATAGTCTATCTTGACACACAAGCTTTTTCATTCTATTTCCCCCTCTCCTGTTATGAATAGGCAGTGAGAGAGCAGCTGGGTGGGCATCTGACAGCTGGACAAAGTCAACTCTTTAAAGTCCTCCACCAGACACAGTTAAGCATCTGAAGATGGTGGAAATGCCAAACACACCATACTGACAGGTATACGAGACTGCTCTGAGAGTAAGATGTTCCATGCCCACAAAGATAATAGAAAATGATCTTCATAAAAAATGGAAAAGAGAATGCACATGCAGCATCAGCAAGGAAAGATCTACCAAAATGACTCTACTCTCTGAATCAGAAAGCTTTCTGATAAAGTTTGCCACTCTAAGACTGACCATGAGCAGACAAAATAGCAAGTGAAATTCAGTTCATTTTAATGAGGATACATATGTGTAACACAAGCTACAAAACATCCCACAAAGGCTGTGCTACCACTCTTACTACAGCTAGTGGCCAGGCTGGTCCAGCTCAGAAAATGTCAGTAAATACTCTTCTGTTTTTATCACATTGTGAGAGGAAAAAAAAAAAAAAAATGATGGATGGAGAAAGCAGCAGCAGCAACTTGCAAACAACTTGACAAACAAACAATCTGAATTTCTCTTCCTGTGAAGGCATGTCAGGAGATGAATAGTTGTTGCTTGACCTCCAAAAAGCTGTTGTAATGTCAGCCCATGGGCATGTTTTTCAGTTGCTATTCCATTCTCTGCTCTGAGAAAGAATAGCGTGATTTCTTTTTCAATCATTTTATTTTCACCTACAGCAACTCAAGTGGGATGTAAGGATAAAAAAAGACTCCTTTTTTCTTTTTTATCCCTACCGTTGTTTGATAATCACTTGGAGCCAAGAAAGCATCTGTTTGATCCAGACCTGGCTGCAAACTCTCAACAGTGATCTGCACTCCAGATTGCTCCCAACACCACCACCGGGAACCTTATTGCCCTGGAAAGCAGCTGGAACCTGCCTGCATCTGTATCACCTACATATCATATTCCATCTGCTCACGTAGATGTCGTCACATCGTATGTCGACAAGACTACTTCTTGTGAAAGCATGGCTTCTTGCAAGTACTGTCTCATGTCATAAATAACTGAGGAGGGAGCCCATGAAAACCTCATGAAGTTCAACAAGGCCAAGGTCAAGGTTCTGCACCTGGGTCCAGCCAGTCCCCAATATCAAGACAGACTGAGGGATGGATGATTGAGAGTAGCCCTGTAGAGAAGGACTTGGGGATACTGGGGAGTAAAAAGTTGGACATGAGCCACCAATAAGATGGAGAAAGACTTTTTATCAAGGCCTGCAGTGACATGACAAGGGGCAATAGTTTTAAACTAAAAGAGAGTAGATTTAGATTGGACATAAAGAAGATTTTTTTTTTGGCAATGACAGTGGTAAGACACTGGAACAGGTTGCCTAAAGAAGTTGTGGATGCCCCATAACTGGAAATGTTACAGGTCAGAATGGACAGGACTTTAAACAATCTGATCTAGCGAAACACGTCCCTGCCCATGGGACACAGAATCACTTTAATAATGCAATGACCATTTCAGGTAGTTTTATGTGACATCTGGTTCCTCTCTGGTGCCATTTATTATTCAGTACTAAGCCAGTGCCAAGAAGTCTGACCATGGTGTACCTGCCAAGAACGTGCTCACAATTCAACAGCCCGTTTCAATTGGCTCTGGAGAGGAGGGCTGGACACTTCTGAAGAGAGGGAATACGCAGTTCTGCTCCATTAGCCATTTCCAGTTCTTGCCTTCTCAAGAAAAAATCCAACACAATAATATTCTTCATGTGGAGGTAATGGACATATTTTGTCACTGAGTCCACATCTGACAGACTTATGTATTCCTTGTTGCAACACAGAAAAAACTGTTGAGAGTAAGAAAAAAAATAAAATCTCTACTACTTTGGGCAGGGAAGAAGTGCTGGCAAGTTCTGTATTATGTTTGAAAACAAACAAAGTCCGTAATGGTGCAAGCAAAAGGGAAGAATCGTGTGATGTCTGAAAAATTTCAGTCTACTCACCTGCCTTCGTGCCTCCAGAATCGTGAAGCAGGAGGAGGAGGAGGTACTGACTCAGCCATTTTTAAGTGGCACGCTCCTTCCCAAACATGGTGGTGTCCCTATTTAAATGGAGCCTGTGCCACTGACAGTATTACTACATCATTTTCCACTCTGCTGTTCTGAAACAGCAAAAGTAATCAATCTTTTACTTATCACAGGAGCAAAACAGAGTTTTCTTTGAGAGAGTGTAAAAAGTGCTACAATAAAGTAATTTTGCCAATTTGAGTGTTCCACTTGACAACTATTTGCATAATAAGGTTTTGCCAAGATAAGAAGATTGGTAATTTTCAGCAGCGTGGAAGGGATTGAAGTTTTTAAGCTTTTTTGCCCACTATCTACACACTCACAGACCTCCGCTCTTGATGTATGGTTCTTTTTAAAGTCCTCCATCTGTCTCCGTTGTGTAATGAATTCTGTCACTCTCAATTGTGCTCCTGAGCAGTGAGCAGTGGAAGGGAGTTTGCATTTTGATTATAAAAAGCTACCGTCAGCTCTTATTACAATGGAAAACCCATCTCCATGTGAAATTTTAAGGCACTTATAAGCTTAGTCTCCCTCTCAGAAGCTGCCTGTAGTTCACGCTGTCACCATTTGACAGGGTGTGCAGGAGAGCAGAGGGCTGGGCTGCACTGCCAGAAGAGAAATTCAGAGAAATTGAAGTAAATCCAGTTTCCTCCCTAAGAAGCTCATGGGAGGGATACAGCAGTGCAAACACCATCATTTAAAAGTTGTTCCACATGCAGTTTGTACTGGAGCTCTGAAGGGCTGTCTGGAGGAAAAGGATGGCAGGAGATCAAGGCTGTCAGATTAAGTCTCCTTCCTTCTCCTCATCCTCATGAGCCAGTTTATCTCATCCTGAGACTTGTCAGCAATTTTCTATTTGGGATGGTGGGAGGGCAGGAGGCAGATAAGCAGAGCTTTTACAGGTGAAGTATTAACATACTTTTAGGGGCTTTGATAGTAAAATGCTCTAGAAGGATTAGGATGTCAGAGAAAATGTAGAACACGTCTACACCGTGCTGTGGAAAGCGCTGCAGAGATCCTGGCCTGGTGAGAATTAACCCATTCAATGCAGTGCTAGGTCAGCTCACTCTGGGATTTGTCATTCCTGCACAGTGCGATCCTTGAGCTAACGGGTCCAGCAAAGACAACTGCAATAAATTACCTTTGTCTAAACATCCTGGAAGAAGGTTTTCAGATTCTAAGTGCCTAGTGTCCAACCAGTTTGATGGGCAACTTGTAGCACGATCTTAGCTCTAGTGGGGTGCAGACGGACTTGGCTGGGTGAACCAAACAGTTGATAACCATTTTACATCATTCTCCTGGTAACCGATTGACACTGTGCATTTTACCTATCAAAACTAAATTAAGAACTAATACTATGGAAAATGAAGACACTGTCTTATTTACTGTTCAGGATTTATGTGTCCTTGATCTATAGTCCTTCACCTGAAGAGGTATAAGCCCATACACCAGAATGGGCTGGGAGATGCCTGATTGCAAAGCAGCTTTGCAGAGACAACTTTGAGGTCCTGGGTGGACACCTAATTGCACATGAGCCAGCAATGTTAACTTGCAGCAAAGAAGACCAAGAACCTCCTGGGCTACATTAATCTCATAAGCATTGACAGCAGGCCAAGGGAAGTGATCTTTCTTTCCCCTGTACTCAGCCCTAGCGAGACACATTGGAGTGCTGTGTCCAGTAGTAGGCTCCCCAGGACAAGATGGGCATGGACTTACTGCAACAGGTCCAGCATAAGGCTACTAAAGTCATTAAGGGAGAGGACTATCTCATACAAGGAGAGGCTGAGAGAGCTGGGAGACAGGAAAAGGAAAGCCTCAGGGGTATCCTACTTGTGTATAAATCATCAAATAGAATCATAGAATCTTTAAAGTTGGAAAAGACCTCTATCAAGTCCAACCATCATCCTAACACCACCATGTCCACTAAACCATGTCTTGAAGTGCCACATATAAATACCTGCTAGAAGGAAGTAAAGAAGATGGATTCAGGCTTTTCTCAGTGTTGCCCAGTGACAGAAAAGGAGACACTGGCCACAAATTGAAATACAGAAAATTTCTTTAAACACACAAATTAACGTTGCTGTTGTTGTTGGTTCTGTTTAATGAAGGTGCTCAAACAGGGGAACAGGCTTCCCAGAGAAGTTATGGAGTCTGCATCCTTGGAGATATGCAAACCTCAACTGGACATAACCCTCAGCAACTTGCTTTAGCTGACCGTACTTTGAGCAGAGAATTGGACTATGCGATTTCCAGAGATCCACAACCACAATTTTTCTGTGATTCTGTCGGTAAAACCTCCTGATGTGCCTCCCTACCCAGCTCCCAGATAGACATTGACTTCATAGCCTAGACCAAACAACGTGTTTATTTTTGTCATCCTTCTATCCTCTTATTACAGCAGCCCAGAGGGAACCCTTAACTGATTGCAGAGGAGCAGTATGTAGAGCATTGCACAGTTAAAGAGTAGCTGCACCCAACAAGCAGGCAGTGCAAGGTCACAGAGCAGAAGTGTCAACACACTGACTGGAGGTTACAAACACTGCTGTTCACTCTTTTCCAATCTGGACTATCAGCTGCCATAGTAACGTGGGAACTGGCATGCTTACAGTCTTAAAACCCTCTGTTAAACTGTGTCTGTGCCTCCCACCCATTCCTCCAACCCCTCCCTTTTAAATCCCTTCGTAAAATCCACTTTGTGGATGACAGCCTTTTATACACTTAGCAATAAAGAGGTTTAAAAGAAATAATCACAATAAGTAACTAATAAACATTCTTCATTATTCCGAAGATGATAATAATCCCTAGCACTTGCATTGCACTTTACATATTCAAGCACTTTATAATCATTAACTAATTAGTCCTTGCAAAGCTCATCTAAATATTATTATCCTGTTAATACAGAAAGAGAAGCTGTAAGAGAGAAGGTAGAGAATTTACCTAAGGGCATACATCAAGCCATTTGCAGAGACAAGATTGGAATTCAGCTCTTCAGCATCCTAATCCTTGGCTCACATCCCCCTTGCTGTCTCTGATAATAGGGGCTAAATTATACGATAGTAGGATCATTTTCTTTAATATTCATCCCCAAATGCATGACATTGAATATTACATTTCATCTCTTTGTTGTCCTCAGGATCACTTATTTCTCTCTCCCTCCCTTTCTGTACCGATATTACCTCCTGTCTTTATATCTTGAGCAAACATTAGTAGCACCTAGGGTCTAGCTCCCATTTATGCAACAGCACAGGGACAATCCTCCCGGCCTTTGTTATTCTTCTTCTGGTGCCTCAGCTTCACAAGGAGGGGTGCAGGCTGACCTCAATAGTGTTTATACCTCCAAGTTTGTGTGTGGATCAGATTCCTTCCATGTTGTTTTTAGATAAACTGGGATTTTGTTTTGTTGAGGGCTTTAGGGGGAAGGGTTGGGTGTTTTTTCCCCCGCTCGTATCATTGATACAAGATTGACAGATCATCACATGAACGTATCACATGGTAAGTCTAAAATACAATGAAGGACTTTTTTTTTTTTTCTGTTGCATCAATCTGGACTGTGGAAATCATTACCACAGGAGAAACTGGATGCTAAATGTCTACGTGCATGCAAAATGTGAACAGAAAATTAATGTAAGAGAAATAGATATGTATATATCTGTCAAAGAGTATTAAGCACATGGATAACATCTTTGGTTAAGAAAGTGTCTGAGCTAGCGAGCACTGAACGCTGGGGAAGTGGTGTTAGGAATATATTGTTACATGCCTGTCCCTGGTTTTGTGCTCCAGCAATGTTAACACTATATGAAGAAAGTCAAGTCTTCAAACCTATACGTAGTAAACTCCCATGCAGAAAACCTACACAAATCAATCAACTTTGAGACAGCTCTTGATCTACTACCGTACTCTCTCAGTATGTTCTCACCCTTGTTTTATTTCCTGCAGCTGTCATCTTGATTCCCTAAAGTCATTTTGGTTAATTGAAACGAATGATTGCCTTTGAAGGCACTTTTCCTAGTGAGGTAAATAATGTTTTTTTTTCCTTTTACTTTAATATGCACTTAGATATTGTTATAATTATTTAGTTCATTTTAATTACTTACCTTTTAAACTGAAGAAAAATTAAAAATGTAATAAATTAAATTATTATTTTCCACACCTGTAGTGACAATTCTTCCAAAGAAATTTAAGATCTGAGCCTTAGCAACTGCCAGCAGCATGTGAATGTTTGGTGTAATGCAGTTGGTTTGTGTCTGTGACTGCTCTCCCTTCCACCCGTACCTGAAGTAACATTCAACGTGCTCTTTAGCCTTCCAGTGCAGCCTGCTTTTGCCATTGATGAGGAAGAAAAAAATCAGATTATGATCCCGCAGTCCTCAAGACTGGATCTGAACTATTGGATCACTAGCCGGTGATCAAGTTTGAATGTGCCCTCGTGGTTCGGTTGAATTATTCAATGAAATAGAGTTCATGCTGTCTTCATCTGGCATCTGATTTAACAGAAACTTAAAATGACAGGGAAATAGCCTCTGGCTGAGAAGTAGTTTCACATGGCAAAGTTACTCCAGACAATTTTTTAACACATTTTAATAAGGTCTTTAAACAACCAGTCTTTAAACAACCAGTACCTTGCATTGTATTGATGTAGCTTTTAAAAATTGGTATTAACAGTTCAAAATACAAATTTCAGAACCACAGGCTGAGCTTTTCTGTAAATTACCATAGATCTTTCTTTGAAGTTTATGTGTGTCTTCATTTTACTTCTGATGACTCACTGCAAATAATGACAGTAGTGGCTAATTCCCAGGTAAGCTTTTTCTGGTTTAATTACAGTATTTACACCGTGTGTATTTACATCCAGAGAATAACCAACAGAGCTAGTCCAGTATTCTCCATCAACTCGCTGTGAACCAGTGAGCTACTCTGTGAGCATCCAATAAGGAAAAGCTATATTTGTGGTTAGATATCTTCTTTTCGCAGAAATCAGGGAGTTTATTATTCCTTGGGCCCTACTTAGTGCCTTCTCAGCTAAGAAGCTGTCCCTGTCTTCACGCTGGAATGAACTGGGAACACTAATGTGTTCATTTATAACACTTGTCTGAAAAGTGTTAATTGGAAGCTGAGGTGTGGCAGCTTTTTCAGCTGCTCTAACCTGACTGCAAAACTATATTAAACCAGTATTCCCTCTAGCAATGGAGAATTCTTGAACTATGCATTGAGTAGGTCTCAAAATTCTTGTGATAGTTCCGAAAACTCAAACCAGCTCCAAGCAGATTATGGAAAATGAATCTGTGGTGAAGAACAATAGGTAAATTAGCAAAATATTTTAAAATACATTATCTTAACTAAAATCCATACCACTTTGGAGAAACTTTCCATGCTAGTTCTGTATTATACACCCTTTATTTACAGTTATGCTCCGTGATGATGCTCATACCACCATGGAAGCTGTAAAAAAACCAACATGGTTCAGCTTTGAAGAAGTTTGGTGTTGGTTTTGGTGTTTTTTTTTTTTCAGTGGAAGAAGCTTGTGATGAGAAGAGGGAAAGCTGAGGGAAACATCAGCCCAAAGAAAGCTGTATTAGCCACTGCAGAAATTATTAATACATGCAAGCCAGAGGGGCTTCTGATTGCAGATGGAACAAATTTCTTCACTGAGTTTCTAAAGTATTCAGTCACTTAACCTTTTTGGTTAAGTAGATCCTTCTTTCTTTGCCTCATTAAATGTCTTAGGATAGCCTAGATGCCATGTGTGTTATATCACACAGTCTGCATCATTAACCAGTCTCAAACACTTATCACAGGACGTGATGAATCCCTAATTGAGTGAGGCTTTCTCTTCCCATTAGGAGCCTAGATGACTTAGTGTAAACTAGATATATCATATTTAGATGATTAAGGTCAGCTACAGCAAATCCTCTTGCTTTTCACAGATAATTCATAATCTGTTTCTTAAACTGAAGTGACTCCCCACATACTTCTAGCTTGCACGAAGACTGTGTGAGCATGCCTTTGCATATTACGTGGTGTGACCAAACCTATCTTCCTTAAAAATATTCAGCCTTCAGGTGGCAACAATGACCATAAGACATTTCCCATCCAGATCTGTGAGGGATAGATTTTATACCCTGTATCTTTTGGTCTGCTTTCTAAGACCAGGCTGCTAGGATTTAAAGATGAGTATTTTTTTCAAGTGGGCTCATTACAGAGCAGCTCTTTAATTACACCTACTAAAGAAGTAACGCATAGTGATATCCTGTATTTGTCCCTAATTAAAAATACGGTACTTAAAGCTTGCACAAGTCCCTTCTGCAGAAATCATTAATCAGGAGACGAAAAAGGCTCTGGAGCCTTGATTAATAATAGGACCAAGTGTTCTGTGGCTGAAAATGCCAGGGTATTAAATTTCCTTAAGTCACCTGGTGTCCCCATCTAATAGAGATCCTGGCAATGTTACTTATGCAATAGTACAGAATAATTGAGGCATAAAGGTACAGATCCCAAATGAGACAAATGATACTAATTGTCCTGAAGACAAGTCTGACGTGGATGTGGGCACTAATGTAATAAACAAGGTACCTTTGTAATTGCATCATTAAATAAAGTAAATGGCCTTCTTCTAAGTATTACCCATGAAATCTAGTGCACAGGTAAGATGCACTGAAATCCCAACAAAGTACATGGGAGCTTGGGAAAACACACCAGAGATAATTAACAAAAACCACTCAGATATGACAGTCTTGAAAGTAAGATGAATTGTAAAAGTAACAAATTATGCAAAGAAGAAAAAGGTGTCAGATTCTCTTACTGAAAATACTGGGTTTGTACCACATGAAGAAAGAAACTAAACATGATCCAAAGCTCATTTTATATGAGCCGTGTTTTCTCTAGGCTGGTTTGAGAACAGCTGGCGGCAGAACAGAGCCACCACTCTCAGTAGCTGTGAACATTTTAAACTAAAATATTACGAAGAAGGTACCTTTCTGATTTTTGCTGATACAATTGCCTCTTTTTAAAAGGAACTATGTCATGTAATGGTACTTCTTGGTTATTCTACTGCACTTAACATATCAGACATTGTTCCTTCAAATGCATAAAGAATGAAAGTGATAAGAAATAATTTCACATCAGGTCCCAGGTACCACTGAAACTATATGGGGAACACTGTCACAGGAGCAGCCTAGAGTCCAGCAGAATTAAGAACTGGAGAGGGGGAGACTGAGATACTTCTCTTGAAATGTATTTGTTATTATGATTTATTTAGGAGAACATACTGAAAGGGACATCTTCATTGGTACCCCGTCCCCTGCTATTGCCAGCAACCATATCCTGATCCCTGCCTGCCAGCTGATCAGACTCCACCTGAAGCCTAGTCAGATGGTCTCTTCTGGACAGCTCTAACCCAAGTTTAGCATGAACTTATTCATGACTATGTTATAAGTACTTGTTCTTACAATACTTATTGATCTTGGAGATAAATATTTCAGTGTTAAGCTGCAGTCTATAGCAGGTATTAATGCCTGCCTTCAGGTAACATCTCCCCTCTCACCATCATCTCAGTAGCTCTGCTAAGCTCTGCTCTCACCTGAATTCACTTTTGCTGTGCAGAATGACGCTGAAGTCCCCACAGTATCTGATACAAGGGCAGTAGTGCCTTCTAATTATCAGAAATATCTTGCCTACCACATCCTATGGTCACACCTTTTCATGACCCTGAACTTTAATAATTTAATTTACCTTGATATGCACAAACTTTTTTCTTTCTCATTTTCAGTCAAAGAGATATCATTTTACATTGGAAATTATTAGTCCCTAAGAGAATAACCTGGTACTTTCTGTTAGGAAATGTATTTGCTGCTTCACTAACATGGGTAAAACTATTCTTCCTCAGTGATACCCTCTTCCTCTGAACTCCCAATACCTCCTGACTGTGCTGCTGCATATTATGCTGGTTTCATATTATAAAAACCCTAAATAAGATTAGTCCCAGTTTGTACTGCCAATTCAAATCCAGCAGCTACTGATTGTATCTCAACATCTCCCATTAAATCAGTCTTACCCACTTTTAAGTGTCTTCTGTAATCTCTAGCTTTTTCAAATTAAGTATTCACTTTCTGTCTGATAATATATCAAAGAGCTTACTGATTTTACATGCATTCCATCAGCTTAATTTCCTTATCTAAAAACTCTTGAATGTTATCATAAAAATAAATATTTTTGTAGCTGACTTAGCAATTGGATCTTGGTCTCTAAAAATAGACTACATAGAAAAAGCAAATAACATATTGCCACATGATTTTGACCTATCGTTTCAAGTGGGTAATTCCAATATGGAATGGTATGTGAATTAAAAGCTTCTGGTTTCCACTCCAGAAGTGGCTGCATACCACTAGGAAGGGGTACAATCCTTGCACATACAATCCGAATATGACCCCTGGGAAGCCAGATGAGTGGAAAATTATAGTGAAAGCAGTTGTAGCTAAATAAAAAAGACCCCTTGTGGCTCCATCTGCAGAAAATAAAGTGTTATTGAAAAATAAAATCCTTCTTTTTTTTTTTTTTTTTCGGTTGGTGTTGCAGTGTAATAATTCTCATGTTGTTTTGGTTTAGGTGGAATTTTAGTTGAAATGCATGTTTTAAAGACCATGGATTTGTAGAAGCCTCATAAAATGCATAATATAATGTGCACTTATAATAAATATTGTTAATCGTGCTTATAGTAGTACTTACAGGCCAGGAAAAAGGCATCTGGAAGAGCAGGCACTGTACAAATACTGTCAGTTCTTTACTAAAGGACAGTCACCAAAGTGCTTATGATGAAATAGGTGAAATCAGTAGAGTGGGAAAGGTGAGTTTGGTATATGGGACAACAAAGCAGACTCCTGCTTCCTTCCTCAGTACTGGTGGAAGTCATAACACCACGTTGGAGAATAAACTAAGCACTAGGGAACCATTGCCACACTCTGCATGGTGCCAGGCAGGTCTCAGACCTGAGGTGGGACGTGTGGACCTGCATCTCATAACACGCCAATTGTATTCTGCTGCTAAGGCTCTGACTGTCACCTACAAGATGTCCTGCCTACCCAGGCAAGAAATAATGGAAGAAGAGGAATTGCATAAATGTTTCTCCCAAGACTTGGTTATGACTTTTAATAAGAAGTGAGTTTTATGTAAGCAAATTCATTTGTATTTCTTCACTTATACTCTCACTGCGAGGCTTAAATCAATGTCAGATTAAAGGCTGAAAATATTCCGCTCAATAGTTATTACATTTATTCTTTCTCTTTTTTTTTTTTCTATGCAGTCAGCTTAAATACATTGAACAGTGAGGAATTTGGCCAGTTTTTAAGACATTAAATGCATAAAAAGTGCAGTAATTCTGCAAATGGATGTGATGGAAAGTTAACATCAGAAGCCTTCTTGGAAAAAAAACTCAAAACAACAACGAAAAAACAAAATGGACAAAATTCTAGCAGAACAACCTCTGATCTTCATGTAAGAAAAGGACAAGCATCCTTGAGAAATATGCTGCAAAATCCTCTCCTTAATTAAAACAGTCTGGGCTACATTCTTCACTTTAAGCAAGGAAAAAAAGTATTGATGCCTTCAGGGAGAGCATTGCTCAAGTAGGAACTAAATCAGGTTATGAAGATGTGAATCTACACCAGTAAGGGCCATGGACAAGTGAGAAGTGGGCAGAAGCAGAAGGAGGTTATCCCCATTGCCTCCAGTATTTTGTTTAAGATTGGTTGTGGTATCTTATAGATGCTTGTCCGTCTCTGTTTTTCTCCTTTGACTGAACCAAACCTTACTGAGTGAACCCCATTGACTCCGAATGATGTTTGTGTTCCTGAATCACTGGGGTATTTCTTCAGAGAAGAGTGGTACGATGCAGGGATAAAAAGGTGAGGGAGCTCTCATGCACCAGAGAAATTGTGCTGCTTCTCTTACCCAAATTTTCTCAAGTATTTCTGCATAGCAGCACATAGAATCATAGAATCATGGAATGGTTAGAGTTGGAAGGGACCTTCAAAGGTCATCTAGTCCAACCCCCCTGCAAGGAGCAGGGACATCCCTGACTAGATCAGGTTGCTCAGAGCCTCATCCAGCCTGGCCTTGAACGTTTCCAGGGATGGGGCATCAGCCACGTCTCTGGGCAACCTGTTCCAGTGCTCTCAAACAAATCTCAGGAGAACATACGCCCCTTAAACACAAAGCTTTGACGTAACTCAGACAGTATTTCACGTCTTTCTTACAGTCAGTTTATAATACTGCCTTTATCTTTTGCTTTCCCAGTATATGCCAGGTCTCGAGGCATCAAGGGAGCAGGCATTTCCTGACAAAGGGAAACCCTGACATTTAGATGACACTATGACAACCTGGGGAGTTGAAACTCGTGGAGTTTTCTAGGAGAGCTTAGTATTTTAGTCAAGAGGAAATAATCAATGGACCAATGTTCTCTAAAGGAGCTAAGCTGAAGTTTGGTTGGCTAAAAATTGGCTCCTAGTATAAGTGCAAGACTGCATTTTTTTTTTTTTAATGTAGATCAGATCATAGTTTACCATACGATTCTTGAGGCCTGATTAGACTAAAGCAAAAATCAATTAAAATTCTATTACTAATGTTATTCTGCTTCCAAATGAAAAAGAGGAAAACCACTCAGATCGTGTTTGAGTTTGGCTTTGTACATTAACTAAGCCTAACCTGAATTCACCATTTTGTTTTTCTAAATAATCCGCCATCTTGTCACACTTCCCATAAAGAGATTACAGTATAAAGAACAAACATGATCAACTAGAGAAGTTGTATCTTCAATTTGCCCAGAAAAAAAAATACAGATAGAGGTAAATGACTTTTTCTCAAGATCCACCAGACATACCGGGTATCTATTAGCAACTGAAAATGAACTTCTAGTGTCTAAATTATAGTCCAAATATCCAAGCGTGCCACCAAACAAATATTACATGCTTGTCTAGAAACATAGAAAGTTGCCCTTTCCTCCAGGAAGAACAGTATTTAAACATTCCAAGATATGACACTGTAGTTGGTAGAGTTTAGATAAAACAAGATATTTATAATGAGAAATCTATCTGTTCTAATATAATCTTATATTAATCACTTAAAAAATTCATAATCTCATAAAAATTGAACTCTCCGTAAACAATATGCAAGTCCTGGAGAAGCTAACTGATTTAATTCTAGTTTTAAATTCCCTGATGCATTAATTCCCTTTGAATTTTTTTCCTCTCTATTTTGCAATATTGAACTTAGTCCTGTCAGGAATATTTTGTCTCCCTGTTTTTTTGCTTCCCTGACTTTCGGATGTGAATTTCACAAATCTCTTCATTTAAAAACTCGCTGTCTTCCCTGACGATACGGTTCAGATAATGTCAACAAAAGAATCTCCATGTGTTCAGTGAACTAGAAAGCAAGACTTCATACCTTAAAAATACTCTGGTTGGAGCATAAACTCGTGGATGACTACAGAATGTTAAGCAAATTGAGAGACACTGTCAGTTCTACAGGGGCTTTGCTTTCAATACCTGTGATTTTTACTGAAAACACAGAGTCGAGATTAGCAGAGCACACCACCACATTTAAGGTCAGATTATTTCCTTCAAATTTTAGACTCTCTGAAAAAGCAGAAAGCAGTCAGAAGACACTTAAATGAGGATCTGCTGTGCTTTGCATTTTGGCATAAAATCCTATGTCTGGGATAAAAAACCGACAGCAGCTAAAGCTACACTGCATGATGTCTTTCTTTTCTTTCTTTCTTTCTTTCTTTCTCTCTTTCTCTCTTTTTTTCTTCTTTCCTCCTTCCTTCAAGACCCAAGCATACTTAATGACAAGCTAGTGAACAGTGGGGTTTAGGACATGAACCTTCTCACCCTACCACAGATGCTTAGATTCGATTAGACGACCTCCATCTTAAGTGTCAGTGGTTTGAATAGGAACCCATGGGCACCAAGGACAGACACCAAAACGGTAAACAACTAACGTTAGGTGAGATATGCCCTATTCACCATGATTCTTCTGAAGACTGCTGCACCATATGGTAGTGGGGAGCTGTCCTGAGAATAGTTATTTTTGTGACCCTTCTAGCCTGTGGGCATCTTCATGTGGAAACCTCTTCCCTGTGGACTGCAAAGCATCCACATTACCCTGTTCTGCAACCATTAAACTCCTGGCCAGCCCAACTCTTAGAATCACAGAATCATAGACTGGTTTTGGTTGGAAGGGACCTTTAAAGGTCACCTAGTCCAACCCCCCTGCAAGGAGCAGGGACATCTTCAACTCGATCATGTTGCTCAGAGCCTCATGTGGTGAGTGAATGTGGTGTGGAAGAGCCCCAAGTTACTTCGCCTGTAACATACTCCAGAGACCACAAAGGCAGCATCCCTCCATGCAAGGCGGAGCAAGATTCTACCAACTGCCTGACATCAAATGGTTATTAAGTACTGGAAAGAAGTTATGAATATGTGACAAAGAGTGCCTGCTCTCCTCACAGAATAATCTGAAATGTGCAACTTTGCTTGCAGAATGTTATATTTCTATCCCCTCTTGCCAATTACTGAGTTAAGTGGTGCATGGAGCCTTTTAAAGACTAAAATTATTTTCTAAAGACTACGAGAATGTGAATCAAAACTGCTCATTACATATTCTCCTAATTTGGATGGTGTCCTCCACAGTAGGCTGCAGCTACTGGTTATTATGCTTTTTCTGTTAGCAACAAGAATAAAAGGCTCTGAGCCAAAAACCGGAAATACCCAACAAGCAATTATAAAACCCCATTAGGAAATAGCTGCTGGTTGATTCTGCTTATTATAGTAACTCCTAATAACAACAATGTACTTCTAAAGTCAACTTGGGCACCTTGTTCTGGATGATAATATTTAAGAACGCATTTTGGAATTTTCCAGGATGTCTTTCATTCTTGGATGTGGCCACAGAATATCCTCCTGAACTAACATCCCTTTGTTCATTTTTATATCTAAGATAGATGTATGGAGGGACTTAATTCTACCAAAATAGAATCTACCTATCTATCTGTTCTAAATATATCAAGGTAAAAAAAAAAAAAAAAAAGGTTTTCCTGTGTTAGATAGATCCTCTGGTAGGAGAAATGTACTTTTACTTTACACTGAGCAGTGGAGTTGGTGATTTATTATTGATCATAACACAGAGAGCAAAAGTATAACACATTAGTTCTGCTACAAACTGCTCATTGACTTACTTGCTTAAAGCTGCAGTTTTAAAAAAATCTCTTAATATACAGTTCTAAAAAAAAAAAGTTAAATAATCTGATACAAATTCTGAGCTGGAGGAAACAGTCATACCTCCCACAGACTTCAAAGGCTGCTTCACGTTCCTGCACTAGACATACATTTATCTCTCTCATATGTATTTAAACCTGTCTTATCCCCTCTGTAGCTTCAGTCAAGATCCAACAACAGAAAATCAGCTTATTAAATACATGTCAGCTGTCCTGAGTGTCCCAAAGATACATTTGGAGCAGACCAGTAGACATATCCTCATTGAAGATGAGAAACTGAGAAGGCTAACGAAGCATTTCTCTGCCCATCAGCTCCTTCTTCTCCCTTGCTCTTACTAATAGCCAGCCATGGATGAAGCTGCTCTGTTGAGCTATTTCTAATCTTTAAGGCAAAAGAATCTGTGTCAGAAGATACACACGAGCCTGTATGTGGGTATAAATGTTGGACAGGATTTTGAGATTTTACTATGAGGAGTAGAAGGAAGAAATGGCATTGCAAAGATCAGCTTGCAGGAATGGTCTTGATGAAAAGAAAGCAAGCTACTAAAATATGCATGGCTGCTGTCTTCTGTTTTGTTGGGGGTTTTTGTGTTTGGGGGTTTTGTTTGTTTGTTTGTTTGTTTGTTTTTTTCCCCAACAACTCTAACCAAGAGGGCTCTAAGGAAACATGGGGCTTGCATCTTTAGATGTACTCTTATCTAAAGCACCTGATGCATGTGC
This sequence comes from Tetrax tetrax, assembly GCA_009806455.1. NCBI lineage: Eukaryota > Metazoa > Chordata > Aves > Otidiformes > Otididae > Tetrax > Tetrax tetrax. Next base: position 119,801 of record WHYT01017685.1, read on the forward strand.
AGCTAAAAATATCTGGGTAGCCCACAGCTCAAAATATCCTCTCTCATTTAACGGAACCTTAACATTTGTTTTGCCCTGTGATTTCCCCTGAAGAGGAAGATTTCCTTTTTCTTTGAAGACTTTACTCCCCTTTGGGTCTAAAATAGAAGCCCCTTTAAAGGAACAAACAAGACTAAGTTGAGTAATGTCTCAAAAAATATGAGAGCTTGAGTCGTTATCCTAGTTCAGGCAAAGCTCCTAGCAAAATCCTGAGGAGCTTTGCCTCCTATATCTAGAGTGCCTTGTTGTACTGGCTTCACATTCAGTTGTTAAAGCTGTGAACCTAAGAAAGCCTCTTCATCCACAAATTTATAGGCTGGAGGATTTAAATTTGATCCCATGTCTCATTAACTTCAGGCTAATGAGCATAATTGAAGGTCTTGGAAAACTTATTTACAATGCATTGTTTATAATTGCTGATAAATCCCCTGAAAAGGGACATCTGTTCCATATGCCCAGTGGGAATCAGAAAGTAACGTAGTTTATATGTAGGTAAGTCATGGAATATTAATAGATCTCGAGAAAGAACTGGCTGTTGAGGGATGGGGTGGAGAGAAAGAGTGGGCTGGTGAGATACAATGACAATTTAGAAATCATTGCTAATTGCTGCTTCTGTGCCACACACATATCTCCTGCTTCTGTACCCCTTAAAGATGTGGTATGTGCATGGCCAGGCAGCTCTGAAATGGAGAAGACACTGACACCAGCCCCTGGCAAGTGCCTCGTAACCCAGGCAGTGCACACAAAGCGCTGGTCTTGCAGGACAATTGAGTTGAAGTTGAGGTTGTATCTGGGAAGTAGGGCAAGGTAGGAAGGTGGCTACTTGCATTGTCGTTTTACCTCTGGCATAAAATGGTATATGTTAAATCCTTGGGTCTGATCCTATCTACAGGTTGTCCAGATACTCCATATAATGAAAGCATATAGCTTTTGAGAGGAACAGAAGAGGATATAAATCCAGATCAGCATGACCAAACTAGCCAGCCCTCCTCTGCAGGCCCAGATCTTTCCTCTCTCCAATGCAAAAAGTCTTCTGGCAAAAAGTCTTTAGTCTAACTGGCGACTAAAAATGTCCCACATCCCATGCTGCTTTGAAGACCAGAGACTACTCCATAGTTAATGCTCCATCTCCAAGTTGTGGAAACTATTCTTGCTATCAATTCTAACATTTTTTAAAATCCCCACTTGTCCCGGAACCCTTGAATTTGGCCATGTGAGCCCACCAACACCACTTCACGACGTGATCCCATGTCCTCCTTAATCAGAAGTATTCCCTTTTCCACCCAGGAATGGAGAACATTTCTTCTGTTAAACTTTGACAAACAGCTTGTTGAAACCCCTCCAATCAAGATTTAGCACTTACTGTTGCAAATGCAATTCCAGTTCTTGTTTTTATTATGTTGTTTTGATTGGATTTCTAATTTTCTTTAATATGTACTTCCAGCCCTTTCAGTGTCTAAACGGTGTATAAGGGTGTCTGCCACTCAGAATGATATGAGTAGATGATCAGTATATCAGCGTCTTTCTGAAGCCATTTACCATCGGGAGGGAAACATGTTTCAGTATGAGAAAAAACGGAAAAACCACAACCAGCTTTTAGTGTCTTGCTCTGTGGCAATCAATTCTTTTACATTCTGAGATGTGTGTGTATATATATATATATGAGGGGTTAATATTCTCCATCTGTTAAAACTCCAGAGCTACAGCAGAAGGCTCCTATACTTCATACTGAAAAGTAAACCATCTTCTTGAAAGTTGTACAAAAAAAAAACCCCAAAAAACAATAACAACAGCAACAAACCGCAGGAAAAAAAAAAAAAAATTAAAAGAAAAAAACCCTCTCACCTAAAAAAACCCACAACACCCAAAGGGGATCCTGTGACTAAGTGTGTGTTATACTCATGAAAGCAAAAGGCAAAGGGCTATTAGTGTACACTTGAGATCACTTACAGAAGCCCATGGGGAGATGCTCTCGTATTACTGCCAAAGTAACACACAAAGAAACTATGTCTCTGAATACCCTGAAGGGATGAAAAAAAAAATGTTTAATAAATGAGTTCTTTCCAGAGGTCAAATATTAACGATTTGTGTGTGTGTGTTCTGTTGAAATTTCATTTTCTCTCTTCCAGTCTGGACAGGGAAAAATATCAAGAGGCGAAACTTTGATTAAAATAAACGAATCAAAACAGGGCTGCGTGCTTGGGTAAAGCTAATGCATGAGATTATGGAGTGCGACAGCTGCAATATTAATAAGGTGAAGAAGAGGGAAAAAAGCGACAGAAACCTCACAGACTGATCTTATTTGTCTTGATCGTTTCTGCATTATCTCTAGCAAACAAGGCAGGAGAACTGGACAAGGGATGATGTCTATTGTTCTGGATATTCTTATTTTCTATTTCTGTGGTACAATTCAGCAGAGATGGAGAAGGGAGGAGAAGACAAACATTTTTTATTTTTTTTTTTAATGAAAGAAGAGCTAATCCTGGAGAGAGAAGAATGTGAGAACAGACAGTAAAAGTGATGTCGAGGAGAAAGAGAGGAAAGCTGGAGACCTTCAGGGTGACAGGCAGATAGCAGGGGAGGAGAGAGGGATACTGCATCCGAGAAGACTGACGTCGCAGAGCTCATCTCGAGGAATCCTTCCTCTTCGTGGTGAAAGCTACGTCCACCCTGAGTTACAGCTGCAAGATTTGTGGCTGCAGAGGGCTGACTGGCAAGGTCTTCCCGTACACTTGGCACTGCTTGGCAATTTGTAATAATGAGATTCATTAGCGCTATATGCTCTGCTGGAAATACTTCCAAAGGTTTAATCGGAGCTGCACAAATGACTATTTACTTAGGTAGCACTTCATTAGCTGCTCCTGTCCTGCTGTGTAATATGGTATAAATTACTAGCTGGTGTTGCCAGCATCACACCCAAACTGGCTGTCTTGTTCTTTGTACAACGCTTCTGGCCATCAGCTAAAGGGGATTCTGCTTTAAAGCTGAAAAGATACCACACCTGGCAAAAAAAAAAATCCTAAATCCTAAAAGTGTAGATTTCCAGGCACAAAATTGCTGACCAAAATAACAAAGAGTGGTATGTGCCAGAAAGCAAACTAAACTTGCACAATTTTTTTTCACAAGCAGAGCTCACAAAACACAATTGCCCTTTGCAGTTCCCCCTCCCTTCACGCCTTTTGGTTCTGTTCATTTTCTTTGTGGAAATTCCTCTTGAGAACACTAAGATCTCAGGTGCTGACAGTAGGGAGAGACAACAGGTCAGGCAAGATGCTTTTTAGTTTGCAAGAACCTGAGATTCAGAGCTTGGACCTGTGCTGTTAGGTGGACGCAGTTCTCTTCGATGGTGGGGAGCAGAGGCAGGTGACAACAGCCCATCATTTATGGAATCATAGAATCGTTAGGGTTGGAAGGGACCTTTAAAGGTCATCTAGTCCAACCCCCCTGCAAGGAGCAGGGACATCTCCAACCACATCAGGTTGCTCAGAGCCTCATCCAGTTTGGCCTTGAATGTTGCCAGGGATGGGACATCCACCACCTCTCTGGGCAACCTGGGACAGTGTTCCACCACCCTCCCTGTAAAAAACTTCTTCCTAACATCCAACCTGAATCTATCTCCCTCTATTTTGAAACCATTACCCCTTGTCCTGTGACAACAGGCCCTGCTGAAGAGTGTTTTTCCCTCTTTCCTGTAGCCCCCTTGAGGTACTGGAAGGCCGCTATCAGGTCTCCCTGGAGCCTCCTCTTCTCCAGGCTGAACAGCCCCAGCTCTCTCAGCCTGGCCTCACAGGACAGGTGCTCCAGCCCTCTGATCATCTTCATGGCCTCCTCTGGACCCTCTCCAACTGGTCCATGTCCTTATGTTGGGGGCTGCAGAACTCGATGCAGTACTGCAGGTGATTTCTCTACCCTCCTCTAGCCTCAGCCGCTCAGCTTCAAAAAATGCCAGTTGAGCCGCTGCAGCTGCAATCGCGCTGCAATCACGCTACAATATGCAGCGAGCTGTTTTATTCCAACGGGTTAAAACTGAATGTCAAGCCACGTATGCTTTACTTCTCTGTTGAAACGCAGCTGTCCCTGTGTTTGTGTGTGCGTAGCTAACATTGCACGGCCCCAGCGTGTGAAGCACGGTACATTTCTTGCCATTTAAATGCAAGGCAAAGGGTGGGAAGGAGGAGTCTCTACATAAAGATTCAGGCCAAGACAAATAGAAATGCAA
>WHYT01017686.1:0-27906 GCA_009806455.1 Tetrax tetrax
AAAAAAAAAAAAAAAAAAAAAATCAGAGAATTATCAGTCAGATCTGTGCATTTATCAGATGTGTTGGATCATAATCCTTTGCTTAAAGATACTCAAGTATCTTTCATCATGTTTTGAAAGATTCCTTTATGAAATAATATAAAGTCCTAGCTAAACGATATTTTAATATAAAATTTACGTTATTGTATATAAATATATATAAAAGTTATACTATATAATCTGTATTATCTAAATACTATTTTTATTTTATAGAATTATATAAAATTAATATAAATTCCTATATAACATTATATAAAATAAAACTATGTGAAACTGGCCTTGTTTAACATCTTTGTCGGCAACATGGACAATGGGATAGAGTGCACTCTCAGCATATTCTCTGACAACACCAAGCTGTATGGTGTGGTCGACACGCTGGAAGGGAGGGATGCCATCCAGAGGGACCTTGACAGGCTGGAGAGGTGGGCCTGTGCAAGCCTTGTGAAGTTCAACCAGGCCAAGTGCAAGGTCCTGCACAGAGGCTGGGGCAATCCCAGGCACAAATACAGACTGGGCAAAGAATGGATCAATAGCAGCCCTGAGGTGAAGGTCGTGCAAGTGCTGGTGGATGAGAAACTCAACATGAGCCGGCAATGGGCACTTGCGGCCCAGAAGGCCAACCGCATCCTGGGCTGCATCAAGAGGAGCGTGACCAGCAGGTCGAAGGAGGTGATTCTGCCCCTCTACTCTGCCCTGGTGAGACCCCACCTGGAGTACTGTGTCCAGTTCTGGAGTCCCCAACATTAAGAAGGACATGGACCAGTTGGAGAGGGTCCAGAGGAGGGCCACGAAGATGATCAGAGGGCTGGAGCAGCTCTCCTATGAGGACAGGCTGAGAGAGTTGGGGCTGTTCAGCCTGGAGAAGAGAAGGCTCTGGGGGGACCTTATAGTGGTCTTTCCAGTACCTAAAGGAGGCCTACAGGAAAGATGGGGAGAAGTTCTTTAGCAGAGCCTGTTGTGATAGGACGAGGGGTAATGGTTTTAAAACAGAGGGAGGTAGATTCAGACTGGATATAAGGAATACATTTTTTACACTGAGGGTGGTGGAACACTGGCACAGGTTGCCCAGAGAGGCGGTGGATGCCTCATCCCTGGAAATGTTCAAGGCCAGGTTGGATGAGGCTCTGAGCAACCTGATCTGGTTGGAGATGTCCCTGCTCCTTGCAGGGGGGTTGGACTAGATGGCCTTTAAAGGTCCCTTCCAACCTAAACTATTCTATGATTCTAAAATTCATATTTGTCTCTGGCTGGAGAGTCCTTTCTTAAGCTTTGTGTTTAGTCTTAGAAGTTAATTGATTCTGTGTGAGTTTTTGTTGTTTTTTTTTTGTTTGTTTGGTTTTTTTTTTTTAATTAATCATACTCTAAGCCATATCAAACTGTCTCTTTAGTTCCTCTTAAGTCATCTACTACAAGGATACAGCATTTGGATGTAGTCATCATGATTTGTTATTCCCAGTGAATAAAATGACTCAGAACTAACTTCAGATCCGTAGTGTGTGTCAGATAGCTCAGGTATCTCTGTGTGTTTGCTTCCTTCTGTCTCACATGAAAAAATGAAAAGCCCTGTGATGAATGTGAGCTAGGTACATGCTGTACAGGGATAGGTCTCTGTCACTTCATAGGAACTGTGGCCATATAACCGTTTCCTGAGGCTCATGACTCGCGTTGCAAGGCAGGATGAGGAATCAAACAGTATTTATAACAAAGCCAGACTTACAAGTTAGCTGAAGTTTGTTGGTATGTGCAGGGGCTGCTGGTAGGGAGTGATTTAAACAACTTGTAGGGCTTTCCAGAGAACCATACTCCTCTCTGAAATTTGTAGTGTTGATTTTTATCAAGACCTGTCTGTACTTTCCTGCAGCAGCGTTCTCCCACACAGACCATCAAGACTGGATGCTTTTTGGTGAAATTGTCCTGTAGTTTATAATCCAGCAGACTGAGTGCTGAGCCTCTGGTTTCCCAGATCCCAGTTAGCAACTTACTAGAGATGACACTCAAGCTGATAATTTGAAGAGAATCGGTGAGCCAGTGAGATCACTCCCTGGATGTGTCAGACCTGCAAAATGCAACTAGTTTAAGCAAATTAACTTCTGAATTGAGTTAATTAGCCAGCTTATAGCTCTTCACTGCCACAGTCAGTTCACCTTAGATAATCAGTTAAGGAGTAGCTGAAGATTGTTAGACACACCATAATTCAGTTCTAACCTCTCTCAGGCTCACGTGACAATCATAGAACCAAGTCATAGTCACGTTAGCACTGTGAAAGACAGATGTATGGACAACAGAGGTTAATCTCTGGGAAAGAAGAACAATAGCAACTGTTGATGATAACATTGATGTGTTTCCAGAATCAGTAAGAAGACTTTGTATCTAGAAAGATGTTTTGGTGAAAGATCAAGTAAAAAGTAATAGTAAAGCTACAGTAACTTGATTTATAAGGCTATAATTTATGCTTTTTTGTTTCTCTAAAGTTGGTGTTATAATTTGTCTGTTTCCAGAGGTGGTTGGATCCAAATAAACCTATCAGGAAACAATTAAAAAGTGAGTACATGTATGTATTTGGTCAATTACTATATCATTATTATGCTGTTTTTCCAGAGTACTCTGATTAATTAGAAATAACTTTTCTTGACTGTAGGAGGATCACCTCACAGTTTGAACTTCAGAGTTAAGTTTTTTGTAAGTGACCCAAACAAGCTCCAAGAAGAATATACACGGTAGGTCTAGTTAATTTATCAATAAAACATTTTTCTAGAAGGCTTATGTGTAAGGGGAAAACTGACTTTTTTTTTTTAAGGTACAACATGGAAATTTTATTTTAAATTATTTTTGTGTTATATGTACGCTTGCACCAAATCAATATAACAAAAAGCCTCTGTGAATAAATTTACAAATTTATATGCAAAGTGGAGTGACTATGTGATGAAAATACTACCAAGTAGAAACAGAAAAGTGAAAATAGAGAAGAGAGGAAAACCTTAATCCCACTATCCACCAATGAGTACAAATTTAATTTTATCCTTACTTGGGTTCTCCTTTGTGATTAAAAAATTCTTGAGCTTTCTGCATTTTTTTTCTCGATTCATGCCGTTCTCCCCCACCCCCCCATTTTCTGCTTGGTACTAATAAAATTAATCTCTGTATGGTTGTAGTCCTAGCTTGAAGTATGTAGGCTTTTTTTGATAGCAGTGTGTTGAAGTCTGTTGAAGAATTCAGTGCTCAGTGTGAATCAAAATAAGAGGCTCGTGAGTTCCAATTAGTCCCTGAAAAAAATGTCTCAGATTTTCAGTATTCTTAGTTCTGGTCCTGTACGTAACTGGTATGATTTGACAGATTGGAATTATTGGCTATCAGCCATTCTGAAAACAGGTCAGCCCCATTCAAAAACAATATCTAAATTATTAAGGATGGCTTTAGAAATCTAAGCACCAAAACTGTGAAAATTTGAGGCCACATTTGTTTATAATTTATTTTTCTTTGTCATATTTTTGACAAAATTTTGCACACATCTATGCAGTTTACTAAATTGAGTCCTGTAGATCCTGGATCAGGTTTTGTTCTATTGAAATATTTACTCTGAGAAAATTTGGCACTTTACTATCTGAGAATAGTGAAAAATGTGTTACTTGAATTAAAGGACAATATGTAGTTTTCCGAAGGAGATGGAAAGAACAGTAAATGTTGGTCAATATAAAGTAAACAGTAAAGAAAAGAGAGAACTGTTTACTTTAAATGTTATGCTGTAAATACAAAGCTATAAATACGGCATCTTTTTAGATGAGAAATAATGTATGATTGCTGTATCTAGATCAGCTCTGCCTTTTTTGCTAATAGGCCTTAGTTGTCCTTGAGAAAACTCGTTTCTATTTGGAATTATTTTAAAGAGAGTTATTATCCATGGTGTTTTTTATAGTGAAGTTAGGATGCCGTCTCACAGGTATGGGGTCCTTTCATGTAATCAATATTCACCCTTTAAAAAAGAAATGAAAAGAAACAAATCACAAATTTCTGACAATTCCAGCTCAAGCTGAGACTTTTCAGAGATGCTCAGTTTTTATAAATTTTGTGAAAACAGAGGAACGAGTCGACATATGAAGCAGTGGGAATAGAGGTCAGGGAAAGGTTCAGCGCAAGCTCGGTGTGGTGCTAGTCCTCTGTGAGTTCGTGTGAGGGAGGCAGGTTATGAATGCCCCAGGGCAGGAGGGGTCAGCGGGAGCTCATGTGTTGGAGAATGTAGCTTTAGGAACTTGTCTGGGTAGGACATGGAGCTTCATTAATTCTGCTCGTGGCAGAAGAACGTGCTTATTACAATTGACTCCAGTTAGCAATAACTGTCTTACCCTTTTCTAGCATTATGTACATAAGGAAGATTAAAACATTGCAATGCAATGCCACTGTCATTTGTTGTGCAGGCTTTTTCAGATCTACATTACTAAAGCTTCTATTGATTTCCCATTTTGCTCAATAATATGCAAGACTTCAGTGTTCAAACTGGGGTGGTTTGCTGAAAACAGTGAACAGAAAATGAACTCTGTTCCTTCATCATGAGATCCCTTAAGTACCATGGAATATTTCTAACAAAGCATTACACCAAAACAGTAACATAAGATGAAGGTGCAGCTGCACATGCAGAATGTTTTTGTGCTACATTTTAACGGGAAAAATTGGTTTGTAAAATGTATTTATGAAGAGATACTCAAGCTAAGCATGGGAAGCATATCCTTTTAATATATCAATTTAACTTGCCATTTATTGCTTTTTTAACAGATAAAGAAATTTTGCTTTATCTGTTTCTTTTTTTTTTAGTTTCAATATGGGCTTTAAGGTGGAAAATGAAAAGGTATTTTGAGGTTTCTAAAGCCTGGCTAATGTCTTAGTTTTAACTTCTTTAAGTTAATACCTCAAACTAAGCTTCTTGCCAGTCTGGTCAGTTAAAGAACCTCTAGACTGTTTTGTGGGAGTTGAGCACATGGGCTAACACCTTTGCTTATCAGTTTGCAAGTGTTTTCCATTATTTTTTTTCAAACATGGAATGATTTCCCTTTCTACTATATGCAGCTTGTAAATTATTGGAATTCTGTAAATGTGGAAGTCTTTAAATTAGTAGTTAATCCAGTTTCTGAAAACTATACAATTATGAGGTGTTATATTATGTTTAATAAAGTGATATCTTTTGCTTTTAATTTCTTAGTGCAAGTTAATATCGGGAAATAGTTAATGTTTGGTTTCGGTTGAACTTCGACTGGGTGGTTTTCATAAGTCATTTTGATGAGTGTTTGTAATGAAAGGGTATTGCTGACTACTTTTGAATCAGAACTACAAGAAGGAAACCAGATAATTTTTGTAATAACAATGTAGGAGGTGCCAAAACAGAATAAATTTATAAGACATGAGGAATGCTGTTTGCATCTTCCACTTAGTGAAACTTTTTTTTTTTTTAAATAAAAAGGCATTAGAGCCTAAATTCTGCAGCTGCTTTTATGCCCTGTTATGAGGAGATTTTGCTGAAAGTTTAAGTTCACGCTAACATCCTGCCGCCTCAGTGAGTCTGGTTTGTTACCCTCCTTCAGTCGCTGTGTCTGTGGAGGTTTATAGCAGGTGTGATTTCCCACTTGGTATAAACATTTATACTACTTGGAAATGGTCTAAAACCTTGGAGTGAAAGATGAAGGAACTGAATTGAATGAACAAAAGATTCATTCTGAGACGTTAACAAAATATTTGGGTTTTGTTGGAGAAACAAAGGAAGTAATTTGGAGGGAAATCTGTTTGCAGTTTCAGGTTTGTTGGGGTTTTTAAGTCATGGTGTTTCTGCTGCCACTGTTTGGTGGGAAATAGTTCTTGTTTTACAGTGTTCATCTGTTTCTTTTGCTGTTTCCATCTCCTTCCTGACTTGAAAGAGTAGGCATGGGAACACTAGATGATTTCTAAAACACGCTTTTCTCACATCATAGTTAAAGAAAACTTCAGAAGTTCAAGGGAAATCAGTTGGAAGGTGTTTGACGTAATAGGGTCCACAACTTGTATTTAGGAATGTAGCTCCAAAATGCTAAGAGTCATTATTTTAATTTAAACAAGAACAGAGTAATATCAAATAATTAATGAGAATAAATTAACTTTATCTACCTGGAATGCAAATAATTCTTTGTCAAGGTACCTCCATATACACATGCAAACGTCAATTTTTGGTTACCATATTGAATAGGTCAGTTGTTCACGCTCATGCGTTATAAAGGCACTTCTTTCTTCTTTTTTTTTTTTTTCAAAACTAAGTTCAACATATATATAGGAAAAAAAAAGCAAGTAGAACATGACATTTGCAGGCTTTTAGTGAAATATAGCTTCATAGCCTGTAATTAGTTAACTTGACAAATTTGTATTCTTATTTCACTAATCACAGTTTCTTTCCCATAGGAGTTTAAGAAATAGCATGCAAAGTAAAGTTTTGGTTTTGCACTAACTGAAAGCAAAATGCATTAAATTGATGAAAAATGATTAAATAATTTTATTTTTAATTATAGTGTTTTTTGTTTGTGTTTTTAAATAAGGTACCAGTATTTTTTGCAAATTAAACAGGACATTCTTACTGGAAGGTAAGACATCTTTGTTATTTTAAACCTTAAATACAACTTTGGTTGAGAAAAAGTTAATGGTGAGGGATTTTACCTGCAAAAATAAAAATATTTTTAAAATAAATTACTGTTTATGCAAGTAGAAGTGTTTCTAATAATTATCTGTCCAATTTGTTCCTAGACTATGAAAGATTAGGCTTTTCAAAGCATCCGAATTTTGTATGAAAGATGTAATTTTATTTGTTTCTCGTTTTTAAAACAAAAAACCAAAACAGGTTGCCCTGTCCTTATAATACTGCTGCTCTTCTGGCTTCCTATGCTGTTCAATGTAAGTGTATTTAGTATTCATGTACGTGTTAGTACTGAAATATATAAAAACTAGTATTTCTAATGAATGTAGTTTGTATAGCATTATACTGTGATGTTTGTGGATGTGATGCTGCTTTTCTCATGATTAAGAAAATATGGTTGGTTGATTTTTCTTCCCAGCATATTTTGCTGAGTTAAATATGGAAACAATACTGGTAATGCTCTCTACTTTCCTTCTTTAAACTTGTACAGTTAAAAAACCCTGTAACAACGCTCTTGTATTTCACTGTATTCTGAAGTGTGGAGTTGAGGTTTTTCTTTCTTGAGAATGATACTAAAGCATCTTTTAGACACTTCAGCATTTTTAACATACCATACAGTGAACCTGCAAATAGGTGTGGAAAAGGGAATTATGATCATATCTGGCCAAAAAGTTCAATACCCATGTTGTCAATTTTAAGCCATTCAGTGAGTAGGTAAGTCTTGAAGACTGAGATTTAGTCCTTCTCCTCTCTTCCCATTTTCCTTCATAAACTTAAATTGTTCAGTGGAATAAAAAAAGAAAAAAAAAACACAACAACAGTCTGTTCACCACTAAGTTCTTGAAATTTGTGATGCTTGGAAATTCCATTTTAAAAGCAATCCTGATACATCCATCTATATACATGTATTTTTCTGCTATTAAAGATACCGATTTACATTTAATACTATGTATACTTCGTACATTTCAGAGAAATACTGTCCCTGTTAATCTTTTCAGGGAAAAAATGTATAGTAATGATAATGTAACGTTTTATGCATAGTTTTTATATGATGGTCACCCAATCAACACAGCAATTTTTCTAATAAACTCTCTCTGGGGTTAGCTCTTGGGATTTTTTATAAATATAGGTACGTAGCAGACGTAGATCTCCCAGTCCTATATTCTCTGTAGTGGATTTCAGCAAGACATACATTCTGTTATGAAATATGATCCCTTTTTCCAATTTTTGAGTTATTTAAAATAGGATCTGTTTCTGGCAATGCAAGTGCCCCAGACTTCTTTCCTATCTTCCTTTCTCTGCTTATCCCCCTGCTCCACAGATGCCTTCATTCCTCTTGTCAGTTCTTCCATGCCCCATAAAAGCATCAGCAAGCCTGCCCAGCACCCCGTGTCATGCTGTGTTGCTGTGAAACTTCCAGTTTTCTCATGTTACTTACCCATCACTGTAGATGTGTTACATGGATTGCAGATATTTAAAGCTGAATTTTAAAAATTATAGTTAGAAAGCCTCAGAGCCTGTATTTTTAGCAAATGTTGTTGTTTGTATGTTTTCTATTCTGACAATAAATGTGATTTTAATTTTTCTTATAATTTTAAGAAAGTGTTAGAAATTATGTAAGTGCACTTTTTGTAGTTTCAGGTAACGTAGTTTCAGTGTAGGCGTATGTATGCATACTTTTTTCCATACATACAATTGAATGTGCTAAAAAATATTTTTCTAATGCTTCTGAATATATCTTGGTACAGAATGAATTGGTGGTTTTTGCAGATCTTAATGAAGAAATAGCAGTTACAGTGTAATATATATATATTTATATATATTTTGCAGATCTTAATGAAGAAATAGCAGTTATAGTGTAATATATATATATATAGTGTAATTGCATGAAAGCAAGGAAAGGTAAAATAAGAAAAGAAAAATCAAGTATTTTGAAGTATATTATTTAGTGCTAGCCAGTATGACAGCATTTATGAATTAATTTGTGTATTAAAAATTAAACACTTTATGAACTTCCTTCATAAGTACCTACTCAAAGCTCTCTTTAAGTGATCTCCACGGTATTCACTGAGAATGTGGCTGTTTATTCAAAAGGGAAAAGGGGAGTTCAAATATCTTCTCCATTTTTGTTTGCTGTAGATCATAAAGTATGTGGGAGCAGACTCTTATGAATTTGGGGGCATTGCACAATGCAAAGTGCATCAGTGATAAACAATAACCTCTCTTTTTAATATTTTAGCCGAGCTGGGAGACTACAACCATTCAGAAAACTTGCCAGGCTACCTCTCAGAGTATTCTTTCATCCCTAGCCAGCCTCAAGACTTTGAAAAAGAAATAGCAAAATTACATCAGCAGCACATGTAAGGATTTACAGGAGAAGATATTAACTGACTTGTCAAATCCTGACTGCTGGTGCTGTGCTATTATATAAGAAATAAGTACTTTGTCTTCAAGGTTTCTGGGGTTTTTGGGGTTGTTTTTTTTTAAGCATATGTTTCATGTGATTTTTTTTTTTTTTTGTAGATTGTCTGTATAATAAGAACCATTGATACTCTTCACAGATAAAATATCTATGACAGAATGACAGGGAAAATAAGTGAAAACATGAACATATTCTAGGTACACTGAAAACAGTGTTTATGTGTATTACATAGGATATTAACTTAAGAGGATATAATTTCTTGAAGAGTTTTTTTCAGTTTTGAGAATGTTCTGTGCATAAAGGCTTTGTTTTACTGGCTTTCACCAGTAAACACAAGTTACTTTGCAAGTAACAAAGTCCTTTTCTTCAATATCTGATCTTCCTGTGTGCAAGTCTGTGACCTTTTACTAAGGAGGAAAAGGTGATGAAGCAATGGAAAATTTTTTTTTTTTTTCCAGTGTGTAACATTGTGGTACTTTTTCAATGATAGTTCCTTGGTATTTTAGAACTTAAGTGCTTTTTATTACAGTTTAATTTAACAAAAAGTAAGCTATGTTTACAAAAACATTTGCTTAATTGGGGCATGTTGTTGTCTTTAGAAATTACTGAATGTTGTATTACATTTCAGTCAATGGCTTAGCAAAATCTGTTGAGTAGGGTAAAGTAATTAAAGTGAGCTAATGGTAATTTAAACTTTAAGGGTGAGCCTTGGAAAGAAGTTGCTGTTAGCAGTATGAAATACAGGACTGCAAAAGTAATTTCCAGATTCTAGAGCTCCACAGACATTTAAATGATACAGTGCATTAGAAATAAAACATTTGTGTTTGCAAGCTGTGTTGCGGACTCTTGTCAAGACTTTGTCTATGTGGAAGCACAATTTTTTTTTTCTGTTAAAATTTTTGGCTTACAGTGTTTATGGTGAGAAAGGAAATTCAGATTTCAGAGTGGGGGTGGTAGTAGTAAAACAAATGCAGACTTTTTGTTTGAACTCACTAGGGAGCCTGATGTAGGGGGGTATGTTAGAATGTTTCTGATTTAGCTTCTTTGTTTCAGAGGGTTGTCTCCTGCAGAAGCGGAGTTCAATTATCTCAATACAGCACGTACCTTAGAACTTTACGGAGTTGAATTGCACTATGCAAGGGTAAGCTTGGATTGAAAAGTATTGTAATTTAGAAATGGATTCCTCTGAGAATTGTGGAAAATAGATACTGATTTTTAGTGAGCCTTCCTGGCAGCTACTTACAAGGGGAAAAAAAAAAAGAATAGAATATTGTCTTATTAGGTGCATAACTGTGATTTGCCAGTTTCAATAGCCATTATTTCACTCAAGTGAGGTAATTTCTTTGCTTAAATTGACTTACTTATATGTGTGTTAATCAGATTGAGACTTGTTGGCCTGAGTGCAAGTCCAGTTGGCTACTGGTGCATAAGAAAAATGTACTGTTGAATGTACTTGTGCTATTTAAGGATCTGTCAGCTTTGAAAAATATTTACTTTGATTCTGATTAGAACCAAGTTATAAATCATGATCATTATATAATGTGAACTGTTCATGTAAAGTGAGTGTACTATGATCTGATGTAGTGTTGTTTTTATCTGGTAAAGCAAGTAGCTTGAGGTCTTGACTCAAGTAACCTTAACCTGTCAGTACAGTGCTACCATTTCTGCAAAGCCTCTGCATATAATTATTTTTAGTATCTAAGACATCTCTGTTTTTTTATATATTCTTGTCCTACTCCCTAAAGTTAGAGAAACTTGCAGTAGAATTCGAAATGTACCCCAGTTTGCTTCTGTCTGTATCCTGCTGTTGTTGCACACATATTGAGAGTTCTATAGCAGATATCTGATTAGAGTGCAAAGATACTTCAAGAAAAAATATGCTATATAAATATGCTTACAGTATTGTTTGTTTTAGAATCTCTCCTCTCTGTGTTCTGAGATTGCAATTTCCTTTCAGGTAGGAATTTAAGTTGCTGGTTGCTTTTAGTGTAGCAAATGTCAAGCCAGTGTATTAGTGCTGTTATTCGTACTGCACTGCTAGAATACTCTATATTGTGTACTTCTTCAAAGCTGATGGAAGACAGAGGATCTAACTTAAGAAATTAAAATTCTGTGATAGCTTATAAAGAACTCAGAGCAAACATTTGGGCTTATCCTAAATCGGAATGAATAGTTTAATTCTTACTTGTCTTAGTAAAACATGTTTCCTTCCATGTTAATTGAGATCTATTTTACTATGTTATTTATGTATTTAGAGAAAGAGAGATGAGAATGAATATATATGAGGTTTCAAAGACATTTATATTGTTCTTGAAGTAATATTCTTTTTTTTTTTTTTTCTTAAAGGATCAGAGTAACAATGAAATAATGATTGGAGTGATGTCAGGTGGAATACTGATTTTTAAGAACAGAGTACGAATTAACACCTTTCAGTGGTAAGGACAGCTGTTTAAACTAATGTTTTTCTTCGGTATTTCAAAACATATTTTTACCAGTGTCATACACTTCAAAAAAAATTCTGAAACTTAGTTGTAGCATATCAAGTTGAAATTACTTACCTCATGCTGTACTATGGGTAATTTTATGATGGGGTTTTGTCCTGTTCTGCATGCTCTGCTGTTAAATGATTGTGATGCAAACTATAATGAATTTTAATATATTTTTTTCTTCAGGAGTTTGTAAGCATATTTATGTTTACCTGTACAGCCAGGGCCAGTGTTACGGTCCAGCTCACAGTCTTTAAAGAGACAACTGAACTTAAAAATATTAACCTGAAGAGTGATTGCTCATATCTGTTTTGTCACATATAACTTAATTGTGCTGTGTGTGTTAAATTCAATGTAGGTATGGCACTTCAGGGTAACTGAGGTGAAACACTCAGGATACTGTCCTCTCTTCATCTATAGATAACCATTTTCAGGAGAAAGATCAAAAAAGTGCATTTATTCCAGAAAATGTCATTTATTTCTCCTCTTAACTAAAATAGTTTTTATAGCTGTTTTGTAAAGATGGGGTTTTCCTCGTTAAATATGTTACTCTAGTTATCAGTCATCTTAAGTTGGGATCCTGTCCTTATTTATTCATATAAGAAGGGAAAAGATCTAAGAGAAATCCTCTTTTGCACTGTAACTTCTGTAATGCTCTGTAGAAGTGTTCTATAACTTCTGCAGTGCTCCACAGAAGTTTGTCACCTTCCCCAAAGCTTTTTTTAGTTTCCTCAGAAGTAATTTTCCCTTGGTTTCCTTTGCCTGCTTGGAATCTGCTTTGACAGCCTTACGTATTACATATGTTGTTGAGTGCTATAAGAGCATTCTGGGTAGTTGAAGTCAGCCATATAAAATTATCATTATAGACATTAGTTTACCAGGCACAAAATCTATTCACTCTAGAAAAATAAAAAAAGTTTTGTATTTTCATTTGCTACTGGTGTGTGTGCTTGGGCAAGCATCACCGGACTTTTCTAAAGCTCTTGGCTGGTCTGTCACCTTCATATAAACAAATTAAATTGATTAGCGCAATTGAAACTGGAAAAGCTTTTCTCTGAATTCAAACTGTTACAGGCAGTTGAAATCCTTTTTTGTTGTTTTCTGCTAGCACAGGGTAAGATTCATTACCTATAATCAGTGAGCTGTTTTCATTTAGTAAGTACCCTTGCAGAGATTCAAGATGTTAATCGCAGTCTTGATCTTTCCTGCAACCCAATGAATTTCTGAGACATTCTGATTTTCTGTGCTAAGCTTAGTCTCAAGTTTTGTTGTAGGATGTTAAGTATTCTGTGGTTTACCATGTTTAGAAACAGTGTGAATGGTCAAATTTTAGTAGATTTTTTGAGAGAAAGAGAAAACAAAGCCGTGACATGAGTGTTATCCACAGCCAGATACAATTGAACGTGGTAAACATTTTGCCTGTAAGCATTCAAAGAAAAGTAAGCCTGAGACAATTACGGAGAGTGTAAATTGTCAGTCTCTGTGGTTAGTTGGGTAAAAGAAAACTGAGTCTTGCAATGATAAGTCTAGAACTACTGTACTGTTAGTCAGACCTGCCTTTATAGTAGTAACACGTTCTAAGAAAGATATCCTTCTTCTGGTAAGAATTTTGAAGTGTGAGAGCCGTTTCTGGGTTAAGGCTGCTTTTTAAATGCAATACTGTAATAATCAAG
Organism: Tetrax tetrax; assembly: GCA_009806455.1. NCBI lineage: Eukaryota > Metazoa > Chordata > Aves > Otidiformes > Otididae > Tetrax > Tetrax tetrax. Next base: position 13,264 of record WHYT01017686.1, read on the forward strand.
AAGGTTTTAATTCAGGCTGCTTTTAGGGCTGCTATTTTTGGGAAAACAGTAATCACAGAAATAGGTTCTATAAAACATACCAGTAAATTACTGAGTATGTACAGTGTAAGTCATCATTAAGCTACATGTTCCTACTGGAAGCTAGAGGTTTCTGTGAGCTCTGCTTCATGTTGTTTGCATGCCAATTCTTAGTGTGCTTTTTGTGTGTGTGTAATTACCTAAACAGCTCTTTGTATTCAACTATATCAACTGACATCAGAGTTATTAATTTCTTCCTGTGAGGACTGTAGTCCCAACATAATTGATCTTACAGAAAAAGACCACAAACCCCCCATTTTGTCCTACTTTCTTTTGCTATGAGTAAGGATTTGAAATGTCAGTTCCCGTAATATAGCTCGATAGTAACCTTTCATTTTTATCCATAGTCATTCAGCTACTCCAGTGGCACCAGTACTGATACTTTTTCTTCTTGCTTCCACTAAACTCTTGCTCCTGTGCAACTGGAGCTGTGTAATGTCTTCCCAGTCCTCATTCCCAGCAACAGTGAATGTTTAGATATCCCTTGTTCAGTACTCCTGTGCTGACTTTTGAGACAAGTGAGAGGATAGGCATTCATATATGTGGGAAGAAATAAAGGTTTAACTGTATCGCTCAGAGAAGAATCCAAGTAAAACATCTTTGCCTTCTCCCTCTTAATTTGATATTGTATCTAAATTGCATATTATGAACCTTATGATCATGGGGAGAAATGAAACAGGAGGGAGATAAGGCAGGAATAAGTCAAAACAAAGACGACCGTCTTTTATCCAGTGTATCATAACTTGATAGTCCTGTATTGTGGGTAATTCCTCTTTTCCCCAAGCTGTACTACCAGGCATGGGAATCCAGGGAGTAGATTTTGCCCTTGAAGACCAAAGGACAAGAGCGTGGAGTACCTGAGCCTTTCCTTTGCTACTAGATCACCTGTTCAAGAGTAGAGACACTCTTTCCTTTGCCTCTCTTTTGTAGTCGATGTACTCCTGGAAAGCTTTGTTGCCTTTTGCATCCATTGCCAGCTGCAACCACAGTTGTACTTTGAATGTCCTAGTTTTGTCCCTGAATGCCTAGGTACTACTTCTGTGTTCTTCCTTGGTCTTCTGATCCTGCTTCTGCATCCTGTATGCTTCCTTTTGTCTTTGAGCTCAGTCAGCAGTTCTGAATTCATCCAAGTTGGCCTCCTCCCATGCTTGCATGTTTTCTGGCACATCTGGATTGAGAAGATTGTCCTTTAAGACTGGCCACCTCTCCTCCGTTCCTGTGCTTCAGAAGGCAGCTTCCAAGGAATTTAGCCTGCCAGAGCTCTGACCAATCCAGAGTTTCTTCTCCTGACTCCAGGGTTGTTTAGTCAGCTGCACCTCTTCTCACTTCCCTCAGGATCTTTATCTTCACCATCTCACAGCTGCTGGAGCCAGATTTGTCTTTGACTACTAAATCTGGACAATCCTTCCTTGTTTGTCAGTTGTGCTACAAATAGCATCTTCCCTAGCTGACCAGTCGAGAACCTGTATCAAAGAATTCTTGGTTGAGAAATTTGCTGGATTGCCTGTTTCCTACCTTACCACCCTCCCTGCAAGGGTTGGGATGGTAAAGTCCTTGGTGAGAACCAGCGCTTGATATCATGAGACTGCTTCCACATTTTTGAGTACAGTCCTCACTTTAGACTAGGATTTTTAAATATCTATTAATTTAGAAAGATATATCTTATGATTAAGAATGTCTGAGAAGGCAGGAGACTGGAAAATCATGCCAGAAAAACGTGACTGGTGCCTGTTTTTACCCTTTTCCTTGGATGTGCACTATTGCCGACAGTCAGAGAAAGGAAATGTAGGCAAAGGTGCCTTTTGTTTTGGCCGAGTGTGGATATTCTTATTTAATGACGAGCGGAGTGTTAGCAGTGCATTTGAATTCTCGTATCTGCTGTATTTTTAGAAAATAGCTGAGATGCAACTTCGCTGAGTCATTTCTTTGTGCTTGAACAGTTACTGTTATGGGTTCAGTTAGACCTTATTAGCTAATATGATAGTTTTGAGTCTGTTCCAAATGGTTTCAGGCGTAAAAGGCTGACCTCTCTTTACCTAAATTATAGGGTGAGATTAAAAACCAGTGTATATACGTTTCATCCTTATCATTCTCCTTGAGTGTGTAGATGACCAAAGGCAGTAATTTCTTTAGCAGAAGCGAGGGCAGGGGAAAGAATAAAAGGTAGTGGAATGTTTTTATAAATGGAATAATTTTGATTTGTTTTCAGGTTTTCCGTTGACATGCTAAGTAAATCTGATACGTTGTAGAGTGTGTGCAGTTCAGCTTTTAGTAAAGGTATATATTAAAAAGTTCTTTTAATTGCCCTGTACCCCAAAATTTTAGAAAATTAATCATAATATACTTCTGGTTAACTGCAGCTTAAGTAGACTAATAAAACTTTTTTCTGTTTTTTTTTTTTTTTCCTGCAGTCAGACTGCTATAATCACTAGTGTCTATCCCATCCAGCAAATTTAGGACCCATCTCTAACTATTCTTAGGCTGCTAACAAAATTGCTGCATTGCCAGTGGAATAATTTAATGTCAGTAGATAAGTTATATCTCTCTTTGTAGTTTCTAATCCTTGAAAAACTAACTTGAATAGCAACAATTTGTAAAAAATTGAAAAAAAAAAAAAACAGTACAAAGTTATAGCCACTTTTTTTGGTAACTAATGGCAAAGCTAGGAAGGAAAAAAAGAAATGGGAAAGGATTTAAGTAAGCATAATTTAAGGGGTAATATTCACAGACTCTCTTTATGTTACTGGAGATAGAAACTCTCTCAACAAATTAGGACATCCAAGTTAGGTTCCTACTCTGAATAATCCCCTGGAGAAAAATTTCTCTATTTAATTCAGTTAAGAACATAATTTCTATATATAGATATCCAACTTAGGTGTCTGTTAATGTTTTGCTTCTCATCATTCCTAGTCTGGAGGGCTTTTATTTAACAAAGTGATTAATATGCAAGTGGTAATTCCACTCACTATTCAAGTCCCTGTATATTCATGAATAAGTTTATCTCAGAAATTGTAGTACTATCTTCATTGAGGTGGGTTTTTTATTTTGCTTTGTTTTTTGGTTTTGTTTTTATTTTTTCTTTCTTTCTTTTGTAGCTTTACTAAGCCAATGTAATAACTTGACATACAGGAAGCATGAGAGATGATGGTTCAGATTAGTGAGGGTGGTCTTTATACACATACTGTGTAAAAGGTAGATTGTAACCCCTGAAGAGTTTGCCATGTGTTTTCCTGCAAGTTAGCTGTGTGATTTAGATTCTCTTTTGCTTGAGTTTCGTGACGATTATCAGCAAAATCTCCTTTGCGTGAGATAGCGTTTGAATTTAGTGTTCTACAGTTTGTAGTATCCTCAGTTGTTCTTTTCCGAAGTCACTGAATTTACTATATTTTTTCTCATTACAGTTGTAACCTTGCTTTTATTCATGACCAAAATAATACTCATGTGTATTTAATAAAGGATATGCACTATCCTAATATTGCATTTCTTTGAAAAAGTATAGAATTAGATTGTGAAGGAAATATGCCCTGTCTTTTCCGATTTAACATAACTAGCATTGCAGTGACCATCTGAAATTGTCTGAAATTGCTGTCAGCGTCTTGTATGCTTATAGATAACCTGCAAGACTGAAAGATCTGTAGGCTCAGTTTTCTCTGTTATGTGATATTTTAAATGGTTTTTTCCTCCTCGTGGTGTGTTTATTTTTCAACTTTATAAATACCAAGATTGTAAGTCCTTATCTCCATGTTTATATCTTGTCTTACTGAAATAAATTCTGGTTATTTTTAAAGAAATGTAAGAACATAGAGAAAGAATGTCTTTCAGAAATCATGTGAAGTTCAAAGTATTTTTTCATATTCTAAGGGATAATGAAAGCAGTCTCAGAAAAGAGAACATCTGGTTGAATGACCTGGGGATAGAATAGCTCTTTGGACTTTGGAACTGGGAAAAGATACTTAAATTAGCAACTGCCTTGGGTTTAGGATGGAAATGAATTTATTTGATAGATAAGTTAAATATATGGCTCATAAATTTCAAATTATACAAGCTATTTTATATGATCTTTGATATCTTATTTTTTGTCTATGGAAATTTCATGGAAATGAAATGGTATCTATTCTCTCTAGAAAGTGTATTTTCAGTAGGTGTATTTAAGACTTTAACCATGATTCAGTATACTAAGTATTTAAATATGGTGATTTTCTTTTTCATTTAGGTTGAAGATTGTAAAAATTTCTTTCAAGTGCAAACAGTTTTTTATTCAACTTAGGAAAGAATTGGTGAGTACTGTCTTAGATTTCATCTCTAAAAAATGGGAGCAATGAAGTATCTCCGTACTGCACATCTGCAGTATACCAACTGATATCATGTTGATTCTTGCCTTTATCTGCAGTTAAAAGTCTTGTTTCACCAACATTCTGGCTATTTCAGTTCTCAAATGGGCCATTAAAATGCTTTATAAGACTCTTTTTCATTTGATGTGCCTTATATTTTAGATACATTTAGTTTTACATTTGTAAACAGGAAATGTAACTTGCTTATGTAAGACTAACGTTGAAAGTAAGTCAATATTAAATTTAAATTTCAGAAGAAAACTAAAGGTAATGTTTAATGCTGCTTCAGTTGTATACATGCTTGTAATTAAATGTTTGATTAAAACATGCTGATTTGTATTATTCAGATTTAGTAATACTAATAATGGCTTTATTACTTATATTTAAAAAGAGGAGAGAAGAATGTCTTCGCAGTTTGAAATTGCATGTGGTAATTTGTTATGCTTCTGAATTCTTTGGGGAAAAAGTTGAAGCTTTCTGTGAAAAATGTGTATGTTTCACCGCTTGCACTGTGCGTTTGCTACTCTGTGACGCACCACAGGACCACTGCACATTTAATTCAGCCAGAAATGTATTGTTCCGCGCCTTCAAGAGATTACTCTAAACCCATCACAGACATATCACTGGGGGAAGACGGAGGACTTAATTAAAAATATGACTATGTGATTAACTCATCAGATTAGTTAAAAAGGTTTTGTGCAGTTCTTAAAGCTGAAAGGATTTGAAGACCTGAAATGCAGAGTTATGAACTAGATAAAAAAGGTGGATTCTAGGCAGAAATGCATCCTGAGTACTATAGGACTGTTCCAGATTTAGAGACAAAATGGCTAAACAAGAGAAATATACGGAGGAAGCGCCTTGGATGTCAGATCAGGCTAATGGCCGGTGACTAGTACTAGTACTGGAAACAGGAGTTAAACTGTATCTCTTAAAAGCAAATTCTTTAAAATGAGGCCCAGGAGTTTGCATTTTTCACAAATGGAAGTACCTGACCACACGCGGACACTTTGTTGTGTATTAGTTGACAGGAGAAGTTTAATCCATGTGCTCGGAGCAGTGTGAGTTAGCTATCAGTTCAGAAGCGGGATACCAGGAGTATTTTGGAGTAATTATGTGTAGAAACTTTGGCTGTTACATGAAATAAATGGGAGTATCTGTCAATGTGAGCAGACATCATGCAATTGTAGTGATATAAAAAAGCGGGGAATATTTCATTGTGGTGACAGAGGTATTTCGTAATACCCTGCAGGAGCTATAGGCTAGTTCTCAAAGGCAAACTGATCTCTGGCAGCCCAGAGGTCAAATTTTGTCTTGATAGCAGTGTGTGTAACTTCCATTGCGGTTGCAGAAACGTTGTATTTAGATCTGATGAGAATGAGAATTTGGGTTTTTATTTGGAATTCAGAAATTATGAACTGCAGTTGATTTCTAATTCAGAACTTGAGAAACGGGCTGTAGTAGCAGAGTTCAGGACCCTGAAGATTGAGATACCCAGATATAAAACTGGATTGGATACTGGAGTGTTTGCTCTATTTTCTGCAGAAAAAAAAAAAATTCTCCGTATAGTTGAATGCAATGTAAAGATGACATTCTTGTCTTGTTTTTTTTCTGTTGCTTTTTAATACCCTGCATTTTGTTACTTGCACCAGAATGTAGTATATGTAACTAATGTAATTTCTCTTCTGAGACATCTTATCCAAGACAACACATTAAAAAGCCTCGTACTATTTTTCTTTAAACTCTATGTATCAGATGAAAACTGATGGCAAGAACTTAATTTTCATTCATTCCAAGTCAGGAATATCTTAAGATCAAAGCTCAAATTTGGCTTCCAAAGAAGGCATACTTAAACTAATTTTTTAATCAAGCCTAATATTAAAATCATTATTTCCTGAGTTACTTTCCCTGAGTAGACTCGTAGGGTAAGATTCATCTTGCCTATATTCAGCTTCAGTTAGGTTAAAAGAACATGTTTTCTGTTTCATGATAATAAGCTAACCAAAGCTCTTATACTGTAGACTTCCTCTGTAGTAACCAGGCGCATGCAAAAGGTGAAACATCTTGTGTGAATTGGAAGGAGGTTTTAGGATAGATTAAGTGGCTGTCTGGTAGTATACGCTTACTTTTGCTTTCACTCCCGTTAACAATAAAGGGAGCCTAAGCGGCAGCAGAAACTAGGTGAAGTGACTCAGTGATTGAACATTGGTATGTGAAATATCTCTGGTCTAATGCTTTGAATGTGTATTTAAAAGCATTGATTTACGATATGGCAGTGCAAATACATTTATGACATGCTGAGGATGTGTTTCAAAGTTGTATGTAAATGCATAAAAAATTGTACAGCTGGGTAACCATATTTATTCAGATGCAAAGCTGAGATGCTATAGGATATTAAATTAGTGGACTCAAGAGAGGAATTTTCCAGTGTTTTAGTTTTTTCCAAACTGGGCTACATATGCTTTTAAGTAGTCTTAAACAGATACTTTTCAAACACTGATGATGAGCGTTGAGAGCTTTTAATTACAGCTGTCCTTAAAACTGCAAGTGCCTTATATTTTAATAATTTTAATTTTTTTTCCTGACTTGGCATTGCTTATAGGCAACAACATAAGTAAAGAATTATTTGCCTACTTTTAATAGATTATATCTGTGTTTAAATAATTCACTTAAAGGAAGTCAGATGGAGCAGTTTAATGTCAAAGTAATTTTCCAGTGGTAGCGTAACATAATCTTGAATGGAAGCTGGTTGTGTATTCTGACAATTATATAGCTGGAACATGCATCCACTGGAGTAGATTTCCTTCCATTGTTTCTTTATGGTTTTGTCAGGAGGAGAAGAATGTTATATGTATGACTTCTTCATCCAAGATTAGAAGCCCCCTGAGCCATAACTTCAGTGGCAGGTTTTTTCATCATATTTGTGTTTATTCTGCCTGTGCCATATGCTGCTTCCCATATATGCTTTTAAGCTGTTTGAGAATAATTCAGTAGTTTCATTTTTCTAGATGTTTCCCTAAGCTTCTCTGGTTTTAGTTAGTTGCACCCTTGGCTGTTGTAATGTCAGTAGTCAGCATCAAACTCCTAATGCTGTCCAGCATACTTTGTGGTCTTGATTCTTTGACAGCCAAATAAGCTGTTCAGTGTGTTCTTTTGCTCTTTTGGAGCCCAGATGTCCACTGAAAAATTACTTGGGTCTGTAACAAAACAGTATCATAGGTTTTGTCTGTGACCAAGATCTGGTTTCAGTGAGTAGGCAAAGGTTGTGGGGTTTTGGTTTGGTTTGGTTTTGTAATAGATTATATATCTGGAGTTTGTGCTTTGAATTTTTTCTTCTTACTGACTTTTAGAAAGAACTTGGGCTAGAATCACAAGGTGATAAATGGGCTCGTCTGCCCAAGTGCATACTTGATCTTAGATAACTCTTGCATTCATTAGATGCCTAGTTGGTTGTTGTCTAATCCTATCAAAGTTTCTACTGTTGGGTTTTTGCGTGAAGAGCAGATACTGTTGGCACAATCTGTGTTGGATTTAAGCTTCCACAGAAGTTTTGTCCACTATTTGTGGAGTCGCTGGAGCATCTGCTGCTTATAAAGTGCAAGTCCTTTTGTTTCTCTCAGAGATGTGGTAGGGAATTTTTGCTTTGTTCTGGAATTTATTTGTTTAGACAAAGTGAAAGAAACCCACTAGAGAATATGATTTTCAACCCAGTTTCTCTCCAGAGCACATATGCTCTGAAGACCCTGTTTCAAATCAGACAAAGGTGGATTTGAATGAATGTCCCCATCCAAGGTGAATGTTCAAGGGCTGAGCTGTTGTATGTGACAGAGGCACCAAGATCCATTCTGCTTTTTTTGTCCTTTTAAAAGGAATCACAAAAATGACTTAGGCTTTACTTTGCCCTATCCCTCCAGTGTTTCTTCTTGGATTCTCTAGGTAGCCTGCAACATGGTGTACATTTGTATGATTATTATTTAAATTAACTTACATGCTGGTATTTGGCTTAACTATAGTTTCATGCTTGGGCACTGAGCCTCATTACCAGTATTCCATTGCAGCTGCTTCACTCTTCTCTCCCTCTGTAGCAAGCAGTCTATTTTCCTCTCCCTAATAGGAAACATGGACACAATTAGTAAGATAGTAGTTTCAGAGCAGAATCCAGCTTAGGATTCCCTGAGGTAGCCTTCTAACACTGTTTCAGCAGACCTAAACCCTTGAAATACCTGTATATCATTGTCATACCATATGTTGTCAGTGAACAAGCTGAGAGTGCACTCTATCCCACTGTCCATGTGGCTGACAAAGATATTAAACAGGGCTTTGTCCCAGTACCGACCTCTGGGGAACACCACTGGTCAGTGGTCCCTGCTTTTACCTTCTGCAACTTGAGCGATGTGGCTAGAGCCCTTATCGGTGAAGACTGAGGCAAAGAAGTTGTTGAGTACCTCAGTCTTCTCTGTGTTCCTGGGTAACCAGATCTCCTGTTTTCTCTCAGAGAGGGCCCACATTCTCCCTGGTCTTCCTTTTATCCCCAGCATACCTAAACAAGCTTTTCTTGTTGCCCTTGATGTTCCTGGCCAGATTTAATTCTATCAAGGCTTTAGCCTTCTCTACCCGATCCCTGGCCACTCGAACAACCTCTCTGTAATCTTCCCAAGCTACCTGTCCTTGCTTCCACCCTCATTAGGCTTCCTTCTATATTTTCAGTTGGTCCAGGAGCTCCTTATTCATCCACACAGGCCTCCTGGCATTTTTGCCTGACTTGCTCTTCATTGGGATGCATCACTCCTGAGCTTGGAGGAAGTGCTCCTTGAATATCAACCAACCTTCCTGGGCCCTTCTTCCCTCCAGGGCTTTATCCTGTGGCACTTACCCAGCAGATACTTGAAGTCTGCTCTCCTGAAGTCCAGAGTAGAGAGCTTGCTGCACACCCTCCTCGCTGCCCTAAGGATCCTGAACTCCACCATCTCATGGTCACTGAAGTCAAGGCTGCCCTTGAGCTCCCCATTCCCCACCAGCCCCTCCTTCTCGGTGACAACAAGGTCCAGCATAGCATCTCTCCTCACTAGCTTCTCTGTCACTTGCGGGAGGAAGTTATCATCCCCACATTCCAGGAACCTCCTGGATTGCCTGTGCCCTGCTGTGTTGTCCTTCCAACAGATATCGGGGTGGTTGAAGTTCCTCATGAGGACCAGGGCTTGTGACCGTGAGGCTGCTCCTATCTGCCTGTAGAGGGCCTCATCTTCTGAGTTCTCCTTGTCAGGTGGCCTGTAGCAAACCCCCACTATAATGTCACCTGTCCCTGCCCTCCCTTTAATCCTGACCCATGAGCTCTCTGTCAGCTCCTCATCCATCTCCATGCACTCCAGCTGGTCGTTGACACTCGCTCCTTGTCTCCTCTGTCTGTCCTTCCTAAAGAGCTTATATCCCTCTATTTCAACACTCCAGTGATAGGAGCCATCCCACCATGATAGTGTCTCCATGATGCCAACAAGGTTGTAGCCCTACAGGCATGCACACATCTTTAACTCCTCCTGTTTGTTCCCCATGCTGTGTGCGTTGGCATAGAGACATTTAAGAAGGGCCCCCGATGAAGCCAACTTGCGGGCTGGAGCAGCTGGATTTCCTTTGAGCTGCACTTTAGGTGCTCTCGTACTCACCTGCCGTCCTTCCCCAGGTTGCACCTGTTGCTGGCACTGGCGCCGTACTGACAGTAGTGGGATGGATTGTGGTTCCCCTTATCTTATACTGTTCCTTACATTAGAGCTTTGTTCCAAGCTGAAATGGAGATGATGGGTAGGGTTTGAGGATCCATTTTCTCTGCACTGCAATGAAAGCCTTAAAAGCTATGAATAGAACTATTGTTAAGGTACCTTTAACGCTCTAACACACCAAGTTCCTGTGAAAGTGCTGTTTCGCATTACAATTAAGCTGATCTAGCTGCATCTCCTTCTCATCATGGGATACCAGCTCCTCCTTCATCCTTCATGCCTGATCTAGTGATCAGACTGGCATGAGAATCGGAGCAGCTCGTTCTCTGGAATACAAACTAGGAGACACAGAGGGTATTTCCCCCTGCCCCCAACCATAATTATCATGCTTTGAGTGACATATAACTTGTCAAATTGTCTTTTCCAACAGTGTAAAAAGCTGACAGAGCATTAAAATTTGGTATTTCATAAGAACTTTCTGTTGGAATCTAGAATCTTAGCTGGTTCATCCTTTACTGGATCCAGATGAGGAAGTCCGTAATTTTACATAGTTGCTCTCTTGCAGAATAGTAATGTTTATATTATTGTACATTTATATTGTTGATAAAGCCTTTTTTAACTGCATAGGCGATGGACTTAATTTCTGTTACCTTGTTTGTGACTTTTAATTTTTAAGTACTTCTGTTAACGTGTCTAGAAAATACAGAGGACAGTGGCAATAGTTGGAAATTCAGAGAAGAGATTTAAGTGATTTTTGTAAATGGAAATAAAATATCAGATTTTAGTTTCTTGCATATAACTTCTTTAATTTAATCAACAGATATCAGAATTTGCTGTTTGCTTTTTAAATTCATTTTATTCCTTACCCTAATTTGATCATGTGGCTGAAAGTACAGTGTCATTCCTAGCTATTAGTCACAACGACTTCCCGAATATAATACTGGGAGAGCTGCTGCAGGTCTGTGCCCTGGTATTTCAGCAGATCTAATGATGAGCAGGCCGGCAAAAGCTTAACTTGGAAAAGGAGTTTACTGCTAAGTGAAACCAGTTAGGGTGTGCTAAGTGTTGTGGAGGATTTAGTACTGTGAAGAGAAAGTAGAGTGCCGATGTTGATTTCTGACCTACAAAGGTTGTAATCAAGCTCACTCAACAGGCAGAGTAGCTTAGCTGGTTTGGCAATTTTGCTTCTTTCCTTTACGAGGAACCTAACTGATCATTTAGAAGTACGTACATCAGTTCCTCTTGAGATCAGTACCTGTTCCCAGTCTCTAATTGGCACATGTGCATGATAAACCCTCGTCTTAACTGTAGTAATCTTGAAACAGGGAGGCAAGTTGCATTTAAGAAATTTCTGTGATTCGAGAACTCAATGTAGTCTGGGACCTTTTGGGACCATTCCTTCCCATCTAGACTTGTTTCAATATCTCTAAACAGACTGTTAACCTTTGAACAGGCTTAATGGAAAAACAAACAAACAAACAAAAAAAACCCAACAACACAAAAAAACCAAAACAAAAACAAAACTAAAAAAAATTTCTTTAAACTTCCTTTGAAGAAAACTTAGAGGTACTTTAGAAGAGTTTCTAATACATGAAGTTAATGTAAAATTAGAGAACCACTTCAGAAAGTCTAATCTAAAAAAAAAAAAACAAACAACTGAGGCTAACATATTTATTTTAATTTCAAGTAAGTGGGAATAATTTTAATCTCAAGTAATTTTTTTCTCATTTTTAGCATGAATCTAGAGAAACATTATTGGGATTCAATATGGTGAATTACCGAGCGTGTAAGAATTTGTGGAAAGCTTGTGTTGAACATCACACGTTCTTCCGTTTGGACAGACCGCTTCCCCCTCAGAAGAACTTTTTTGCACATTATTTCACTTTGGGTTCCAAGTTCCGGTACTGGTAAGTGCTGATTTGAAATATGTGGGGAAAAAAAATGCAAGAGAACTAGCAACTCATCAATAAACATAAGGAATTATTTAGAATGTCTATTAAAAAATGACATAATTCTAGTAGCTTTTGAATCTTGCAGTTTTTCCTGTTCCAAGCTGACCTGAATTTCAGACGTTGCCAGTAATTTTCTAGGATATCTTGGAAATACAGTTATTGTATTATTAGCAGTTGTTATTGAGCTAATACTCTGAGATTGTCTTACAGGCTGCATTTCTTCGCCTGCATACCTGCTGGGTTATGTTTGTTGTAAAAATGTTGTCTCAGAACTTCAAAGATTTTGGCCTGGTATTTTTGAAAACTGATGGATCTCAGATCTTGCATGCAGCAACAGCAACAAAACAGACCTAAATAAAGACCAAGTAGAAATTAATGAAAAGAAGCTTGTACAAGTAAAGCCTACTTAAACTAGATGCAAAACAAATAGGCAACTAGATGAAGACAAAAGGCACACACGTTCTGCACCAAAACCAGAAGTTTAGAAAATAAGGGTTAAACTAAGTCCATAACTTTTAAGGACGAACTTGACAAAATAGACAAAAAGCTTGGAGGTACAAACAATGAGGGTGGAATAATTCTAATCTCCAGTAATTTCTATTCTAATGATGGAGTGGGTGGTGTTGATTTTTAAAGAAATTTATGCTTTTTATTAAAAAAAAAAAAATAATTCTTAGTTAAGTGACTGAGTTAACTGTCTCTTCAAGTAACGCAGAATGCCAATGGTTTAAATCGTGCCTGAAGTACAGATTAATGGAGCTACTACTAATCATCCATCCAGAATGGCAACAGTGTCTGTGACGTACAAAGGCAGATGATGAAATGCTAGAAAACACAATAACAGACTATTTCTGTTACACTGGTGAATTGCATAGATGTATAGAGAGGAAAGTAATTCGGTGACTAAATCTTTATGCCATCTGGTCTTTTGACTAGCATTCACAGCACCCATTTGAGAAACAGCATTTTGTCATCCTCAACAGCATTTGAGACTTGGTTCAATGTTGTTGTAGTGAATTTGAGGGAGCTTTTTCATTTCTGTAAAGATTTTGAATCACTGTGGTTACTATTACAGAATAGCTCTTTGATGATGACATTCAGCTTATGTTAATGTAAGATGAAAAGGGAAACTGCATAAAAATGAAGGTCATTAAAGTTAATGAAGCAGCCAAAAGGCTAGAATTTCTGCGAGTAGTTTGAGAGATTGTTTAGAGGCAGCATAATAGTAGGAACATGGCACACAAGGAGAGATTAAGGGCACTGGGCTTGTTTAATCTGGTGAAGAGGAAGCTAAAGGGGAATTTAGTAGCAAGCCTAGAGCCACTTCAAGGAAAGTTTCAGAAATGATGGAGCTGAACTTGTGTTGGTGGATAGGGCAACAGGCACAAATTTCTCCTTGAAGATTCTAGCTGGACATTAGGAAAAGTCTTGTTTTGTTTTGTTTTGTTTTTTTCCTAGGAGGGTCATGCATTACTGCAACAAGTTACCCAGGGAGGTTGTGGGATCTTTATTTCTGGAGGCTTTCAAACTTGGCTAGACAAAGCTAAGGCCAGACATGACCTAGTGTTAGCAGGAGATTGGGCTAGAGACTTCTAGCCAACATTTTTATGATTAAAGTGAACTAATAAAATACTACACTGCCAGGGGTAGACAGAATTATCTCCAGTTCTGAAAGAAATCAGAGACATTAAATTGTTGAACTGTTAGAGGCATTATGCTATCTATTATTTCTGATAGACTAAAAAGATTCTAATGCAGCAATTTTTAAAGCAAATCTTTAAAAAAAAAAAAAAAAAGCTTCTAGGAGGGATCAAGAAGACTACTGATGAGAAAATCTGACTTCTGTACACTATCCTTGGATTTTCAAAGTGGTCCTTATAGTATTCCTCACCAAAGACTTATTAAGGAAGTTAAACTGCCAAAACATGGAGAGTTTCATTGTGTATTAGCAACTGTTTAACCAGATGGGAAACAAGTAGGTCTGTTCCTCACAATTGGGGGAAGTTACTGCTGAAGTGATACAGGTTTTAATAGTAAAAGCTGAAGCTGGCTGGAGAAAGTTTCGGTGGTATGTTGCAATGATGGGTGAGTAGGCAATAAAATGGTAGATCAAGTTCTATGTCCAAAAATGTAAAATAATCTACACAGGGAAAGAGAAGAGGAAAAACATCAATTATAAATATGCTATTACCGTCTCGGAGCTTTGTAGCTAGTTCACTGAAAAAGTTAAATCAATTATTACTACTATTATTGTATTTGCCTAGAGAAAGGCAAATACAATGTTAGAGTTACTGGAAAGGAATAGTGGAAAATATAGATGGCTTACTGCTTGTCAGAATTAAAAATGTATAACTTCAGGAAGTTAGCAGGCAGCAGGTTTGAACAGAGATTGAACAGGTTTCTTAGAGTCACAACATGGCAGAAGTTGGAAGGCAGCTCTGGACACTTGTCTAGTCCAATACCCTGTTCAAACAGGGTCCACTGTAGCAGGTTGCATGGCACTGTGCCCAGCCAGGTTTCGAACGTCTCCAAGGATGGAGGCTCCACACCATCTCTGAGCAGCCTGATCCAGTG
>WHYT01017686.1:38499-71000 GCA_009806455.1 Tetrax tetrax
AAAAAAAAAAAAAAAAAGAAAAAGAAAAAAAGAAAAATATTAGCCATTTAGTGTTTATGAAAATAATTTTTTAACACTTTAAAAAAGAAAATTATGAAATAGAGCATGTTGATCTGACAACATAATTCTTTCAGTTATTTTTTAAATCTTAAATTATTTAACAAGGATATGTATATAAGCATATGCTTGCACGGAGAGGAAATTATTATTTTAGCATTGCTTTTTAGTAGTGTAAGAAATGTAGATTAATAATAATATTTTCACATTGCACTGCTATGGTTTCCTCCTTAGTCGCAACTCTGCCTTCACTCAAGAAGGAGCCCGGTTACGACCCTCATCAGTTGGACATTTAGTTGACCATGTAGTTCACACTTCCCCAAGTGAAGTATTTGTAAATCACAGATCTCCATCTTCCACCCAGGCTAACAGCATCATACTGGAATCATCACCGTAAGTTCTGTTGGTTGTTACTGTATGGTAGCATGTGGGGCTTCTGAAGATAAGTCAGAAATCTTCACCATTCAGAATTTCGAGTTAAATGTTTGGGTCAGGGAGAGACAGAAAAATCTAATAAAAAGGTAGCTGTTGTTTAGGGAGTATTAGTATAGGGCTTATTGAAAATTAAATGATGCAGAAGTAAACACCTATTTCTGATGTCTTTCTGGTGCAGGATTACAATACCTTCCCCACCCAAAATGTGGGTTTGCTGTAATGTGACCATTAGTGTCTCGATGTGGAAGTGAAAGGAGTTTTTCTGGTAGAACTGAAGTATGTTGTTTTGTGATAGAAGTTTTTAGTTCACATGAGTTTGGAAATTTTGGGTTTTTTTTGCCAAGGCACAGAAATATGAGTGAGCTTTACAAATTGCTTAGCCAAAATACCTTTTTAGCACCCCAGCATTCTGAGATTCCTGGTATGTTTTGTATATTGTTATAGAGTATGTCTTTATTTTTTTAAGATAGCTCTATCAGACTTTTTTTCTTTTATACTGAATGTTCTTGATTCTGTAAGTTTACCATGCTATGTTGGGCAAAAGAAAAACTATTATTATGTATTAAGTCAAGACAAACAAAAAGACATTGAGTTATTAAAAGATTTGAAATACTTAATAACTTGCAGCCTGAGTACAGATTGATTGGGGGAAAAATGTACTTACAATTTGACCATCAACTAGTTACTTAGCTTTCAGAGTTAGAAAACAGTAATTTGGTCTAATAATATAAAATCCCCCCCTTTTTTTTTGTGTGAGCTTTTATTCACATGGCAAGGGAGTCTCAAAACTGGAACACTCGTGAATCTTTTCTCATACTAGAGTTTTAGTGTACAAAGGCCGCACAGGGTCAGGTTCCTTCTGTTCCAAGGCTTCCAGCTGAAATCAGTTACTGAATGGTACAGTGATACACTGAAGTAAGCCCAGTTTCTTGTATTTGTATGTCTTCACTCTGTTAAGTTGTGTCCTTGGGATTTGTTTATTTAATACCTGATTTCTTGTGCAAGTCACCATAGAAATGAGTCCTAAAAAGAAAGGAAGTGGTTTTATAAATTAGTTAGACAACTGTGGCTGTTCTTTATCATGATTTTGCACTTTTTACGCCCAAGCAGAAAAACTATTGCTCTTCTATCACTTAAGTTTTCGGATATGTTTTTGTTTTTTTCACTTTTTGGAAGCTTAAAAGTGGAATCTAATCTCCCAGTATAGATACCTAGCTTAAGATATTTATAAGAATGAGGATGTTGACTGTCAAAAGCACATGAAGCTCATTTAGGGTCTCCTGAAAATTTCAGGTGATGTTACTGATTCAAGATTTGATATTTAAGAAAGAAAGTAGTGGTCATGAAGTTCATTTTAGCTATATTACTTAAAATGATATTGTTATACAATCCAAAAAGGTATTTCTTAAACAATTTCACTTTTCTGAGTGAAAAGATTTGAGTAGTGCATCTGCTAATTTGTTGGGGATTTCTGTTTATTGATCATATTTACGTATGTAAGAGGATGAGAGGGGCTAAGCTGACAGGCAGTAGGTTTAGTGATCTCTTTGAGTTTGGAGTCAACATAGCAAAAAATATGAGAGTTTCAGTTTGGAAGGATATTATAGTTTAGCTAATACAAACTGTAATTCCACGTTTTTTACTTCATCTGTATGTGAGAACTTTCTGCTTGCAGTTCCCTGAGGTAATTATAACCTTAAATTCCAAAAGCACACGATAGGTGTTTAGTTTAATAAAATTATGAGTGTGTGTATGAAACTTTTGCTTAATATATTAAAAGGTCAGACCGGATATCTGTAACAAAAGTACTCAAAGCTTGTCAGTAGGAGGGTTTGTGTGTTATTTTATTATTATGTAAATGGCTGAATGCAGTAACAGAGAGCTGCTTTGCCTGCAGAATAGGCTGCTTTCACTGCCATTGTCTGAGCATTCAGAAGGAAATTCAAAGCTGACTGGGCAAATATAAAGCAATGAAGTTTTTGCCCAAGGCTTGATTGTTAGTTCTCACAATTCATTATGCTAATATATTACAGTACTTGCATGTTGCTAAAATGCTCGTTTAAGTAACTTTTCAAATCTTTTCTATATGTTTATATGTTTGGTAGGAATTTATTTGTGTTTGTTGGCATGTATGTACAGACATCTAGTCAAACATAAGATCTCATCTTTTATCAGAATGACTTCTTTTGTGTCTCTATTCATGTTTTCAGTTCCTTTTTTATTCAGTTTAAAACTGTCAGGAGTAATTGTTTGCAGGAAAATACATAACTGTGTTGGCCTTCACTTAAAGGGCTGAATAATCTGTGCTGGCCAGACTTGACTGAATAAATACATAGGCAGTTAAAAAGCTCTGGATGACCTTTGTAAGTCAACGTCTAAATAATTTATAGCTCCCTTGAAAATTTGTTTTGCGAATGTTGGCAATCATCATATTTTTTTTTTCTTTTTCTATAAAAATGAATTTAGAAAAGCCGCTGAAAAATGAAATATATGGATGATATACTCTTTTTTAACTGTCACTTACAATATTATTTTTATTCCTTAGTGTGTTTTGAACATGAGATTCTTCAGAGATAAGATACTGAATAATTATCACTATTTTTTTCTTTTCACACTACATGAAGAAATAATTTTCTGAAAGTTGAAATTAAGCAAAAACATGCAGAAAAAATATTGTTAGGATCTTTTCATATGTACTGTTTTCATACACTGACAAAAAAAATAGTCTATTTTGTTTTCTAAGAAAATGGACTATTTTTAAAATAAACTGAAATGGAAATCCTGTGGTTTTTCAAAGTAGTGTTCCATTACCCATTCAATTTTTATGCTTTCTGAAAGAGGTTCATCCTTTATTTGAAATCACTGTAGGCAATTGTGATCTGATTTAGTTTTTATTGGAAAACATGCATCTGGGATCTGCCTTTCTTTAAATACTTTGAAACTAATTATACGTTATGGGATTTGATGCGTGCCTTAGGTTTTCTAACTTGCAGCAACTTGAAATGTTGTGCTGTCTCATAACGAGAGGCTAACCCTGCTAACAGTCTGCTGTGGCTAGACCGGTTACGTACAGTAGGACTGCTCGGGTGGGTAACAGTGCTTTCTAGAGGGATGTTGTGCTCTGAGTAACTGCTGCAGCTTGCTGATAACGAAAGAGGTGATGTCCTATTTCTGGCTTCTGGGACTGTACTTCCCTCCCCGCTCGGTAGTCTCACCTCTGATGAACCAGTTCACCTTGTTGAACGGTCAGAGAGCTACCCAGGCTCGTCAAAGTCAATGTGGTTTTGGGTGCTCAGAAGTGACCTTAGCCAAGGGAGCGGCACCGGAGCGCTTCAAGGAAGGGGCCACGGGTGTGGGTGGAAGAACGAACGGAGGCACCCATTTTTGGTGGTAGTGTTCTCTTTAGATATAGCTGTAACCTGTAACTTCGTTCTTGGTGGTTTGGGGATTTGCCACTGGTATCAGTGGGTTGTTGTCATAAGTTGTTAAATTACTTAATGATACCTTTTAATGTGGTTCATGGGGAGGAAGGCATGTATCCTCGCTGGTGGTTAGAAACTGGCATTCAAACTAAGTTAATGGGAACTATGTGCTAACTGCCTTCTTGAGTCTCTCAAAATGTTCTCCTTAATTCTTAAATATAAAGCCATATAATCAAAGATGAATTGTATATTTATGTAATACGGATTATACAGTCAAGCCTTTATTCCAAAAGGACTGATAATGGAAATTATCCATATTATACATAAACACAGATAAAATTTTTATTCATCTACAGTAGAGTGCTTGCAGATCTAAAACAGAAATAGAACTTTCTGCTGTTTCATCTTCAGTGACGGTGTTAGAACTCAACTGAAAAATGCATGTGATGAATTCATTTTTACAAATGTTTCAAATCTGTCCATCTTTCAAAGGGGAGTATGTTTGAGGGGGAAAAGTAGTTGTCTTGAAATGTATACATATACTTTTAAGTTGAAAAAATAAAATTTAATAATATCATCTCCAATGGACTTTTCAAGTAAATGCAGGGGGACAGTTGAGTTGTCTTCAACTTGTGCTCCTCCGATTTTTAGATCAAAAGCCAAAAACTACTGTGGGAGCACTTTGTTATGCTACTTGTGTCTGTTTTTGAGATTTAAACTGCAGGCATTAATTTAAGATGCAAACTTATTTATTTTCTTACTGAGGAAAACATATTAAGTGACATGTATTTCAGAAATAATTTTTTTTAGCAAGAGCACAGAGTATAAATACAGTGAAATTTAAAATATTCTATTGTAATGTAGGTTAAGAGTGCTAAAACCAGTTATGTGTAAAAGATTAATTTACTGGTTCTATGTAGAGTTGCTTGTCAAGAAAAAAGCAGTAACATGTCCAAATATGTACTTCCAGTGTATTCCACTACATTACTGTACATTTTTGAGATTCTAAAAATACATACAGATATTCAGCTTTCAGACTCTTGAGTTTCTTCTAGCATTTTAACTTTATTTGGAGCTCTGAAAGAACTGTCAGTATCTCATGATCGTTTCACTTCATACTTCTGTTTTTGTATTTAGATCTCAAGAGACTCCTATAGATGGACAGCCTCCTGCGTTACCACCCAAACAATTTAAAAAGAACAGTTGGAACCAAATCCATCATTCACATTCACAGCAAGAACTGGATAATCATATTAATGAGACATTTGATGTTCCCGGATCACCTGAAAAATCCACTGTAGGTATTTGGATCCAGTTTAACCATTCTGCTTTTTATCTGACTGAGAGTGTTAATTTTAATGAGCTGGGCTGTGATGCATTTCGGAGAGCTGTTGTGTTTGTGTTCCATTGCAGCGTTTCCATTATACATAGTGTCTCTTCGCTAGCTCCCACTATTCTTTCCACCTGCTGGAGTAGTCCTTTGTCAGTTGTCATCAAATGATGACGTTGGGATGGGTATGCAGACATTTTGAACATTAGCTTTTGAGCTTATGAAGAAATTTCTAACCTTTTTTACAGTCAGTTTTAAAGAAGACGTTGCAGATACTACCACTGGTGTTTAATCTTGCTTTTATCAAAAAGCTTAAACTGAAAGTGCCTACCAGCTTCTAGAGCAGTTTTGTCAGGAGAGGTTAGTTTTTCCAAAAGTTCGTTTTCCACACTTAAGCACATGCTAGGTGAGCAAGATGACCATTTTTCTGATTTTTGTCCTTTCAGATGTTTTCAAAAGCTTATTGGGTTTATACTGATGTGGAACATGAAACGTTTTGCAGGATGGAAAAACAGTTGAAAATCCAGATGTAGCAAATACTGTATAAACATTTTGCCAACCTCAGACATTCAAAATTATAAGTCAGCTCCCAAAACTGATATTTTAGAAACGCCTTTGGTTTATTTGCATTTTGAACTCTAAGCTTAGGATGTTCTCTCAGGCCTTGTTACAAAGTTGAGTTTCCCATAAAACCCATATTTAATTTCATAGCTGGGGTTTTAAGAAAACACACAGAAGTGAAACTTGTAAATTTATGAGCATTTTGGGAATGTTGTAAAAAATTTTGCTTTAATTAAATAATGAAACAGAACCTTTAACAGCTTTCTCTTCTGTCAGTGCTTACCTGAGTCATATTAAAATATTGTTCTGTTTTGAAAGATAAGTATGTTACTCATCAAGCCTTTCTGTTCTGCGTTTAGTTATCTTTACCAAATTGACAAAAATAACTTTCAGTTGTTTTTTTTAATTCCTTTTATTTCTGCAAAACCAACACAGCTGCATGAGAATGAGATTCTTTTTCCTCCATGCATTGTCAGTGTGATTATTTGCTGTGGTCCAATCAGCCACATTTGTGCAGCCTTGCATAAGGCAGTACTACAGTACGCTGTAGTAGTTGAAGATCTAATTTGGTCAGCTGATGACTTTTTATTTTGGGTATTAGAGAAGAAGGAATGCAGCATGACTGAAATTTTGTGAAATTGTAAATTTAGGATTTGGAATGCAGTTTTTTTTCAAAGTTGCTTTTCTAACCAAAATGCACTTAAGGTTCCTGCACTAAAGTATCTTCTGCTGCCCCGTCTCAAATATTTAAGGAAAACCCCTCACTATTTTGACTTCATTCAGCTATTGGATTTCCTTCATCTGTTGTATGTATGGAGAGTCTATTTAGAAAGGTAGTAGGACAGGTATGGGAATGACAACTTTTTACTCCTTCTGCAATGCCTAAGTATTCAGTCTGAGGAAGTCCAGAAGTGTTTGAAAACAGGTGTGGCCAGGAGTCCCTTCAGTTAGACAGGTTAATGATGATAAACAGTGCTCTCTTCAGGTTTTTCATTACAAGCTGCTGCACAAAATAGCCAGATAAAGCAAGAAATTATTATTTCCTTTTTGTCTGGGGAATGCAATGGCACAAAAGTTGCCAAATGCTACAGGTGATCACTTGATGGTTGTTTATTTTGCCAGGAACCCAAGTCTGGTCTCCCCTGCCAGTGAACATGGGCTGAAATGACTTGCATGCGATCAGGCTTCCTAAGCACCCTTCCTGCCCATTAACATATCTTACACTGTTACTTTCCTCTCCTCCCCCAATTTTTTCATCTTTTCATTACTATGAATGTGTTCAGGGAGGTTTGTTTTGTTTTAACCAGGAGCTTAAACCTGGAATTGAGTTAACTTTTGATAAGCCAAGTTGAGCAGACTTCTTCTACCTATTGAACCTGCAGGTTTTGAACTTTCTTATATGTAGAAAAGCTTGCTTCTTTTTGTTTTCTTCCTTTCTGAATATGCGTCTTATGCTTTGGCTGTGATTGGTAGCGTTGAAAACTTCCTTGAAACAGATTTATTTAATAATAATTCACATCCTCACCATAAAAATTATACCAGCTAACGTTCAATCTGTGAAGTAACAGTTTATGGCAACAAACTAAAAATCACTTCAGTGGCATTCAGCTGATTTTTCCAGATGAAAGAAATATCTAGTATTCCCCAGTTTATTGGTAGTTCCTTTAACAGTGGTGTTGTGATCAGAATGAAACGAGAAAGCAGCTAAAATTGTCAGAGCTTGATCAGTGCAAAGTATGCATCACATACCTCAGACTCCACAATGTTGGAAATGGAACAGGGGATACAGAACCAAGATTTTGTTCCTGAACTTGTCCTTGGTTACTACTGTCATATTGCTGTTAATAGGAACAAAAGTATATCTTCAATTACCTTATTTTTCATCATACTACATTCTTACTACAGACTTTAGTCTTTTTTTATACTGTTTCTGACTTTGAGCTTGCTTTGACAGAACACATTTTTAACTTAGTTATGTCCAAGGCTTTTAAAAGTGTAACTTCTCCCATCTATGCAAAACTCAAGATAAGACCTTTGCACTATTAATGTTTTCTGAAGTGTCTAGGAGCAATTACTTGATGAGGAAACTGCAGAATTATTACATACAATATCCTCAAAGTCTAACTATGATCAAAATGTATATTAATATAATACAATTTCTATTTACTAGCCCAATGGCGGTGTCCCCCATGACAATCTTGTTATGATCAGAATGAAACCAGATGAAAATGGAAGGTTTGGCTTCAATGTAAAGGTAACAGTACATCTATTCCATTCATGTCTATTAAGATTATTTTCTGGCATTTATGATTTATTACTAATTTAATTTATTTTTAAAGGGTGGATACGATCAGAAGATGCCGGTGATAGTGTCCAGGGTAGCTCCAGGAACACCTGTAAGTTATCAAAAAAACAAGCGTGCTAGCATTTTCTGTGTATCTTGAAGTATGCATTCAAAACTCTGAATTATTTCTTAGCTGCCTATGAAGATTAGTTTGTGCTATAACATTATTGTAACAAATCAAATTACGTACAGTAAGAATTTGATGGGGCTACATAACATACTTTTAAAAGTTCTTTGATCCTCGAAAATATTTTTTTTCTTACTGAAACAGAATTTAATTCCTAAAAATTACAGGGAGTTACGGACGTTCAGTGTGCAGTTTCTTGAGCTGCGTCATCCTAAAAATACATTTACTTTATGACATTTTTAGAATATAGGCATTCATATAATTTCACATAAATTATGTACTTAAAAGAGTCTTTTAGTGTGTTAAAAATAACTCAAATGGCAAATCCCTCTTATTTTAGCGACAGATGTAGCTGAATAAAGCCAAGATTTAGATTAAAATCAGACATCATGAATCATTCATCAGATCTGATTGTCTGTTGTTACTGGTGTTTAGTGACTATCAATAGTGTCTTCAAACCAGGCACAATATTTTGTCAGTTGATTGCCAAAAGTACTGACCTGGTATTCAGCTTACTGGAGTCAGCTCTGTTTATACCTTTTAAAGTAGAGTGAACCATTTATTTGCTAACATTCAAGAAATCTCTTAATTTTTTGACTATTTGAAACTATTGAAATGTTTGCCAAGAGCATTGTTCTTGTCCATGTTAATTATTATCTCCAAAGTACTTAAGAACATAAATAATGTTGGCTGAATGCTTTAAACATCCACTCTCTAAGGAGAAGATACTTCATTGTGGCATGTGCTCACTCTTTTCTACAACGATGTTTAGACTGTGATTATGCTAATGATTTTTATTACCTGATTCCTCTCTCTGGGATTACTGGGATCTGTGCATTGTCTTCGGTCCTTGTCTTCCTCTTGGCATTACAGTTGCAATATTTCACACCTGAAGCATTTAAACCTGTGAAATTGATTTGGACAAGGCTTTGCCATATTACTCCCTTCTCTTCAAAGACAAGAACATCTTGCTTTTTAACTGCCTGTACAAAATATGATTCAAACAGATGAGCTTTCTACTTCAGCCAGAGAAGTGGAGTAACAGCAGCCGAAAGACATGTTACAATGACAATCACCTCCCAGCTGCAGATTGATTTGTTCATGTGAATGGCACTGTCTTATGTATTGTGTAACACTTAAATTTATCATTTGAATACAATGCAGCAACCATAGCAACTAGGCTGTTAGGATTCAGGTGCACAAGTACAGTTACTTTAGGTTGCTATTTTAAGGTGAGAAATTGGAATGGCTTGTTTTACAGATTTTTTCTTTTTTCTTTTTTTTCTTTTTTTCCCTTCTTCTTTCCACCTTGCAGGCTGATCTTTGTGTCCCTCGTTTGAATGAAGGGGACCAGGTTGTACTGATTAACGGCAGGGATA
This sequence comes from Tetrax tetrax, assembly GCA_009806455.1. NCBI lineage: Eukaryota > Metazoa > Chordata > Aves > Otidiformes > Otididae > Tetrax > Tetrax tetrax. Next base: position 48,155 of record WHYT01017686.1, read on the forward strand.
TAGCAGAACATACCCATGATCAAGTTGTTATGTTTATTAAAGCTAGCTGTGAGAGACACTCAGGGGAACTTGTGCTCCTAGTTCGACCCAATGGTGAGTGATCTGTACATAATAATAATATTTTTAAAAATCTGCACCTTCCTTTCATTTTCTAAGCTCCACTTTGTCTCTTGAGATGGAATGCGTAACGTATTTGTAAGAAAGAACTCCCTTCTTTGAAAAAGATTTGCAACAACACAACATATTTTACAAACCTTGATTGATCTCATACTCTGAAGAGCTGTGCATAACTAAGTGTTGAAAATTAATAGGAAAGTCAGAAATCTACTGTTTCTAGCAGAGAGCTAATCTAAATTTTGTTCTCACTCTTGTTGATAAAAAATGTCCAGAAAGCTATATGTATATTGAGTGCAGTTTCTGAGGTTGCTGTTACTCCTTTAAGGAAAATAAAAACTGAACACAAACAAACAGAATAATCCTCTACAAACACCCAGTGTTTGGATGACTTTGGAGGTTGATATGTGCAAAACCCTTCCATATGTTTTTAAAACAATCCAGAATGACTGGTAACATTTCTACTTGAGGAAGTGTAATAGAAGAAAGTGCTAAAAATGCAATCTAAATAACAGCTTGTGCAGTGTATTAATGAAATATCCTTTTGGAGCATTGTCAGCAGATGGTCACTGGATTTAGTTCTGCTGCACATCCCAATTATAATACAGTTGCACAGGAAAAAGCAAAATGAAAAATAATGGTGTTTAATTGGAATAATTGAAATTACTTTAGGAGAGCACTTCAGCTATCTCATAAACAATTTTTCTTTTATTCACTTATTTGTACTTCCCACTTGTGCTCTCATTCTGTGTGTAAGTTGTCTTGCAATTTTCTATGCTTACTTTCTTTTTCAGATAAAATTGTTAGCTTTGTTTACAAATTTACTAAAGCAGTTTCCCCTGGTGTATGGTTTGTATTTGCCTTCAGGATAAAAACCTCTGAGTTGTAGAAGTGAGGAGTTGCCAGTTCCCTCCTTCATGGTCATGGGACATTGTTAAAAAACAGGCTTTCAAACAACATATGTCTCTGTTATGTGTAGAATATGTATATTATTTTTCAGTTTATTTATAGGCAGAACACACATACAACATTGATGGCATTGTAATGCCGTATATTAATGCCATTTCCTCAGGTGGTCTGCACATCTCACCCTAATTACTGAAGCATTAAATCAGTTCAAAATGGATTAAACTAAAAATGTAAATACAACTATAATGACTTCAAAGACATAATGTGAGAATCTGAGATTAGGGAGCTACATCAGACAACGTGTAGGGTATAACATGAGTTTTGAAGTTTGGTGTTGGATTATAATGGTCAGTAAAGGCTACTTACCCTTACTGATGAGGACTAAAATTGGTGTGTTAATAAATGTGGATTTTTCTACCGGAGAAACACTTGTCTTTTTGTGCTGTTTTAAATAGATGACTTGAGTTAACTTTGAGTGAACGTGCTGTTTGCCAGGTAGAGCATTCATACCTTTATTTGTTACAGCTGTCTATGATGTTGTAGAAGAGAAGCTGGAGAGCGAGCCTGACTTCCAGTACATCCCTGATAAATCTCCACTTGATGGTGTCCATCAAGATGATAATGCGCTGAGGGAATCCATGATTCAGCTAGCAGAGGGGCTTATCACTGGAACTGTTTTGGCTCAGTTTGATGTGAGTACTGTGTCGCCTGTAGCTGAGTGCAAGTTCCAAGTCTTTTGGGATAGTAGTTATTTTAAGCAGGGCAGATTTCAATTAAGTTTCGGTACAATCAGCATTTTTAACAAAACAATTTACTTAAACTCTCATAAGAGAAGTGACAAAAAAAATTCAATCCTATATTGAAATACTAAATGTGCAAGGCCAGGTTGGATGAGGCTCTGAGCAACCTGATCTGGTCGGGGATGTCCCTGCTCCTTGCATGGGATTGGACTAGATGACCTTTGAAGGTCCCTTCCAACCCTAACCATTCTATGATTCTGTGAAACCTATGGCATAGAATAATCCTAATAATAGGTTTTAGTGTTGTTTGTTATAAATAGATTTATTGATTATGTACAGCTTTTGGTGGTTATCAGAGACATATGCTAATAAGATAACTTTCACAGAGATGAAGACTGAAAAATGTATATCAAAATATATGTTCTGTGCTCAGACCTTCATTCCATATCTAAGTTACTGTAGAAACAGAATGGCAGCTGAGCTGTTGATATTTTATGGACAATGTCAATGAGAAAAGGTAAAATTACCAATGGAAGACACAACTTTCATTTTGAGGGTTACGACCCTGATCTTAAGGGTTAATGTAACAATGTCTTTTGTAAATAGTTGATTTTATGATGACATACTTAAAAAGAACAGTGCAGTTCCCGTGGGGTCCTAAGCTGCTGATAGCTGTAGTCTTTCTTTAGCACGAACCTGTGCCTTGATAGTATTCCATCTTTAACGCATGAGATCGAGTGACTGAGAGCAGGAAGCAGTAGGTTTATAAAACATAGCAGTGTGAGTTCTGTGAATTCCTCACCAAATGGAGACATAGCATTGTATATTACAACAGATATTTATAGAATGTATTTCTATACTATTCTTTAAGAACTTTGGTAAAATTTACTTTTGTATATAGAAAGAAAATATTTCAATCGAAGTGATTTAAAATCCCTCCTTAACCATACATTTTCAGTCTCCAAAACAGGTTCAATATGTAACAGTTTTTTATTGAACCTGTATTTATTTTGAGTTCAATATGTAAAAGTGTATTTTATTGAACCTGGATCATTTCACTGACACTGCAGCACAATGGTTGTGGCAGTGCATGGCTAAGACGTGAGAGGGCAGGAACCTCTCAAAGGAGGCTTTGTGCAGGAGAAGCAGCAGGTAGCCCAGGATTCGCTCTAAAATTACTGAAATATGGAATGACATCTGAAAAAAAAAAATTAAACAACTGCAACGTAGGTAGATGCCTATACACAACACAATCTGCTTGCACCAAATCGCCATATAGAATGTCGGTATTGGTCAATTCCCTTACCAGTATACAACAGTGACTTTTCTCTGAATCAGTGTTCTTACGGAAGCTTCAAATTTAACATTCAGTTTGTCTTCAAACAAACTGTGATGACATCTTGATTATTCTCAGTGATCCCACGGTGTAACTAAATTTGTAGTGCTTTCTTTTGCAAAGTACTTTCATGGCTGTTGAAGGAACCATTGCTCAGTGGTTTATGTTCTAAAAAGTACCTCTAGGCAAGTAATACACAGACAGGTCTTTTGCCTCTTATTTTGCGTATTATGGTCTGACCATTGGTTTTGTCTTTTAGCAATTGTATAGGAAAAAGCCTGGAATGACAATGTCTTGTGCCAGATTACCTCAAAATATTTCCAAAAATAGATACAGAGACATTTCGCCTTGTAAGTATGTGTGTTTGTACATGTGTTCTAAAAATATTTTACTGTGGTTAGTAAATAAGTGACATCTTTCTAAACATTTTTTCAGATGATGCTACACGGGTTATTTTAAAAAGTAATGAAGATTACATCAATGCAAATTATATAAATGTGAGTAGTATTTTTCAAAAGAGCTTCTGACATTAACTAATTTTGCAGTATTTCAATGGAGAAGTTGATGAAAAAAATAACATTTTCGTAAATCTAGTTCAGACTAGAATGGCTGATAAACTGTAGTCAGATCATTTTAAATTTGCTGTAGGCATATTAATTTACTAGTGCTTTGTGGCAGATGTTTTTAAACAGGAAACCAAGAAAAAGGAAAAATGCTAAGAGAAGCTAGCCCTCTACCAGAGGAATTCATTCTTCTTTTCTGATTGCTGATATGTTAGTAGTGTTCAATATCAATAAAGTTTAATCTGGCAGCACTGTCTTTTATATATTTTTTTTCTTCATTGTTAATAACAACAAAATTACAGCTACTTGCTTTTCCTTTCAGGAATAAAAAAAACAGAGATTAAATTCCAAGATCAATATTTTGAAATCTAGCATCAGAAACTCTCAGAGCTTTAAATGTTTGCCAATTGGTCTATGATTTCTTTTTTTTGACCATTAGTCTTGATTATGGCAACTACATACCTGTCAGTTAATGTGTGAAGTGTATTTGGATTTTTGTAATAATTTTGCATGTGAAACACTTTAAAGAATTTTATCTATGCCGATCCATATTTACTAACTTATAATAAATAGAATTAATAAAGTTGATGCTTTTTTAATGTATTAGTTAATGAACACTAAATATCCGTTGCCTGACTTATATTTGCTATGAGAATTAAAATAATGACTTTGTCTTCTCTTAGATGGAAATCCCTTCTTCCACAATAATAAACCAGTACATTGCTTGTCAAGGTCCATTACCGAACACTTGTCCTGATTTTTGGCAGATGACTTGGGAACAAGGCTCATCTATGGTTGTAATGTTAACAACTCAAGTTGAACGCGGCAGAGTAAGTTAAAAGATCTTAAATACTACTTGCATAGTCTTCTAAAAATTTATTGGTGCTTAGCCTTTAAAAGATTAGAGGAATATACTATTATGACATAGAATATAACAAGAGGTAATGGTTTTAAACTAAAAGAGGGTAGATTTAGACTAGATATAAGGAAGACCTTGTCTTACACTGAGGGTGGTAGAACAGTGGCACAGGTTGCCCAGAGAGGTGGTAGATGTCCCATCCCTGGAAACATTCCAGGCCAGGTTGGACGGGGCTCTGAGCAACCTGATCTGGTTGGAGATGTCCCTGCTCCTTGCAGGGGGGTTGGACTAGATGGCCTTTAAAGGTCCCTTCCAACCCAAACGTTTCTATGATTTTGTGCAGTCAAAGTCAAAGGGCAGTGCATTCCTAGTACTGTTGCAATGATGACTCTTACATTTTAAACCTTCTGTGATATTATTAATGTAGCTAACATTTAAACTTTGCTCAGTTCTGAAATATATTGAAGTCTTCATGTATTTCTTAAAATATTTTTAGGCTTCTGAGTCTTTATTGTAAAGTAAAAAGCAACTAGAATTTACCTCCTTAGGATTTTTTCCTCTAAACTTCAAATGAAGAAACTCCAAGAAGTTTGGTATGTAGAGAGATTAATTTTTTAAGGCAGCCTAACACAGCTTTGTAGTGTTAAGATCCCAAGCTTGGATGGCTGTCTTTAAGAGGATCCTTGATAAGCTTGAAGTCCAGAATTTTCTGGTAACATGTTCTTTTGTGGCTAAAAACATTTGATTAGTCATACGAAATAATCATTTGCCTTTAAGTTATTTCCATACAAAAACGTGTAAAAATAGAGTACTCGTAATAAAGTGATCTGAGTTATAAATTACTAAAAGTAAGTGTGTATGGTACTGTAAAAGGCCTCAGGTGTGTTTTGTGGTTTGTTTATTTTTGGTTTTGTTTTGGAGTAGTAGTAGTAGTAGAAGCTGTAGTTTCTCCTTAATAGCTTTTTTTATTATGCAGCTTTGCCCTTTGGAGACCGGCAAAACAATAAAATGTGATCATACACACAGTGTAATTCCAGAGTAACTGGGTTTGTAGTCTGGAATGTTGACAGTAGCACTGGTTGGTTGAGTGTGTGAACAGTAATGATAGTCTGGAATAATAGTTTAGTGGAATTTCTCCACATTTAGGATTTCTTTTGAAGACTTATAGTAGGTTGTGGGTGATAAACTCAGTAGGTTGTGGGAGATCAGCTCATTTTGTAGTTCACCTGTCTGTATATATTCTAACTTTTTAATAACTATGTATTTGCTGGGAGGTCAAGCTTCTAAATATAATTAAAATAATTGAAGGGGAGTTGCAGCATTTTAAAACCATTTTTTTTCAATGACTCAATGTTAGCATGATGCTGCCTGTTCCCAAATAAACAAGATTAGAGGGAATTTCAGTACAAGTGCCCTTTTGAGTTTTATTTGCAGATCTGCTAAGAACAGACTTGCAATAGCAGTTCTCTGAGGTTCCCCCACCCCTTCGATAATGTTTGTGGAGTTCATTGGAGAGCTGCTTAATAATGAAATAAAAGGACTTATCTGTCTTATACCCATAGGCAGACTCCCTGCTCTAAAGCTGATCATGAGTCTACTGACATCACTATCCCACTGCATGCCAGGATGTCTCTGGAGCAGGAAGTCTGCAAATCTGGCTGCTCTTAAAGAATCGCCAGGTGGGTTGGAAAAACAAAAGTACACTTGAGCTGAAATGACCTCTGTAATTAGGTGTTTAAGCAATATGTCTGAAAATCTTAGTGTTTGAAGTTTTCATTGACGTTTGATGACTTGATAAATAGTTTTTGAAGCCCACCATCTAAATCCCCCTAATTTCTACGTTAGTTTAGCAACTTCTTTGTTGCTTATTGCCTTTTTTTTTCATTTGTTCTTTTCCCATGTAAATGTGCTTTGAGAAGATTAAATTAGAATTTTGGAGGTCAGGAATGTTTATAAAGCAGCATCTTTGTCACTCAAGTGTTAAGATGGAATATTTATAGATATACTTTTTCTAAAAATTGGAATGAAAGATAAAGGCATCTATCTTCAATTCAGCTAACGTCAAGAGCTGGTGCATGTGTCCTCTTGAAAAGAGAACCAGGAAATCTGGTGCGATACCTTATTTTATAAACAATAATTAGGTAACACAGCCTACTTGGTAAGTTAATCAGTAGTGATTACAAAATTATCAAAATAGTCTTTAATGAACAAAAGTATAAGGAACTAGAGAGAATGAAAATAATATTCTGTGAATTTAAACACAAACATCTTTTAAAATGTGTTGAATTTAGGTTAAATGCCATCAGTACTGGCCAGAGCCATCAGGAAGCTCATCATATGGGAATTTCCAGATTACCTGCCATTCAGAAGAAGGAAATCCTGCTTATGTCTTTCGAGAAATGACATTGACTAATCTGGAGGTAAAATCATAGTATATATTTTTAAGAATTAATCTGTGGAATCCTCACAGACCAGCTAGACCTTACTTAATCAGACTTTCTTTTCAGCTTGTTGGTGGCATATCCATATAAATAGAATGATTTATTTCTAGAAGCCTTTAGAAAACTACTCATATTGCCATGTACTTACCTAGCATAAATTCTGCTCTCAGAATGATAACAAACCTTTCACTAGAAAAATATCACAAAGGTTCAGTTTCCATAATCATATTAATTGGTTTTAAATCACATAAGAGATGTTTTGTTTGTCTTCAACATATTTACTGGTGTCTTTCATGCCCTGGCCAAAGAAAAAGAGGATTTAAAGAAGTTGAGAAACTTGTTATTCCCTTGATGTTTTCAAATGTAAGACACTAGAGGTACTTAATTATTGCAACTGAAAATCTGCCTTGTAGAGACAAACGGTACTTACTAATTCCACCTTGGAGAATATGTGCCAGTAGATAGAAGATAAATCTTACTGCGAGAAAGATTAATTGGATTGGTGACTACGTGTAAACAGGGACCTTCTTGAATATGCATTGCATGATTTTCAGGGCACGCGTAGTTTTCAGAGCCTCCTCAGCTAGCATTTCAATCTCAGAAATGTTTGGAAATGAGTATCTGGAATTTAGTTCATGTACTCGTTTCTCACTGCTTGGGTTACCAGATGAGATGCCAGTTTTATAGAGCTGCCTTTTACTCAATTTGCAGTTAAAATTCCTTCCCTGTATCCTGTTGAGACAATTGCCCATTTGTTATGGAAGTGGAACCTCTTTAAATGATTCTGTGCCTAAAGGTTATTTCAAGTGTGGTAACTCCTTTTCTTTGAAATGCTTTTATGCTGATTGTATGGCTTGTCCCCTCCTCGAAGCAGAGGCAGATAATGTTTGCGATATTAGAGCAAGAGACAGAAGGGAGTGGAAAACAAAGTAATTCTGCATCTTATGTATAGTATGTTGGATAAAATTAAGAGGTGCAGGTAGAGCCAAAACAATGTGGCTCTTCACATGGGATCTGAAGGAAAGGTTTTATGTCTGAAAGTCCTGCCTCTCCCCTCCCTGCCCCAGTTCAGTCATTTGATCTAGTGAGATAGCACCTCTTTCTGTTAAATTTGTTTTGCTAAAAATTTTACCACCTTCTTGTACATCTAGTGTTCAGATAGATCATTGGTATCCTTGAACTGCTTTGCTATTACATGGGGTGTAGTTTTTTTAACTTGTGAAGATGTAAAAATTTGTGGGTTGCCTTGTTTGTTTTTTAAGAAGAAAAATGTAATTATAAAATCCAGGATGAGCAATGATTAACACTAATAAAGTGCTGCTAGATACTTGAAGCCACTTTTATTACAGGTAGAAGCTGCTGTAAATGTACCATTGATGGTTTTTTAATTTATTACTTTTGCCTTTTTTTTTTTTTTTTTTTTTTTAATGGGACCTGAATTACCCTTGAATAAACTTCATGTTTCTGATTAGAAAGAAGAAAGTCGCCAGCTAACACAAATTCAGTATATAGCATGGCCTGATCATGGGGTTCCTGATGATTCCAGCGATTTTCTAGATTTTGTGTGTCTTGTACGAAAGAAGAGGGCTGGCAGAGAAGAACCTGTTGTTGTTCATTGCAGGTATCAGGTTTTTTTTCTGACTATATTAAATCATCAAACTGAACTTATTTATCATCAAATAGCTTATCTGTGCTTTGTTATTAAAATAAACATTTAATCGTATCTGCTCTGGGGATAATAAGAGAATGCAATATTTAAATTAAGCAACTACTTAAACTTGTAATCACGTTTCAATAAGCAAAATTTTGAGTATCTACATGCATTGATCTGTGCAGGGATTTTGTTGGATTTTGGTTGTTTTGTTTACAGTTCAAATGCTTGTGCCATCAGTCTATATAATAATTCAGGGAAATGACAGAAGATACTTAGGAACCTTTTCGTCGTGGTAACTATTCTGTAAAACTCCAGAATAGCTGTATAAATAATCCATAGCTGAAAATGTGGGTGGTATAGGCAATGATCAAATAAAAGACACTTTCTCTGAAGTCTGCAGTCTTAGGCTACATGGTATTTTGGTACATACATTAAGATGACACATTTTTCACAACAATTTACTTTTTTTGTGAATTCAAATATCTCTATTACTCAGATTTTGAAGTACACACGAAATGCGTTGTTTTTGTTTTTCTTGTGCAATAGTTTTTAATAGCATTCTGCATTCCAATAGTAAATTTCAAAATCTTAATCCTTTAAAATACTTATTTAGTGAACTATAATAATGCATAATGCCAAATGTCTTCAAATGAACATGTGTTATACCAATTCTTGGTGACCAGTTCTGTGAATAAAATTTGACCTCTGAATTCCCAAATACTCTCCAGTCAGTGTTTCTGAGTCAGGCGTGCATCGTTCCTGTTTCAGAGAGAAGCTGAGAGGTTTAAGGGATAAAATCAATTTAAAGACTATCTGATCTACAAGTTAACTATACATTTATTGAAGAAGATGAAAGAAAAATGTTTTCTCTTTTGACACTGTGTGTCAGAAATTGTAGATTTTGCTCTCTCTTCTGCTTTATGCTTGTCAGGGTGAATCTTACTGACTAGGGAAACCAATACCAGAATCCCACTATCTTAAATGATATTGTTCCTCAACTTTCATTATTGATATACTTTTGCTTGATATGGTTGTGAACAAATAGTAAAAATATCAGCCACATACAACTTTTACAGTGTAAAGTGTGTGAGTCTGCAGAGAAACTGGAACAACAACTTTGGAGAGTATGAACAGTTTCATTCATCTCAGTGAGGCATCAATTCAGCTCCACACTGATAATTTCAATAACAATTTTTGTAACAGTTTTATGTTTCACAGAAGAAAAGAGAGGAGATATCATAATGTCCTATTGTAGGATTCCGTGATTCTCATTACATCACTGAAATATGTAGTAGCTTTGATGCCCCCTTCTGGGCAAAGATTTAAAGCAGTAGTTTGGCTAGACTTGATTTGAAGTTATGCTTGCAAATCAGAACAATTAAGCTTCAAAGTTTGGAATGTTTATATTAGCTACTTTAGAAGCAAACACTTTCATCTGTTGACTGAAATACTGGTTGTATGAGTTGAGATAATGCTGGCATTTGAAAATATCGATTAGGACCTGTAGTCAAATATGGAGACACATTTGTTTTCTATTTCAAAAGAGCAACATAATTTTCTTGAATGTAAAAAATCTGAATTTGAAACTGATTGTCAAGTTTAAGGTTAAATTTTCAGTCTTTTAGGATTGCTACTTGTGGAAAAGTGTATGTGAAAAAATGCAGATAAATCTTTAGATTTGTTTTATTTTTAAGCTAAAGATGATTCATGTAAGCTCTCTCAACAACTTTGCCACGCCGAGCTGTGTATGTTATAGTTCTTCCTTGTCTTGAAAGGGATTGCTATTACGTATTCCTTTTCAATCTATACAAGTTACATCTCTTTTGTACTTTTTAATACTAAGAAAATTATCATCATTGTCATCCTCCAGAAGTTTCTAGTAATTGTTCTATTCTTTATTCTGAAATATGAAGGTATGGATCGCTTCAAGAACGTACACGTGGTTTTATCAAATCAGCCCCAACATTCCCCTAACGGTCAAATTGACACGAAGTGCACGCTGTATGCTGGGTATCTCTGTGTTTTATTATCATTTAGATATTAGTACAGTTTATAATACGAGCTGAATAAATACCTTTTTGTAAATTCTGCTCAGGACAATGGCTGGGTTAAGACGGTCCTCATTCAAAGGACTGACAGTTCTGCACTGGTTGGTCTTTGCTCTGATCAGGCAGGATGGAGGCTTCAAGTGACAGCGACACGATCTGTCTAACCTCTGCCCTGACAGTATGGGAATCCTAACAATCAATTGTGAGAATCCTTGAGGAGGAAGATTTTGTGTTGGGACTTTCTTTTAATCAGCTTTTAGGAACGTATGGTCCTTAAATATGAACTATATTCCAGGCACTTTGGTTCATTTTGGGTGTTTTGTTGGTTTTTTTTCAGTGCTGGCATTGGACGGACAGGAGTTCTTATCACTATGGAGACAGCTATGTGTCTCATTGAGTGCAATCAGCCTGTTTATCCATTAGATATTGTGAGAACCATGAGAGATCAAAGAGCCATGATGATCCAGACACCTGTGAGTATCATACTTGCTGTTCTGTGTTGCAGAAGAATAATTTCCTATTAGCTAGTCAGATAATGAGACAGATTTTTCATATACTTGCTGTTGATCATATAGCAAAGAGCTCCCCTTTACTCAGTGTAGCTGTAGCCTTGGCTCCAGGCAGGAATTAATTGCCAAGGCTATTGGAAAGGAGCAATTCTTTAAATTTCTACAAAGGAAACTTGAAAAAAGCAGCAGCTGTTTCAGCATTACCTGGCAATTAATGTCAAAAAGGGCCAATTTTCAGCAGTGTACAGATTACTGAGTGGAGAAAGCAGGAGTCTAATTCCAAGTTTTAAGAATGGGAGTATAAAAGGCAAACAGAGACAGATCCAGGACACGCAAGAAAAACCTTCAGTCATGCAATTCAGTGATTTTATGTTGCCTTAGTTATAATGAAAACAAGCTTTAACTCTGCCCAGTAGTGACCCAATTAAAGGGAAATAATTGGAGAAATAATATTTTTTTAAAAACAGTGTAATTAAATCTGATGTGTGATATATCAAAGTAATTTTAGGTATATTTAGTCTAAAAAAAAAAAGTTTGTTTTAAGTTTTTAGAAAATATCTTAAAAGGGTCAAAAGATGGACTTCTGTTGTCTTTCAAAAAAAAAAAAAAAAAAAGATTTAGACTCTTGTTTGTTCCGTGCTTTGACCAATTCCAGGTTGATTTTTTTTTTTAATCAGTAATCAGTTGTATAGTTTTACTTGTAGTATATAGCATTTAAACAGAAAGTATTTGAAGGAGAAAAGGCACTAGATCCAGTGTCAAATCTCTCCCACAATTCCCTAAAGGTTACTCATTGTAGTAATTTTAATGCCTCTGTGCTGCCGTTGCCCCAACCAAATTTGAATAAACCTTTTGTGTTCTTCAGAGAGTATTTAGCGTGACAAAAAGTATATATGGGCCTCCATTTCTAGGTCATTTATATTCTTTGCTGCTGTCCAGTATTCATGTTCCACTAAAAAAAAAAGTTTTACTACTCAGCTAAGACAGGAAGGATGAGGAAGATGACAATACATGAAAAATAATAAAGGATGGCTCTTGCTGTTTGTGCTGAATGTTCAGTATGAATAGCATATCTCTGAAGGATACATAGAGAGGAAGAGGGTTTTATTAGTTAAAGTAGGAGATGCAGTGGTAAGGCGTTTAACTATTTTTTTCGCAGGATGTGCTAAATATCTTCTGGCCTTCTAATTTTTCTTAGAGAAACCAGAATTTTCAAGCTTCGGTGAAACACTGCATCAGAGGGAGAAGGGATAATAAAAGACTTGAAGTGGAGTTTCTTAAGATTTTATAAACACTAGCCATTGTAATTTCTCCTCTGGCACTTTTTCTGCTTTTGTATATCCTGAAAGATTCACTGCATGTCCACAAGATGGCCCTGTGCTTGGTGTTGGATGTGGGTGCTGTATGAGGAGAGTTCAGAGCCTCCTCCAGGGAGCACTGGAGGCAAAATAAGTATTTTGTACAAATACGTGCAGCTGTAACTATTCTAATATACATGCAACAATACAGTAAATAATAATGGTGGTGTTAAATCTGTTACTGTGCGGGTTTAAGATCTGACATCACTAATTACTGCATAGAGAGGGATATGCCACCAGACTAAAAAGGCCAGCATGTTGGCTTTCTGACCGGTATATACACCATTATGCAGTATTCAGTGTTAGTTGTGGTGCCTCACAAAACAGTTATTTTTATTTCGTTTTATTTTCATTATATTCTAATTTGATTAGTGTTGGGGTTTGTAACTATTATTTATTTAAACCAAAATATTAGTGCTCTCTGTGTATGCAGGTGCTAGACTTGGAGTACGTTGCAGAGTTAGACATTATGTAATGTTAAGAAAATGGAGTTCTGGCTTTTTAAAACAGGAAACAATTTTCTTTCTTATCAAATTCTGAGAGGAAGGTGCCAGTAACATGCCAGAATTAATGTAAGTATGAAAAAGTGCTTTGAAACTATAGCTTTTAAATCCGAGTGCATGGAAACCTCAGGTCAGTGAAGCTTCATCAATGAAATGAAGAGCAGAAAATTACTAAATAGGTGGTGATGGAATAGTAGTACTGGCTTTGTGGGTGTGACTTTTGGTATATATTTCAAAGTGCCATTCATCCCATTCTGCTGTTGAGAAACAAGATATTCTAACTTAAAAGTTCCTGTTGTTCCGTGTTTCCTAAACTAACTTTGAAGCATAGTCCTTGGCCTGTCCAGAGAATGGGATGGGGAAGTCTTAGAGGCATTTTTTGCTTCCAAATGACATGGTTCAATTACGTTTATTTTCAATTTACTGGATCTACTTTCCTTTTCAGAGTCAATACAGATTTGTATGTGAAGCTATTTTGAAGGTGTATGAAGAAGGATTTATTAAACCTTTACAAGCATCACTGCATAAGTAAAGAGCAAAAAACCTAGGATATCAGTTGAGGAATCCTGTCCTCTATAATGAACTGGCAGCATTCTTTGTGCCATAATACTGCTTGCAGGAAATGATAGTGAAGTACAGCAAAGAATTGACAAAGGACTTTGAAAACTTCAGCACTGTTGCACTTTACGTTGAAACAAAATCAGTCTCTGAAGCTCTTCTAACCTTCATCTGTTTGAAGACTTTATTTTCGTGCTTTGCTCCGAACAAACCATAAACTGAAAGAACTAATTGTGTTCAGGGTAATCTACGATATTTCATGGTAGTGCCATATACTGCGCTTCTGGTTGAATTGCTACAAACAAGGCTTGGAATTATTTCACTCTGTTTTACACCCGTGTCTCTTAAAATGAAAAACAAATTAAAAAAATACACTAAGCCATGGTCTTTTTCCAGTGCTAGGTTTATTTACTATGTACAGACTCTCACTATTTGTTTTTTACAACATTAGCAATATTGCCGATACTAGATAGATACACACTGCCTACTGATGCAGCACACTTTGTCGTACACCCTTACTAGAGACCAGCTGGTTGTTAGAGGAAAGCTGGCGTCTGTGTTAACCCAGCAGTAGCTGCATAATGCCCACTTACCAGCATCTTGTACAAAATAATAACAATAACAATAAAAATAAATAAATAAAAAAATAAACAGCATTTATTTGACACAGCTTGTGTGTCATACACTGGTGTATTCTGATTCGTGTGACTTAAGAGTACGTGATGGGAACTAGTGCATGCATTATGTCTTAACCCCGTAAGTGCCTTCAGACTTACAGCGTACATCCAGTGAAAGGCACTCATGATTCTCTGGGGGTGGTATTGTCCTGTCGTATTTATCTTAATGCGTTCAGATTTTACAAACGGCCCTTGGTGCTTGGAATGTGTTACCGCAAGGGGTCATGGAAATACCATTCCCTCTTTCCTTACAGAAGTACCTGCGTGCTACCCTCGGTAGCAAAAGCACCTCTGCCAACTTAATGAATGAGCATTGTATGCTGCTGTGTTGTAATTATGTGAAAAATCTGACACATTCCTTCATTCCTTCCAACTAGTAACTTACTAGCAGCTTACTATGAAATGCTGGTAGGTCATTAGAAGCTGATACTTTGTTTTATCCTTTTATTGAGAATAGCTGTCTTACTTGATTAGAACATAACTAATAGCACTGATAATTAAGTTGAACTTACAGTCAGGTGTGATTTAATTCCATTATCTGCTAACCAATTACTTTTTAAATCCTCATAGTTGATTTCAAGCCATGTTCGTACAGGTCTGCCTTTTATATTTTTTAATTGTTTGGGTGGGGAGGAAGGGAGGAGAACACTATGAAGTTGTCCCAGAATTTTATTTGAATTCCATAATGACCCCAGTCACCTTCTGCTTGTGCAAAATTGTTCCCGTTGGTATGGGTTGCTTCTTATTTAAGTAGATAGAAGATTTGTAAGAAATGTCTGTCTGATACAGTATCTGAGCTCATTCTAAAGATACGTAAATGTCCCAGTTTTGAAATATTTTTTCCAATATAAGAGAAACCAAGTCAGAAGCAAAGTCTCCAGTGTAATATACTGTAAGAAAAAAATCAGTCACTTCTTTGACTGCCCTGTGACAACATAACTTTGTGCCCTCTATTTAGAAGTTTTAATTTATTGTATTGGTTTCCTGAAAATGTTTATCCAGTAAATTTTGTTGTAAGCTATATAGAGCATAGAATTAAAATGGAAAGTTCTACGCTAAATAATTTTTAAATATTGAAGAATTATATTCTATAATATACTGTGTTCTATGGACATTTGAAAGAGAACAGCTATGAACAAAGTGAAAAATTATTCAGGCAAAGTTAAATCCTGGCTTATGACTTAGTAATAAACGTGAACCACAATGCCAAATGCAAGATAGATTTTTAAATATTTTTAGAAAGCAAAATAATATTAGGTGGCCTGTGGCCTTGTTACTTATATTTCTAGATTTGATGCCTAAATCAATGTTATCCCTCAGTGAAAAATGAACCTTACAAGATTCTTTGGATGTGATAAACTGAAAGAGAGTAATAAGGTAGCTTTAATCTCAGTTTTATTTTAAGCCATTTGCAACAAAAGAAAATTCTTCTTTAGGAAAGTATAAGCTTTAACTTTCATGTGATGAGATTATTAGCTAAGATGCTGGCTAATTGGAAGGCTATTTTACACTCAGCACTTAATGTCTGTAAGTTAAAATAATTCATCCATTATATTGAAATAAATTTTCTTCATAGTCAAGTTGTAAATGAAAATAGCATTTGCCCTTTTTTTTCTGAGGGAAATCAGAAATGGAGTTTATAGCAACATACTATAGTGTTGGTGTGTCACATACTGAAATATTCTAATGTAAAGTTGCCAAAGCAGTTGGAGTTGAAAAGACCCATTTATACCACAATTAAGTGTGGGATATTTATTGGTCATCTGTCACTACTGTTTTGATTAGAAACGCAGGCAAGAATAATAGGTCTCTTCAAAAATCTTCCTTTGCACTGACTTAAGCTGATTTGTAGTGTATTAACTAGTTGCACTGGGGAAGAAAAAAAAAGGAACAAAGTAACTATTCTTAGATAATTGGCCATCAGCAACTCAGTGGCTTTTGGGCTTCTCCAAAGCCAGGATAGTGGTGACCAAAAACTGATTGGGAAAGAGAATAGCATTGAAGCCTTTCTGCACCATAAATCATTCGTTCAAATGTTTCTACCTGTTGTGGTATAAATGGCCTTTAAAATATTTTTATATGGCCAAAAAAAAAGCAAAACTGCTAAATATTTTACTTTGGGTTATGAAGATCTGTATCATCCTTCAGAGTTTTTTAAAGAAGTTTTTGTATGTTTCATGCTGTACAAAAAACATGAATGTATCTTTCGGACATAATGACCTATAGATCTATATGTGATTGGTGTTATGACTGTTGGATTTTATGAATAATTATTTTCATACCATTTGATTAGGAAAAATGTTGGGTGGGTGTGGGAAAGAGTATGTTTGTAACACTTCCATGATACAAATCCAGTTTAAAAAAAAAAAAAAAAGTTTTCATTGTAAATAAGAGCAATATTATGACAATTTTGTGCCAATGTGTAATGTTAAGACTTTTGTTTTCCTTTTAGGTTCAGATTGAAACTACCACTACCATCTCTTGTTTAAAGTTGATTTGAAGGGGTTTTTTTTGTAGAAAGACATGGGGCTCTAGCAGGGGCTTTCAGTGGTTTTGGGGCATTTTTTATTTTTGCTAAATATGAAATAAGATGCAGGTATTGTTTAATGAACCACCTTCAGACTGTCAGCCAATCCACTTTGAGAAATACTGCTTTAGATAGACCAGATGACTGAGAGCTGAAGAATTCATTTATCCTAAATTTGGAAGCATTTGGTATTTTAAATAACTTGCAAATCTCAAGCAATAAAATACTGCATTTTATTTTTATATATTCTCTCCCAGTTATGAAGAAGAGAAAGCCTGATTATTTTTTTTCCTCACTGCATTTAATGCTAGCTGACATTTCTTCCACATTTCTCTGGTAAATCTTGAAAGCTTATGTCCTATATACATAAAGCAATAACACTTCTTAGAATATCTGATCACAGTCTGACACGCCTTCTTTTAGAGAAAGCATGAGAAAGCAGTTGGGAGATTAAGGAACGTGAGGAGTTTGCTATGGAGTCCTTGTAGCCGGCAGCTTTCTGTGGAGACCTTCCAAAAAGCTTCATGGTACCCATGGAAGGGCCAAAATGCAGCAGCTCTGCTGGAATTGCACTGCCCAGGGAGGCAGGAAGGAGGGAAGGTCTGGCATAGAGACACTGGAGCTCCAAGTATGTTGTGGAGCTGAACTATGTGATATTTTTATGCTTCTGCAGTGTGTGTGCAGGTATGTGAGTGATGTTTGATGGCTCAGGGAATTAGCATGAGCATGAAAAACTCCACAGATTCACCAATTTGCAAGCAAAAGCAGGTTGTCCAATATGTATGCCGTAGTTTGACTGTGGAGCCACTATGCAGGCGATCTTCAGGACCCTCAGTCCTGAGGATAAATGGAGGGATTGGATTATGTTCCAAATCAAAATTTTGCACATTTGGACTTCTACAAAGTATAGGAATGGTGCCCTCTAATGTCAGTTGTAGCCCTTCTGTAGCTCACCTTTCAGGTCCCCAGTTGGCTGGAGGTATTTGCTAATTTAAGTACCCACCTTTTGTCTTGAGACTGGAAAAGCTCTTTTCCATGGCTACGTTTTGTGCTAGGATCCAATATCAAAATCTAGTAAAAATATATTCATTGATTAGATATGGATCTTGCATGAAATTGCAGAGATTATAATTAGTGGTGATGGGGAAGCTGTTACAAGGGGAAAATGGATGGTTGGTTGGTTTGAGTATAACTGTTCTGTCCAGTCCCAGTTATCTCACTGTAGTTATAAATTGAAACTGATTTCTGTTTGTTTAGCAATGTGCAAAGGAGGCCAGTTTGTTATCACTGGATTTTACTTCTGTGCTGGTTGCTACCATGAGCATGCATCTTTTCAGTTCGTAGGGCTTCTCCAGTTACAAGTTTTTAACTGGTGCATAAGCTGTAAGCTCTGGCTATTGGCTTTGGCATGTTTTGCTCATTGAGAGCTCAATGGTAAAAAACTGAGATAAATCACTATTTAAAAAAAATGCTGAAATTTTCAAATTAAAAACAAAATGGACTCTTTGATTTCTTTGAACCAGTAGCTTCATTTAAAAAGAAAAAAAAAATTGCCACTAAAATTTATATATTTGTAGTCTGCAATAGCAAGAACTATGGTTTCATGGTCTGGCTGACAGTTTGTTGGTTGTGTTATTTCGTATTTAGCAAGCTTACACATTTTAGAGGGTGATTTTTACAAAGTGTTTTGATGTTTGAATAGTAGCACTTTATCTCATGCTTACTACTGAATGAACTATTGGACAAAATAAATTGGGTTTGGAGAGAGATGCTTAATGGGTTTCTGTACAGAGATGATTTGGATTACACCCTGGTACGAATGCTTTCTATTGTTCCAGTCATTTCTGGTTTATTGTGCATGTGTTTCTGAGGGACTTTCAGAAAATAAGATACTAATAATTCTGTCATCTCAGTTTTCCTGTTTTAAAAAGAATATAAAGCTTGTATTTTAAAAAAAAAAAAAGAAAAAAAAAAAGAGAGAAAAAAAGAAAAGGTGCAAATAGAAACTACAGGGTACTTGTAAATTTATCTCTGTGATCTCTCTCAGCTAGCTGCAAATTAGCTATGTTTACTGTAAATGTTTCTGCTAAGCATTATTTTTAACATTAGATCAATTACCTGGAAATCAGTATTTTTTTTTTTTTACTTAACTTATTTGAATTTTGATAACTAAAGATAATGCACAACAAAATTTAAAGAAGTTGTCACCCTTTTACTCCTAGGCCAGGGGCCTAAGACATGAGTGAAAGGGTTAAACAGTTTACATTAAGCTGTTGTTTTCTTTAACTAGAATATATCCACAAAGACTTAGACTATAAATGATCCAGTGCAATTATCTCAGTACATTGGGCCACCACAGTAACAACCCATAAAAATCTTACAGGAAAATTAAGGTAAGAAAACAAAGGTTTTATTTCACCCGGCATATCCGGATTTGTTCTCCATTTGGTTTGGTTCATTTACCAGTCATCCCATTTTAACCAGTCAGTTTGGCAGGGCTGTTTGTGTAAGGTTTGGGTTTTTTTTTTTTTCTGTAACAGGTGCTATACTATGTGTAAATACAAAGGGAAGAATATTATTTAGATCATTATTAACAATCAGATGGTGGCAATATTTTTTTGCTAGTTACTTCTGGTAATTAATTTGCATTTCCAGCTGTGGCTTTCAGTTGTCAAATTTCATCTCAGTTTCATACTGCTGAATGATGGACTGCAAGTGTAAAGTAAATCATCTCAGAGTTGAATAGCTCATTTGTTGTTTAGACTAATTCTTGTGTATCTTTATTAATGATGGGGGGATGGGAAGGTTCTTCCCATAAGTAGACTTTTGCCTATAAATTTGTTTAAAAGCACATGAGGGGGAGGAAAAAAAAAAAAAAAACAAACCACAAAAAACCTAAACACAACATCTTGGCTACAGAGCTGGGGTGGTTGATTGAAAATGATGGAAACTTGAAATTGGTCAACACTGGACAATGTGAAAATAAATTCAGCTTTTGCCACTGCAGCTACTGTATGCTTTAAAGGGCCTTATGTATTTGTCCTTATTTTGATAAAATGAAATTTCTTGCCATTAAAATTATACACTAACTTCTACCGAAAACCAGCAGTTCCCAGGATAAATATGCTAATTAACATTTAACAAGTCTTGTTTTAGTCTTAAGTAAAATTTCATTTTATTATGTGAAAAAAAAATGCTGTTATGCATATTTTGTGGATATATTTAATTTCAGTTGACAAATAGTTGTCTAGGTACAGACTTGAAAATATATATATAGTTTACTTGTGGATCTTAATTGTTTAATTGCAAAATAAAGATGTGCTTTAGTAATTTAAAGGGTTTTTTTTTTGTTGTGATTTTTCTTGCTACTCTACACACTGGTTTGTTATGCTGCTACTTATGCTTCTGATGCCAGATAATGTTCATCTTGTGTTTTACTTTTTGACATTGTATGCCATAAATATAGTCCTATGGATTAAGCACTTAAAAGAGGATGCTAAATTATCAGGAGTGATGAAATTGCTTGGCTACAGTATCAGCCAGAGATTTTAACCTGAAAATATATACTGCAGTTTTTGCTGTAATGGAAGAATAACTCTTTATTTATCTTTTATACAGTGAGTGTTTTGGAGACAGTGTCCCATAGAGATTATAGTCTGATTCCAAAACTGAGGAATACCGATGAGAAGAACAAAAATTCAGGACGGAAGATTGTGATGAAATATTTGCTGCCAAAAAGTGTGGGGATATTCAAAGCAAAAGTAGGAAAAGATGATTAAAGGACTTAAGAGGCAAGACAAAAACCTCAGGAGGGATAAGAGTGTAAGAAATGAGACAGACCTGTATGTTCTTAGTTTGGCTGATTAATTTAGGACTTTAAGGAGAAGGTGTTCGCATTTGAAATACAAAAAACTAATCTAAGGGGAAAACATTCAAGGAGAGAAACAGAACTAAGAAGAGATTTGTTTAAACAGGAATAGGAAGACTGGATAGAAGCTAAGTCACAGATAGCAGAGTTGCACATGCGTATACTTGGATTGTATGTGAGTAGCAAATAGTGAGGAAGGAGCGGATTGTAATTACATGAAGAATAGCAAGAGGCTGGTGTGACGAAGTGCAAAAATGAGCAAAAATGTTTGTGTCACTGAAGCTACAGAAAGAAAGCTGGGAGTAACAGAGTTGGTGGCAAGGGAGCTTGTGAGTGACAGAGTGGAAAGAAGCTCAATTTGAGGAAATAATTGAAGCTAGGCAGAAAATTTAGGGACAACCTCTAAGAATTGGGTAATTTATTCTCCAGAATGCTTTTGTCTAATAGCAAAATGTGAATTGGTGTACACTTTTTTGCAAGGCGACTACCGGTAAAAACTAAGCATCCTTGTTATGCCAATGATCAGTTAGTTGATCTGCGCTGAGAATTCATCAGATACCTGAAAACCTCCAAGATAATTATTTTTTTCCCCCTTTAAATATAGTAAGATTTCGTATGTTCCCTTTGGGAACTTTATTGCAAACTCCTACGTGTATTTTATGACACTATACCAGGAGCAAGCATAGTCCCTGCTGCCCTGATAAAAAGTATCTAAATCCCCATTTTGTGACTTATGTTCCTGAGTAAATAACCAGGCATGAACCTGAATCTCCCCTTTCTCCTAAGCTGGCCTTGCTCCTTCTGCTTCTGGCAGGAGGATTGCTCTGCTGTCAACACAGTGGTGCTAAAATAACTGACATTTAACATTAAAACAAGCCTGTTGCTGAGGCAGCAAATACTGGGCAATTACCTGGCAGCTTTTTTTTTTTGGTTTTTTTTTTTGTTTGTTTGTTTTATTTCTCTCTTTCCCAGCAAATGGCATCAAGGTAACGCGATGTACGTTTGGGCACTGGAGCCGACTTTGCCGCAGCCGTGTACTAACGGGTGTTCCTCGGCATGGCAGGTGAGTGACCGGTTCTCTCAGCTCGGGTTTCACAGCCCAGTGTAGAAAATGTTGCATTATTGTCAGCAAGAGCGGTCCGGGTAACGAGACGAAGTCTCTGCTTTCCCAGGCTCTTGCAGAGGCTGGATTCTGCATTTTGAGATTTTGAAGGAGTCTGCAGCTCATTTACCCGGAGCTGGCACTGCACTCTGCAAGCAGAGTTTAATTGCCTTCTGTTTATGTTGCCTTTCCTGAGGTTTTCTACTCGGAGATCTCAAATACAAGCTTGAGCACAAGTATTTACGTACTCAAAAAAATACAGTAACGTGCACGGCCCCTTGTGCTGGCTGTGGCTGATGCCAGCGAGCAGGGCTTTTCTCCTTGGGCTGGAGTAACAAGGCAGAGTTGTTACAGAAGTTCTGGCTGAACTACTCCGTGCTCGCAAAAATCCCACCAATTTTGCGAAATAAGGTGAAAGCCACCCCGAGGCTCAAAGCGCGCTGCCGCCGCGCTGCAGGCCTTGCCCATTGCCCCTCTCTCACCACGCGGCCGCCGTCCGACCGGTCCCACGCCGCCCTCGCCCCCCTCCCTGGGCAGCCCGTGGGTCGCGCCGCCCCCCGCCGCCCCTCCGCTGGGCGAAACCACCTGGCTCGGGGAGGGGGCGCCCCTTCTCCAGCGCGACCCGCCCCTTTAAAGGGGAGTTGGCCCCGCGGCGCGGCACGACCGGCAGCGCCGCTCTTTTCCGTCTGCCTGCCGGTTCCCTTCCTCCCCTGCCGCCCCTCTCCTCGCTCTCCGCGGGAAGAGAGCGGCGTCGGAAGCCGCCAGGTGAGTGAGCGTGGACGGGCGGAAACGGACGGCGAGTCGGTGCCCGTTTAAGGGCCTCCCACATCGCTCCGCCATGTTCGGCGGCCCGCCCCTTCCCGGGGGGCTCCCTCACCGTCCCGTCCCCCGCCCGCCCCCAGGCGCTTGAGGAGCCGCCGCGGGGACGAGCTCCTGCCGCCCCGGGCTCCGCCGCTCCCGCCGCGGGGCCGTCCGTCAGGTGAGCGGCGCGGGGAGCCCGCTGCGACCGCCGGCGGCACGGAGGGGTCGGTCGGTGGCGCCGCGCCGGTGCCCGAGCGGCCGCCGCCGCCGCCACCACCG
>WHYT01017686.1:71020-92863 GCA_009806455.1 Tetrax tetrax
TGGGGGCTCCTGTGCTGCCATCCGGGGCGACCGGGCGGCTGTCGGGGCGCGGGGCTGACTCACGGCCGAGCCCCGGGTGTTTGTGTGCCGGGCGGGCGCTGCTGGGGCCCCGGCGGGCGGCGGCCGGTGCCGGTGAGCGGGCGGGCGGGAGGCTCGGCGCGGCCGTGGGCGCAGGGAGGCGGGAACCGCCGGGCCCTTCCCGGGGGGGCTCGGGACCACGGCCCTGGTGGGTGAGAGAGGGTCTGGGGCGGGAAGGACCGTTGGTAACTTTATTTTCGGTGGGAGAAATAGAGCGTGTCAGCCAAGGACGAAGCCGGTGGCACGTAGTTCTTAGTTGCCTTCCGATTGCAAGGGGACGTCGTTATCTCATCGAAGACTGTGGTGGGCTTTGTATTAATGAAAGTCTGCGATGGATCGCGTGAGATATACACGACCACAGTTTTCTCCCTAACGTACTTCCAGATTGTCCCAAAAATCACCCCAACAGCCGTAAAAGGTTTGAGCTGAGTTTTTTCAAAGTAGCCAAAGAGTGTGGCTATTGAAATCCAAAAAACTGAAGCTACTGTTTAAATCTCTAACAGTTCTTCATCAAAATTTGGCATTTTCTAAGAACTTTAAATTCATGCTATTATTTTTCCTTATTTTTTTTTTTATGTGAAAAAAACCTAAACGTTAACATGTTCTTTTTCTGTCTTGGATTTTGTAGCAAAGATGCTTAGCTTTTTCCGTCGAACCCTTGGACGGCGGTCTATGCGTAAGCATGCAGAGAAGGAACGACTGAGAGAGGCCCAAAGAGCTGCAACCCACATCCCTGCAGCCGGGGATGCAAAATCCGTAATTACTTGCCGAGTAGCGCTGCTGGATGGCACAGATGTCAGCGTGGACTTACCGGTAGGAGTGATGCTAGTTTGTTTTTTAAATCCTGTTGGTTTGTGTCAATCTGATTGTGCTCTTTGCTGTTTACAAGCTAGGTAAAGGCATATCTGTGTGTCATAGCAACTGGCCCTGGGATTTGATGTTCACTAGGTTACTGCAAATAAAAAGGTACTGAAAGAATAGTTAACTCTTATTTGCTGAAATTAGGGTGTTTTGGTAGATGTTATTGTGTTAATGTAATTGTTATGCCGAGGCTTAACTTAGAGAAGGTAATATTTTGGATGAATTTAATTTTCTTTTCAGTGAGCAGCGCATGCATCTTGAGAAGGAAGATAAATCTCTTGGTGTAACTCTGTTGAAGAGCAGGGATGAATAGAAGTGCTAGCAGTACTTTCTGTGGGGGTTTTGTTTGTTTTGATTTTGTGTCAGGGATGGATGCAGTTTTTAACACTAACTTGAACGGGCAGAAGAGAATAATTCTACTTCCTTTCCCTCCTCAGGGCAAATTATATAGCAGGGATTGTCTCATAGCATAGTGCTTTTCTGGGAGTGAGGTGTTAGCCACTGTTTTACATTTCTAAAGCTTCGTTAGTATACACGTGTCTCTTCTGCTCTGCTTGGTTGGCCTGGTTTTGGCCAACAGGATGAACAGTAATAGAAGTAATGTGCTCTGCTTTTCCATTACCATTTCCATGTGTTATGGTTGTTCGTGACTTGTTTGGAGCTCACGTAGCTGAGTTAGGAAGCTGTGTGTCTGCAAGACCTTCTGACTAGTTCCGTAGGATTTGGCTGTAATACCAGTGGTGCTGACACTGGAGCTGCTGGCTAGAAAGAGCCTGCAGAGCAACCATTCTTGAAATGGCTTTTCTTTCCTCCTTTTCTTATCTTAAGCACAATTCTAGAGTGTTTAGAATATCAGGGAGTCTGAGGAGGGCTCAACTTTTTAGAGTATTGAGCGATGTTGTTGACATAGTGAGCGGAAACAACTCTTGCAATATCCAGAACCCCAAGTAATCTAGAATTAAAGAAATAGTTTGGCATCTCTATTTGTGGAATGACTATACAGATAGTTTTACTGCCCTCTGTAAAAGCCTAATTTGTACATCTGTGAAACAATATAACAAAGATATCCAGTGCTACTTGGTGCCTAGGATGTTTGATTTGAGGCCAGGAATGCCCACAAACACTTTATAGCAAGAGTTACACTTAAAAAAGTACTCAAGTTTAAATTGGTGTCTTCACATAACCAGAGCAGTAATCTGTGGAGCTGGAGTTG
This sequence comes from Tetrax tetrax, assembly GCA_009806455.1. Taxonomy (NCBI): domain Eukaryota; kingdom Metazoa; phylum Chordata; class Aves; order Otidiformes; family Otididae; genus Tetrax; species Tetrax tetrax. The sequence continues at coordinate 73,173 of WHYT01017686.1, forward strand.
GCTCTGTAGGCAAATTCCTGGCGCCTCTAAGAACATTTCTAAGCCTTTGAGGAGCATAAATTGAACCTGAAGAGGTGTCGTGCCCTGCCATCTGGGCTATAAAACTTAGATCAGGGTGCGGTAGTAACTATTTCCACAGGAAATTCTTTTTCACTCTTGCTTTTTTTTCTTTATAAGCCAACATAAAGCTTCGTCTGTGGACATCTAAGTTATGAGTAACAGTAAACAAATATGCTAAATCTACATAGCTAGATGCAGTAATTACAGTGGCTGACGTGTGCTTATTCCTTTGATGATTAAAATACAATAAATTAAAAATAGATTAAATGTTTAATTTCAGACTCCTTAGTGTGTTAGTTCTTGTGTCTCCACTTGCATCATTCATATTTCGAGGTTGACTTCAGAAGAGGGAAAAAACAGATGAGAGGAGACAAGGGATAAATTGGAAGGTACAATATACTGGCAAAATAACATTGCTTTCTGAAATCTAAAGCTGAATTAAAAATACATATGGGGAGAGAAAGAGATATTCTTTTTCTTTTGCAAAAACTTTCCTTGAGAATCGTTGTCCTCTTTGACGTACATGAACTCCTGTTATCTCACAGAGAGATGCTCTTACATCTGCCAGTTCAGTTGCATGCAGTCCCATTGTCTATCTACGACTGAGTCACTTAGCAAACAGGTTAATTCACAGGTGAGTTCACGGCCAGAGAAAGAGTTGTCTTGGCAAGAATGAATGTCGTACCTTTTTTAATCCATGGCTGCATAAATACTTCACAGTGACATAGGTGGTTGCTGTCACAGGAAGAAAAGATATTGCTTTTATTATTGTGTTTGTCCTTGTTTTCACATACCCCTTGGCAGAGGAAACAGCTTTCTGGCAGCCCAGCTGTAAGCTAAGTCAAGGAAATGCTGTGGCTGAAAATAATCAGTATAATTTTGTTATGTTAGTTTCCAGCTGGAGTGATTCTCCAATCTGGTTCCCCATGTGCCTCCCCAAATGTGGTGAAGAAGTGTTTAGAGACTCTATCAGGCTTGTGCTTGCTTAAAATACTTGTTGAGCTGTACCCTTAGAGTGAATTTGCTACTAAAAGAAGAGTGTTCTGGAGTTACACTCGTTCATATAATTAAATCTGAGATTGATGAATTTCTGTTTATACTGGGGAAAAAAAAAAAAAGCAAAAGGAGAAAAAGAACTGCAGCCACAAGAAACATTATCATGCAAGCCAAACATGTTTCAGAGTCTTTTTAAGCAGCCAAGACTGATGTTTTTACAAATATTGACAAGGAGACAGAAGGGACATGTTGTAAATGATGCAGCTGAGATTTAATTTATTAAACACTGAGCCAGGATTTGAGCAGTAACTTTGCTTTTTGTCCACTGATCTTACCTGTGGTGTCTGTCAAGCCACTTAATCTGCTTTCCTGTTTTTTCTGTTGTTTTTAGTTACAAAATTCCCTGACTTGAACTGTTCATCAAAGCTAGTCCTACGCAGTATATAGACTGGATTCTTTTTAAGAATCTAAGTATTTAGGAGTCATGTCAATGGCTGAAGAATATCAGTGTTGAATGTCCTGCTTACTGTCACTTTGGTATGTTCAAAATGGGAGGCGTGAACTTCCTGCGAGTTATCAGCGTTCTTTTGGGGAAGATCAAAAAGTGTGGAGTTCTTTACTCACCTTCATCTCGGATTCTAAAGTTCCTTTTCAGCCTGGTAGTTTTCCTTGTCTGTTACCACTTTTTTGAAGCTTTATGTTTGTCCAAATGCATTCTGTGTTTTTGACAGACTTAGCATGTGCTTAGTAAAACACTAAAAAGCTTACTATTATTTTATCTATGAAAAGCTTTTATAAACTATATCATGTCTGTTAACCATGCTAGTGTTGATGCTGTGATCATACACGCTGTTTTGCTGTTAACTTACCTCAAGTTCAACTTGGACAAAAGTTGGGTTGTGCTTTTTCTTCTAACTGTTTAAGATACAAGGGTGGAACGTTTGCTTAGTGGTGTGAGCAGTGAGACGACAAGAACTCTGTTTTGCTGACATCCCCTATTTTACCTTTAATCCTGTTCCTATGTGAAACTAAACTCTGTTGCTCCTCACTGCACCTCTGAAATTCTCAAAAGCCTTGAAGAGCCCTTGTTTACTACCTGAAGGCTCCCTCAGCTCAGTCGTACCAACCTGGGCTCCCCAGGGACCCCCTCAAGAGCTGGAGTACTGGCTGTCCTGGTGGTCGTGTTTCATGGGGAAAGACAGGTTGGGAAGGAGGAGGGTGTCATAGCAGTTTTTCCTTGAAAGCTGTTTTTATTTGGAGTCACCAACAGCTTATGAAATACTTGTGAACAAAAATGCTTGTCAAGAATTTCAAATAAAGTGCTGTTTTGAGTACTGGAAGGCTCTGAGGATTTTTAAATCAAAAGATCTAAAAATGGATTTGTTGTAGAGATAGTCAGTTCTACACTATTCACAGTAATAACTGGGAGAGGGAAAAGATAACCCAGATAAAGGGGAAAAATAGTAAGATAAATAATGTAATTTAAATTACAAGGATACACTTAGAATATACACCTTTTAAAAAATTTGTGGATAGCTTTTTGTGGAGGAACAAGGTCAGCCTTACAATAGCAACAGATAGTAAGCGTGGGGTCTTATAGAAGCAGCACTGTACTTTGTGGAAGCCAGAGGTGTTTTGGTAAAAAAAGCTGACCCCGCTTAACCCCAAATTTACATAATCCTCTCATGGATAATAGAGCATTAATTGTATTCCAGTTTCAGTATGTGCAACCTAAGTTTTAGGCAAAATCTTCCTGGTGGTATAAGGTAAAAGACACAAATTACAAGAATGGATGCTCTCCAAGTATTTTTTATCTTAGAATATTCCTTACTTATGCATGTGTGAAATTAATATTGAGATTGCAAAATGAGGTGGTTTTGTCCTTATTATAATGAAGTATCATTAAAACAAGGTCTTGTATAAACCAGTTAAAGAGCTCTGTGGAATAGCAAAGCCATTTACAATTTTGGAGTAATGCTTACAAAATAAGATCAAAAGGATTGTATTTGTAGTGATTATTTGAAATAAAATTAAGAAATGTAGCTAGAATGCCGAAGACAACCAGCGAACTGTTAACGAGTGCTGATGCCTTTTAGTGTGGAGAGAGATGATCTGTGTTGATCTGACTACAAGATCAGAGATGTATTGTGATAGTTTTTTTCACTCGGTAATCCACTCTGGGGTTGTGTTTTTGGTTGGTTTTTTTTTTTTTTTTTTAAGCTTGTAGGATATTTGTGGCTACTTGCTGAATATTTGTAGCTGTAAACATGAAATACAGAATGCTATCTGTGGCACAGATGATGATTAAAAAGAAAATCTAGTAATGCTAAAAATGCTGGAAAATCAATCATCAAATAAAGTGAGTAACCTTAGTGTTAAAGGCTGACTTAAATATTCAAAATACATCTCAACAGATAAAATAAATGAGTAAATAAACATTTGCTTTTGTGTGTGTGTGTATTAACACTATAAAGTTTTCGATTAGAACTTTTTTCACACGAGGTCTTTGTCTTAAACTGTTGAAATGCTTTTAAGAATATTTGCTTAAACTACTGAAAGACCTGTAGGGGAGTGGAAAAGTCAATCCTGAGCTGAGTGTTACAAAGCAGAGGTGCTGTCTGCATGGTGTAAGGGGGCCCAAGCCATAGTGCAGGTTGATCCAGAGCTTCCTAGGCTGCTGGATTTAACTGCATACTGAGATTGAATGCAAGACCTATCTAGTACATGCCGAGATGGTTAAGCACTTCTGAGCAGCAGCAGAATCGTAGGCTGCCTGTACTGAGTCGTGCTGGGAGGCCAGTCATTTTGGGGTAACGGCAGGTGAGTGTTTCAGGCTTGCTGCGACGCGCGATGCCCTGGCGTGGTTGGAAAGGGAGGAAGGGAGCAGCTGGAAGCAAGCTGTGGCTGCTATCAGAGCAATTTGTTTGGCCCGCAGTGTTTCTGGGGATGGTGCTGCAGGCTGGTTTAGTTGCCTGAAGGCTTAGCATTCCTAACTCGCAGCAAATTTTGTCTGCAGCCGTGCTTTCCTGCTGAACTGCCCCTCTAAAGAGCTCAGTCAAAGACTGAGACTCACATGCTGTTAACTAGACTGCTCTTGAGAAACCTACAGGTGGAACACCAAATAAAACTGAAATGTTTGAGAATATACTGGGGGAGGGTATTTATTCTCTAAACCTTAATGCTGGATAAGCAGTTTGGATGTATTCTGTATCAGAAAGATTGTTAGGAAATAGATTCAGAAATTAATTAAATCAAATGTGTAACCAGAAGAGAGAAACTTTCTGGGAGCGGAAAAATAAAAGACTTCTGGCCAAACAAATTGACAAGTATGAATCATAGAATGGTTTGGGTTGGAAGGAACCTTCAAAGGCCATCTGGTCCAACCCTTCTGCAAGGAGCAGGGACATCTCCAACCAGGTCAGGTTGCTCAGAGCCCCATCCAACCTGGCCTTGAACGTTTCCAGGGATGGGGCATCCACCACCTCTCTGGGCAACCTGTGCCAGTGTTCCACCACCCTCAGTGTAGTGAATGTTTTGGATCTTTGGGGTTTTTTTAATGTATAGGGTTGATCAGCCTGACCACAGTACATTAGAATCCTTCTGTATAGTAATCTAATAAATGTACATTTATGATAGATATTGAAGTAAATTATTTAAAAAGATTTTCAGAGATGCCTTTTCTTTCTCCAGAGAATAACAGAGCAAAATGTTTAATCCCAAATGTTATCTTCCTATATTTGGGAAAGATTGAGTAAATAGAAGAATTTATAATCTCTGTCTCTGGAGGTAGAAATCATTCTCTGCCTCCTTCCAGCCTGCAGGACCTTTTACTTAGTACAAGAATATACAGTGCTTGTTGACAAAGGCCGGGGATAAACCAGAGAGAGAAACAGAACTGATGTTTTGCTGCCGGTGGCATCTTTAGATGAAGGAAAAAATTGGCTGGGGAGTTTGGAAAAGTTACTTGAAAGATGGATGCTTGGACTTTGAGGAGAGGAGCAACTCCATTTGTAGGTCAGTACTTAAAGCCATAAGAAGATCAGGGTGATACAAATAATGTGTACTTCTAACACTGCCTTGGTAAAGATAAGGAGTTTTAACCCTTCAATTCTCCATCAAACCTTCATGGTGTTAACTATAGATACTGTTTTCATGATATTGAGATGAAATATTTTTCCTTTAAAGCTCACTGTTGGAGCTTTCTCATGGCTTATTTTTTTCGAAACCTGTTGTCTGGGAAAAGGGGGATTAGCTTCCTAAACAATGTACAGGCTCATCTGCTGCTCCGGCACTGCCGTGGTCTGCAAACGTGCACAGGTGACATCGTAGCAACTGTGTAGCTGTGAGTCCTGGATAGAGGTCCCTACCTTCTCAGGGGGGCAGATGGAGTCTTTCTGAGGAAACTGGTGTGAATGTGAGCGGTAACCCTCCTAAGGAGCTGACAAAAACCAAGAAGGGAGGTTTTTGTCATTCAGTAGCTACTGAGGGCAATAGCTACTGTTAATTATTGTTAATAAGCAGAATAAAAATGATAATTTGTAGAAGTCTTCTGACCAAAAAGTACAGCTGCAAAGACACAAGGGGTAATCAGTCCCGTGAAGGTAAAACCTGTTTGTCTCTTCTTTCAGAGTTCCTGTTATATGGGAACCTCCTTTTCTTCAGAAAGAAAAGAGAGGAAGAGGAGAAAAATCCTTTTCTGATAAGCATTTTAGTTAATAACTTCATTAAGTGGGCCTTTTGATTTTATTTTTTTCAAGCTTTGAAAGCTTGAAGCAGTTGTCTGTGATTAAAAATCCGATAAAAACCTTACAAAGTGGGGCATTCCGCTGGTGCCTGCCCAGCACAGAAGGGTCTGGTCCCCAGCTGTTGTAAGCCTGTATTGCTTCACCAGTGCTGGTTTGTACTGGCTGCTGCTGGTACTGAAAATGGCTTTTGCGTCAGACAAACAAGTTGTGGAGCACTGAATTGCTGGCTTGCGCCCTTCAGTGCGTGTCTGTGAAAAAAACCTTTGCCTGTGAGACCATGAGAAGAGGGTGTAAAGGCTGCTCTCCAGTTTGAGGTGGTGGCTGGGATGCCTGAGGCATGGTGAACGGCTCCGTATCACCTTGTCCTGGCCCTGAGGGGACAAGCCAGCCTGCCGAGGTGAACACTGGGGCTGGCTTTCCCCAGCTACCGGGGTTACACCCAGCCTTTCCAACACCTCCTCAGCCAGCAATTGCAGTTATTAGGAACAGCATGAGGTGTCATTAGGACGTGGTTGGGAGCATCCCTTCCGTTCAGGGGTGGAGGGGGCGCGATTCATACCGAAGTGATCAAAAGGTGCTTTTATCTCACTCCAAAGTGTGGCAAAACCACCCAAGGTCACCATAGATGACCTGCCCTATATAAATGTTATATTTTATTTAAGTTTCCCAGTTCAGTTGTTGATTCCCCTGCTGGGAGATGTCTGCTGTTGCTTCCTACAGAGTATAGCAAACTGTGTAAATCAAGTAGTCGGGTTTTACAGAATTACAAACCCATGAGGAGTTTAATTTGTGCCCTGAAGGGAGGACCAGCCACTGGCTGGACTGCTTGTGAGTGGAGTCATTAATAGCTCCTCGGTAACCATTAAGCAGCTTGAAAATATTTGTGCTTTGAGAGGAACCTGGGCTCTGCTGCAAGAAAAGAAAAAAAAGGGGGGGAATGGAGGGAAGGCATAGGCTAGCTGCAGGATAAAAATGTCATTTAAATGGATTGTTGCTATTCGAGAGTTGGCTAGTTTTTCACCAGAAAATGTAATAAAAGTGTATCTTTGCTAAGTCTTTCGAAAGCACTTGAGATGACAGTTTTATTGAATACAAATAAATTAATTTTGGTTCATAAAAATTGACCAGTTACAAAGCAATAATATTTTTTGTTACTGTTTGTTTAAATATAAGGAGGAAGGACTTTAGTAAGGTTTTAAAAGAGTTTGAATTTAACATCAAAGCATGTGTGACAGTTTTGCTAACTGGCACCAAGTACAGCCACTGATGGTTTAAGTCACATACAGAGTACTGCGTAATTAATTCCATGTTGACAGCGCTGGTGATCTAGGTCAGAAAACAACCAGTAGCCCTGCAGATCTTTCCACAGCTGCTCCAGTGCTATTCTTCAGGGACTTTCTCCCCCATTAGTCATTGTGGGTCCACTAAATCTTTGAGTCCTTTGCTGAGATTAGCGAAATGGTGAACACGCTCTGAAAGTAATTTGACGCTGCAGAATTTTGAACATCAATAAGTGCTGGTTGTTGGTGGTCTGAGATAGTATGTATAGTCATTCTGGGCTCAAGTTAAAGTGCTCCATTGCCTGTCCCCAGGAGGGAATTTGGCTGAGATAACTGATTAATTACAGTTGTAAAAGATGACTTACTGAAGAATCAAGAAGGATTTAAAATGTTCTGCTCAATTATGGGAGATTTTCCTCTGGTTTTAGATGAATTGCAGAAAGCTTCATGCAAAACAACACATTTTTCTAGTTTTGCTGTTACAAATGCTGAATTGATTTCACTTCTATTAGTATATCTTACTGTTTAAGCAGAAGATATCCTGTGCTGAGAGAAAATATCAACAGTTCAATGCCCTGCTCTTTCAAGAAAGAGGCTACAGACTCAAATAGTGAAAGATATGTGTGGGTTTATATGTAGGCAATTTGCATGAAGGCTTCTGTTAGGAGAGTCTTGCTGGTGTTTAATAAATCTGCTGTTGCCTGAGAAGTACTTTTTCTTGAAGTGAGCGGAAAAGCTTGCCCTGAACGAGTTTGATGAGGTCTACATCTCAGCATTTTCATTATACAGTGTTTTGTAAACACTGTGTGTATGTGAAGTTGCCTGCGGGTCTAATTGCCTTCTGTTCCCCCTATCTCTCCCAATACTCGGAAATAAATAACTGGAAGACCTTGCTTAGGCAGGTTCAGCTTACAGAGTTTTCTGGGATTTTGCTTTGAGCTGAGAAATGTCATGCTGGATTTAACTAACGCATCAAGTAAACCAATGATTATGATTGCAAAGTTGAATATAAAATATTTGAAGATCAGGGTAGAGGAAGGTGGCAGAAAATATGCGTGTTGCCTTACTTACATGGATGTTGCTGGGTGATTAAACCAGATTATTCCTGAGAATAAAAATTTGGCTGTCCCAGAATTTTGAGAGGTGGACTAAATCTGCTAATTAGTAGCTTACTAAAAATATGCTTAGAAAGTTAGCCCATTTCTGAAGTTGTGAATGTATAAATATTAAGATAAATGATCCAAAATGATAGCATTATGGAAATAGAGAAATCCTTAAACTACTTGCAGAGTAAACATAAATCCTCTCTGCATATCTTTGCATGTAAAAATATTTATTTTCAACACTGTGACTTGTACCTACTAATTTATTAATGTATTTTTATTATATTTATGCATCTCAAATATTACTGTTAGGCTTTTCTTTCAGTGTGTTATTATAAAGGAATTCATAGCGTGAAAACCATATGCTATGTAGAAACTGCCCAGTGCTATTTATGTGCCTTCTCTTTAAAAACAACTGTTTAATTTTTTAGATCATCACTGTAAAAATGATGTTTACTTGGGGCTAGAGCTAAGTTGTTTTAATAAATTATGTATGAGCATATGTAGTGGCTTTTTGCACCTACAAGTGAGTTTTATGAACTTACTTTTGTAAATGTGTCATCGAAGTACTATTTGTTAAAGTTGCTTGCCTCACTGTTCCCTAGCAGTTGTTGAAAGCGCTTACTAACGGAATGCTGTCTCCTACTTCAGTATGCTTTGCTAGCTGCTTCAAAACTGGTGAATTCCTAGATATCAAACAGTAGTAAGTTAGTAGCAATTTGCTGTACTTTGCTCTGGAAATTCTCTAGTGCATTAGCTATTGCAATTGTATTAGCTATATTTTCATTTCTATTGAACTTCAGTGAGTAAGGAAAGCCTAAAAGAGACCAATGATAAAGTGTTGTTTTAACACTCTTGTTGTGCAAGTCAGTGTTGACATTTTCCAAAAAAGGAGATTATGCAAGTCCTTTAAGGATATTATGTGTGCTTCTTCTGGGGTGTACACTCGCCTTTAAGAACAACAGCCATCAAAAAACATAAGAGAAAGAAATAACTTCCGTTATATTTTCAGAAACTTAATTTTAGAATTATCTTACTTTTGGAATTACAATATGAAGTGTGCCTAGAAGAGGGTAGGTGCTACAGTAAATCTGCCTGCTAAGTACTAAATTATTTTCTATTTTCAGAAAAAAGCCAAAGGCCAGCTCCTGTTTGAACAGATCATGTACCATCTGGACCTTATAGAGAGCGACTACTTTGGATTAAGGTTCATGGATTCTGCACAAGTGGCGGTGAGTAGCGGTGCTTTTTTGTTGTCATTTTTTAAGCAACAGGCCAAAAGTTAAATCTTAATACTGACAAAAATGCTGTAAAAAAAGCTGCCTTTCTTGGGTTAAGTTTTGTGCAGAAGCTCTCTGGTGTGTTAGTTTAAGTCACCCCAAGTTTTATTCAGCTTCAAGCACACTAACATACTACAACACTGTTGTCTCTTCCTTTCTTGTCTTCCACTTGTTCCTGTCACAGCTTCTGTTGTCATTAGGCAGGCTGGTCCAGTAGCACCCCAGAGCCTGGTGCATCCTCTAGAAATTCTTGATGCTGCTCATGCAGAGAGGAATAGGCAAAACTAGAGTGTATGCTTGGCCCTTTGTTGCTCTACAGAGTGGAGAAAGTTTTCCTTTGCCATGCCATCAACTTTCTCATCAGCAAAAGACATCTTGTTAATGTCTGCTTGGGAAGTAATCTTGGCAAGAGCTATATACCTTTGGTTTGCTCAAATCAGTTGTGACTGAGACCTGCAACTAGGAATTTTTGGGAGGATATAGGTGGGTGTGCATGTGACTGAGACCTGCAACTAGGAATTTTTGGGAGGATATAGGTGGGTGTGCATGTACCACGCAGTGTGAGTAGAGGGTTCTTGGAAGCCTGAGTGTGTTTGTGAAGTTCGTTGTGTCTTCGTAAAAGTCTCACTGCTTTTGAAAACAGAAGCAGAGCATTGTTTGTCAGAAGCAACCACAGTTCTTTAACTTCCGGGCTGTGCAGTTTTATGGAGGTACTTCTTGTGGCCGAGTATTTAATCCTGCCCACGAGGACAGCTGCAAGTTAAGTGAGGCATTAGACAAGGAGTGGATTTTTCTCTTTCCTGCATCCCTGTAACTTAAACCTGTACTCACTTATCCCAACACCCATAGGTAGAATGAGATCTGAGTTTTCATACCGTTTATGTAAATCTTATTTGATAGATGTATGAGCTAAGTGTTTCTGCATTTCAAGTCCACTTCAGAATTATTTAATTATTAGGGTGGCAGAGTGGAAACACAGACAGTTGCTGCTTAGCTAAATACCTGAGTTGTTTGAGGTCAGCATACAAAATGAAGGCAATGACGTATATTGCTTTATTTCTATGAGTGTCTGTATCTAGAACAATTTGAAGATGACATCTTAATTGTTACAGCTTTGTACAATGGCAAAAAAAGTCCCCAAGCTTGAATCTTTGAAAGAAGCTGACAACTTTGGACACAGTATTATCTACCCCAAAGCAGACTTATAACCTGATGTCATCTTTACAAAATTACTGTGATCAAGTTTTATGCTTAGCTTGTAATTGTAGAGGATGTTCTCTTCAGAGGAAATAATTTATCTTCAGCAAAGCAAATTTGTCTGAAGCAAACTTAACGGCTAGCGGGATTAGCTGCTGCTGGGCTGTAGTTCCCAGTAGTGAAAGTGGTCTTAAAACTCTTGCAGAACAGAGATGTTGAACTCTGAGATGAAAAAGACCATTGCACTAAGAGAGGGATGTCATTCTGAACCATTCATACCTCCTACCAATAGAAATTAGAAAACAGCCCATTGCATATCATTTTATATTTGTAAAAATCATGTTAGCTGTGTTAAGCATGTGCAGTCTAGGGTGTTGAGTATTGATAGTGAATGACTCCATTGCACTTATCTTTTTTGCTTCAGGAAAAAGTAATCTGTACATTTTACGTATCCTAACTCAGTTTCTGCTATGTGGCTTCTGAAGTATTTCCTTGTGCCTCTAGGATCTCATAAGAGTTCACAGCAGTTAGTTATAACTGGTGAAACTATCTGTATGGTAAACTTTTTTCTCTTACTGTTCTATCAGCAAATAACGTCATTTCATCTTGAATTGGGGAAATAAGAGTTAATCTTTTCTGCTTCAGTAATGGCTCATGGCTTGCTTTTGTCCAACAAGTTGTTACTTGGAGTCCAGACAGCACTGATCGAATATTTGATACCGAACAATCTACCAGGTACAAGCGACTTCGAATTTAGTTTGCTTCCTTTTCTTAACTATGTGTGACTGAAAAGAGGCAGAGTAGAGATAACAATCTGTTTAAACTGAACTTTAATGATACACTCTGTATAAGGAAGCAGAGAAGATTGCATTTTGCCAGAAGACCTGAACACAACAGCCAGAGGTTGCTTTAAGAAATGAAGAACTGTTGTGATGGCAGACGTCCTTGCAAAGAGGAGCTAGCACATTCTAGCAGAAACCCAGTCTGTAGCTGGAAACAAAGACAGAAACTAATCAAGTGACTTGTCAAAGATTATTCAGGAGACCTGTTAAATAAACAGGGTAAGAATCCAGTCCCTTACTGTGGACAGAATTGTCCGCTGGCTCGGAAGGAGGTAAACTTTCTGCTGCCCAATTTAAATCTCAGTATATTGCCGTACTAGGTAGTTGCATCTGATGATATAAAACCACTGACAAACTAGCAACATGTAGTTAAATAAAAAAATTGAAAAATTCCCTGCTTGTTTTAACTACAAATCAGTTTTCAGTAGATTCATTTTGAACAACTGAAGGATAGCTTTTTTCTTCCTTTGAGCTGCTGAAGTGACTAGTAGTTTGAGTGTGAGTTTATGATGTAATGGGGAGTGGGGGGAACCCAAGTGATGCAAACTCTTCCTGACATTTTTTATTTTGGGATTCAAATACTAACTTATTTAAATAAGTTTTTGAAACAATTAGTAAAGTGAAAGAATTGTCGTTTTCCTGTGATTTCTGTGTTCATTGCTAGTCTGATGGTTAGGAATAAATTCGACGCACCACTCCCCACCCTTGCCCAGGTAAGAGATAGGAGATGGCAAAAGGAATTGTCTGCGAGATTGTCCACCATATATCAGCCTTGGTCTAGCAGACGAGGGAGCAGGCTGTTGTTAATTTGAGTAACTTTGATTCAGGCTGAGAATGAACAGCGCAGCATGTCCAGTGACACAAAAGATGAAGATTGCCATTAACTTATTGGACTACCTGGCTTTTCCTCTAGCAATGCTGGAGAGATGTCCCTGGTTAGGAGGCATTGAACATGTAATACGTGGCAAATTTCTAATTCTAATGTACAAGTTGCAGGCATCAAATACTTGCTGTTCCTAATGGAATCATACAACACGTTGGTTTGTTACTCTGACAGTTTTATCTTATGTAGTGCTTAATGCTGAAAATTATTTGTGTAGCATTGCATTAAGTATACACCCATTAGTTCCATAAAGTTTGGGACTAGTTTTAGCCTCACCATCATACTAAAAAGACGCGTTTACTGTCCTCCTTGAAATGTTACTGGGTTTGGGGTTTTTTTGTGTGTGTTTTGTTTTGTTTTTTAAATTTCTGAAGCAGCAAACTGTTTTAGTAAGGACTTGCAGTACCCTGTGCAGTCTGTTGTTCATATTGCTTTTTGTTTAGCAAACTTTATCTCTGGATTTCAGCAGTAGACTGTGCTGAGCAAACTCTCATCAAAATGTAAACTTTTTGCCAGATCCACTGGAATTCCATTTTAATCATTTGGAATAAATCTTAAGTTTCCTGACGTCTGTTTGTGTCCACGCATGTGTTGGTTTTGGGGTTTTTTTGGCTTGGGTTTTTTTTCCCGCTCTTCCATTTAGAAGCAGTTCTGTTTCCCTTCTTCCACGCACGCCCTTACGGATCAGACGGCGCTCCGGCGGGCAGCGGCAGTAGGAGCCGAGCAGAGTAACGCGCTATCAGTGCCTGTTGCGGGCCTCTCAGTTGCCTTCCCATGGAATGTGGAGGAGATGAGAGAAAACAGGAGGGAGATGAAACAGGCGTGCACAGTCAGTCCTGGAGCCTAGAAATGGTTCTCTTTGCCATTCCTGTATCTAAATCACCTGCAAGCCTCCACGTGGGTAGTTTGTATATTTTTATGGTGGAGGAAGGGGCAAAATTGTCTCTTACAGCAAGTGAGTTTATGGAATAGGAAGAGAGGTTATATCATTCTGTTAAAGAAACAGACAAAAAAAAATTGCTCGACTCTGTTTCACCGGTAGTGTAAGCAAAGTTGACATAAATATTTGTTTCATTCTTCCTTGAGCTTCCTGCTTTATTTAAAAAAAATGTATTAGATATATTTCAGATAGCTTTCTGTAGCTACTTTGTTTTAGTGGGTACTGAGAGCATTTTCAGCTGTGTGCGCAGCAGCAGTCGATGGTGCAGTTACTCTGATCTGCAGCAATACATCAATCACCGCGTGTCCTGGCTGTATTACAGGCTGACTTCACGCGCTCTCTGCAGAAGGCAGGGCTGCTCTGAAGAAGGAATGTGTTTGCACTTGGCATTGCAACCTGAAAATACCGGTTCTTTCTCATACCCGTGTTGCTTTTCTGTCCTCCATGGGGCCCGCTGGGAACTTCATGGCATGCAGTTTAACAAAAGGAGTGTTGCTAAGTATAGAATTCATCTGTATTAGTTGCAAGGTGAAGTTTGGGATTGATCAAATGAGGTGGTGTTACCTGGGCATTGTGAGCCATGCAGGACATGGTGTGCTAGGCAGTTTTCTCTGGCTGTTGAGTCAATGCAATTATGTTGAAGAGGGTGCCGTGTTGACTGTTCAACTGGGTCACCTCCTTTGGAGGAGGGAGCTGTTTGCTATGCACATCACTTGGAAGCAGGTGTCTACCGCTAGCTGTATGTTAGATTTCCAGCTTTATCTTTAATTTCTGGTATAAACTCTTCAGCAGTTGGAGTGTATATAGTTATTTTAGAGAGCGCAGCATCTATGTGTAGGTGTTTCTATCCACCTCCCGTCTATAGCTTCTTTTTCACATGCTGTGGTATGCAGTACAAGTGAAGTCATTAGTTTGTCTTCACATCTAGTATGTAGTTTATAATTAGCACTAGTAGGTGAGGCATAACTTCTGTCCTCCCATATGACACCTGCTGAAATGTCACCTGTTAATAGGTTTTGGAGAATTTGGTATAGCTGACCCTTATGTTTGGATGTAGACAGTTTCAGTGTTGCTACACTTGAGTCATATAAAGAAAATGCCTGAAAACCAACAATATTTATTTTGTGTCTCCCCTTCTACCCCAAGTGAACATCACAAACAGCTTGAGTGCCAGAGTCTCCAGCTATGATTTATGCCTCCCTGGCACATTGTCTCTGGCTGGCCTACTGATGTGTGAATTATGTGCTTGTTTGTTCGCACAAGATGAAAATTTTAGTAATTAAAGTGGTTTGTCATTACTTTTTTTTTTTTTTTTTTTTTTTTTTTTTTTTTTTTTTTTTTAGTAGATAATACTTTCTTGAAGATTGACTTGAAATAAGGCACAACAGGATGTTTCTGTTGTTCAAAACTGACATTTTGCTTTACAAACTTTGAGTGAAAAGGTCTTCAAAGAGCACTGAGAGTGCTGTGAATTGAGAAAGATTTGGATTAGATTGTTTTAACAAACTACTTGTTATTCCAAGATGGTCTTTGCTATTGAATAGGTGTTTTTTTTCCTTTTTTGTTCTTTCTGTGAGATTTCTTTATTCATAATTCAATGAAAGTAATTTATTTTTCAGCATTGGTTGGACAACACAAAAAGCATTAAAAAACAAGTTAAAAGTAAGTGTCCTTTCTGTTTTCTCTTGGGATCTCATATTGAACATACAGGAAGCAGAGAGAGTTGAAACGGGTGGTGGGGGGCAGTATTCTGTGGGGGGTGACAAGACCTGGTGACAAAAACCCGGCATGATGCTGCTGATTGTTTAATGACCTCTTCCCTCTGTAGCTCCTATTACTTTAGTATAATGTCCTTAATTAAACGTGTTAGAGGCTCATTAATTATAGTTTAAATGGAGTCAAGGCAGCTGAGGATGCTTGAGTGTTATAGATCATTATCCTCACTGTAGGAAAACTTGTCTTGGAGCCTCCATCCCATGGGGCAGTCCTGAATGCCCAAATCTGTGTTGGGTCCACCAAGTCCTTACCTACTGCAGAAGGGTTTAGTGTGGCCTGATTGTTTCAGTGGTGCATGCTTGGGTAAACTGTGACATCAGCTGATTTTTGTTTAGCAGCTTCCTTGCTCTCCACTGTGGGAAGTCTTCAGGGATTTGTGGTGCTTAGTTAATACAACAGAGGGTTTGGAAGCACTGAAAGAGAAAATTCCTCCTGTCAGATACAAGAATCAGCAGAGTGCTGCACATTTTTAAAGAACTGTTAATCCATCCATTTCCTGAATTAACTCTTTAGTTTCCAGAAAAGATGATCCTTCTACAGAAGGGTCTGTTAAATCCCCCTAAAATATGCCTGAACTTCTGTGGAATAAAGGAGACTGAGTTGTCAACAGTGGGAATTTCCCAGAGCCTTGGGAAGGCATTAAAGAGACCAACAGAGTGCCTGGTCAACTTGGTCAGCTGCAGAGCCAAGATGCACAGCATTCTTGGTGATGGATAGAGTCCTTAAATATAGGGATTAACCTAGATTCATGTGCTCTTGGCAAGATAAATCAACTTAATGTGATATGACTGTTGGATTGACTTGTAACATATAAAACTATTTTGTGCCTATGTTTAAGTGTCCTTTCACCGTGATGTTTTTCATGCTTTTCCCTGTCACAATGGAATTCTTGCCTTAAGACCTTGTGGTAGGACAGACCCAATTTCAGTCAAGTTTTGTGATGTGATTCTGTGTAATAAAAAAATAAGGTATCTCATCCAACAACTGTTACCACTGTCTTGAATGAATTCTACTTTGCAGTTGGCCCGCCATATTGTCTGCATTTCCGTGTGAAGTTTTACTCATCAGAGCCCAACAATCTACGCGAAGAGCTAACGAGGTAAGAGGGATTTTATGTTGAGAGGGGTACCAAAATAAGGCCAGGAAAATGTTTTTGTGGTATTTATTTAAACAATTGTATGATATTTTTGAGAATTCCTTAGAGCTGCTTGTTCACTTGGCTGTTTGTAAATGTTTCTAATGTAGCTCTCATTAAATAAATAAGCTGTAATCTAAAGAGATCTATATGTTTACTGTATCACTTGATGCACCATTTTTCGTTAGGCAATTCTGGCAACTGACCTGAGTAGCTTATACAGAATGGACAGAGGTTTTTGCTGAAGAGCGCAGACATCATTCCTCTTTATTTATTCTTTTTAATCTGCATTTAGTTTCACCTGCATGCACTCTTCTTGTCTCTTCAGGCAGAAAAGCATTGAATTGCACGTTAGAGCTTCTCTAAGGCAAAAATAAGTTCAGTTAACGTTTCATTACTTCTGTGGTCTTTGCAGAGCTTAGGGAAAATAGTCTTTTACTGCCATGTTGAGATGTGAGTTGACAATACTGTATGTGTAGGATTGTAGTGTCAGGTGAGCAGCAGTTTTTGTTGATTAAAGCAGTTCAGAAATCTGTTCATAATGCTGCATTTCATGTTGGAATGAGACATACTTGGGGTGCTTTGAAAGGGAATACAACCTACCATCTGTCAGTAGTATAAATCTGTTGTAAAAAGCAGTGTTTCTTTGGGTCGTCACCACTGCTGATGATACATTTTGGAGAGAAAATGAAGTTTTGTTTCCTCAATAGCTGTAGATGCTTCATACCCTCAGCCATTTGTAAGACTGCGAAGTGCCTTTGTTTATTGTTCAAGTTTATGTTTGTGTGGATCTTCGATCTGCACTTCAGACAAATCCCTAGGAGTGCTACCAGGAAGATTATAGTAGCATTACCCCTTACAGCCATATGTACCCTGTGCAGCTTCCTACTTACATGTGGTAACATGATGTTACAACTGCTCTTCTTTAATGCTTTCCTGCCAATCTAGGAAGAATGTTTTACCTCCCCATTCCTGTTCCTGAACAAACATTTAACTGTCTTTAAAAACAGTAACCATAGGCAGAATTCAGAACTGTCTACCACTATGAAACATTTTCATCCATCCTGACTGAGTTCTGCCAGTCAGACCTTGCTATACAGGTTTTAGCATGGTAGACCTGAAACATGAGGGCTTTTAAACCCTGTCTGTTTGCTTAGCTAATCCCCCAGAAAAGGAGAGCAGCAAGCTTTTCTTCTGTCTGGAGACGATTTTACGCCTTAAAGCAGCAGTGTGGGCTGTAGTGTCACTAGCAGGGGCTTTCTGAGGGTTCCACCTTTTCTTTGTCTGGCAGGACACCCAGCTGGAGCCACTTTTCAGTTTCCACAGGTGCAGCTTGCTCATGTGTTCTGCCAGCTTCCTGTCAGATGCCACCAGTCAGAGGTCACGTAACACAGCCTAAGCATGGGAAGTATCCTGGAATTGTTCGCAAGTGTTACATGGTTGATAAGTACGGACTGGTCACACCCGCTATACACTGGAGGCCTGTGCTCATTCTTTTGGTATCTAGAATCAGTACCAAACAAATTTATTCCCTGTGTAGGGGCCAATGTTCAAAAGGCTTTGGATGATAAATGATTTGGCAAAGTATTTGTGAATTTCCGAGGGACCTGTAGGAAAAATGCTTGCATCTGTTTTGTGGCTATGTGTGTGAGTACAAGGAGACATAAACACATGTTGAAAGAGAAGCATCACCTTTGGTTTTGTCTAAGGCTTTTGTTCATCTGTAGTAGAATTCGAACTGGGTACCATAACGGATGCCAGCATTTTAGTTCATGAGACGACTACTTCTCTTGTTAAAGGAAGGCTCTGTACCATAATGGAGCAAGAGGGCTACTCTGTAGGTATTGGATTGGAAGGACTGGTGTTGCACAGCAAAGAAGCTTCGTATCCAATATTTGCCCAATTTCTAAGCAAGAATAGTGCTGAATAAGCAACGCTGTGAAGGAAAGCTGGCTTTCAAGAGTAAACAAGTTGAAAAGGCTGCATGCAGCCTGCTGGGTTTTTTTGGTCACTTTGCAGTCAGTTTTCTGGGTTAGATTTTAACTAAGCAATCCATATTAGGAACATTTATTTTTGAGTGACTTTGAAATATGCATTCTCTTGCGAGACTGAGATGTCTATGAATAATGAAGAAAATGCAGAAGATGCCAGTTGTTCTTTGCCCAGGTAGGATCAGAAGAGAAGAAATGAGACTTCCTTAGGTATCCTGTTTCTCTTTCCATGCAAGTTCAGCTTGTGACAACTTCTTGTTTACTTGAATTTAAATGTACAAAGCATACAAACCCAACTGCTAAAACCTTGAAAGATCACAGTGCAGTTTCTTCAGTCTTGAGAAGCCATGTAAAGAGTAGATGTTTTTATTTGTCAGGCTCTAACTTCTTCCTGTTGGCTGAGTAACACATTAGAGCTATTAATCAATTGCTTTTCTTTCTTATTTAATCCTACAGGTATTTATTTGTTCTGCAGCTAAAACTGGATATTCTTAGTGGAAAGTAAGTATTTGCAATATTTCATTGCAAGCTTTTTAAACAATTACTATGTGTTTAACATAAGATTTATTAAACTTATATTTGAATGATTAATAAGTTTTGCTAAGTAATGTAATGTTATTTTTTTTTCTCTAAAGTATTACTTTTCTATGCATGAGTAGCAGCAGAGGAATGCTTAAATAATGTAGTGCTTACCTCTTGTTAATTTGCTGAAAATCTACTGATCCCAAACCTTTGCAGTTTCTCACTGCGAGGCATGTGAGTTATCTGCTAAATAGTGTCAGCTAAAGTTTTAACAAAGCATTTCTCTTACGGCAGATTGGAATGTCCTTTTGATACAGCCGTGCAGTTGGCAGCTTACAACATGCAAGGTGAGTAGACAGAGTGGAAAAGGATGAAGTTGCACTAACAGCTTTGTATAGACTCTTATTACCTCTTTTAGTTTGTCCTTGTTATATCCAGGATATAGGTTCTGCCCAGATGTTAGCAATCCAGTGTGAACCACAGCTCCTTTTGATTGTAATTTTGCCGAAACCATATACAGAAAATTACTCGGTTCCTCAGGAAACAGAACAAGGAGGTTCTGACCATCAGTGGCTTTGCCTTGATCTTTTTTTCTCAGGTGCTTGTGTGCAAACCTGTCCACTTTCACACAAGATACAAAGTCTGCAGTCTTCCTGAACTGCTTTAATACAGTAACGCTGTTCACTTTTTTCTATTATGCACTTTCTACCATGTGTTTTCTTTGTTGTACAAATGAGATACAAAATTATTTTGGTTCTGCCCTCAATTGAGAAGTACTGTGTATAGAAACCACCCAGCTTTTAGCTTCAGCTTATTTGTAGAAACATTAGTGCCCCGTGTCTCATGCTTTACTTAAGCATTTATGGTCAAATTGCACTTACTGCTTTTTCGGATCCTTCTTCAATCAAAAGAGGTGATTTTTTTTTTTTTTTTTTTTTTTT
>WHYT01017686.1:92883-200704 GCA_009806455.1 Tetrax tetrax
AAAAAAAGCAGGAGGGAGTGAAAAGACTGAAAAGACTATTATTATGCTTGCAGTGTTCAGAAATCAAGAAACAGGGTTTTTTAGATCATATGTAGTTTTGGTACCTATGGATTACTATGTGTATTTATTTGACTTTTCCAGGTCTTCCCAAAGATGTTACTATTTTTTTTTTCCTACACAAACATCTCTAGTTTATTTTTTTTTCAGACAGAACACTTATTGGTCTGTATCAGACACCTAAGTTCCAAGTTATAGAATTAGTCCTAATTTTTTGGATATGAGCTGAACACCAAGAAGCCACTTGAAATCAGTGGAAGGAGCAAATGCTTAGTGACTATGAAAATTGAGGACATTTTTATAAAGCTTTCTAACTGTAAGTTTCAGCATTTTAGGCATACATCAATCTTTAAAAGCAGGACTCATTAGCATCTGTGGAAAAAAGGAGGTTGTGCTTTTGATGTGGCACACCCATTGACTAGTATGTTCCAGTATGCTCTCTAAATAGCATCTCTTATTGCCCCTGTTGAGCATGCAGCAGTGGACTAGATGAGCCATTTGACTGCCCCAGTAGGGCATTTATTATGTTCCTAGATGAAAAGGAGAGCAAAAAATAACAGCTGCATGATTATGCCCTGACATGGAGTAATTTTAGCAGGACAGAAGGATTTATAGTCATAAAACCAGAAAGTGATTTTAGAATGGAGAGATAGTTTTATGAAAAGCATCAGAACTGGTTTTGCTTTTTACAAATCTAAAGAGATTTTGTTTTAATAATTTAAGGCAAAATTCCATTTTAACCTCAGTCAGCTGTCGTGTCAATAGAGACTTCAGTGACAAAAATGTTGAAAACTTTCTGCAATAAAGAAAAAAGGTGAATTTCAAGGATGTTGATAACTCCCATTTATAGGAAGCTTGTTAAGGAATCTATCAATAGCACTTTGTAATGCAAAGCTTTTGTGCTGGCAACATGACGATTTGTTCAGAGTCCATAATTTCCCTGTCAAAAAAGGTGATGCTTCAAGTATGAGGAAGACTGGAGGAGAGGGAGCAACACAAAATGAAATTTAATATTTTAGATTAACTAGAAAATTATTCAAAAGTTCTTGTTAATATCTCCTGTGTTTATTGGGAGCATTACTTGACAATGCTGTTCTTTTGTAGCTGAACTTGGAGACTATGATCCTGCTGAGCACGTCCCTGAACTGGTGTCTGAGTTCAGGTTTGTTCCCACTCAGACTGAAGAGATGGAGCTAGCCATTTTTGAGAAGTGGAAGGAATGCAGGTACTAGATCTTCCAGTGCCTGCTAACCAACAGTTGGCACTGGTTTTTCTGTGAAGAGAATGTGTTAAAAAGATGCTGCTGACACTTTTTCCATGGTCTTGTTCAGAAGCATAATTCTAATATGGTTCTGTCATATTTTGTAAGAGAATGTAATGTGAAAAATCAAGCTTTTCGAAGGTATGAGTAAAATTATGAGGTTGCAGAATCTTGAAATGCAGTAGTTCTTGCAGCAGCAGTTTCAGACTGGAACTTAAAAGCTGACCTTGATCTTCATGAAAAAAAAAAAAACAAATGTCAGCAGTGTTTAGGTTTTTCATAAGCTCTCAGGAATTTCTTTTCCTCTTTCCTCATATACCAGTTTTTCCTTTCTGTGCTTTCTCAGGCATCTAGCTAACACCAAAAAATTTATTTCAGGGGACAAACGCCAGCACAGGCTGAAACTAACTACTTAAACAAAGCTAAGTGGCTGGAAATGTATGGTGTAGACATGCACATAGTCAAGGTATGTTTAACCACGGAATGGTGACCTTTGGAAATGATAATGTTAGCTTTGTCCTGCATTTCAACACTGAGTTTGTTTGGAGGAGGGGAGGGCAGGGGGCAGGGAAGGAATATTCTACTTATCTAAACTGTGTAGCAAGTGATCTGGCTTTGCATCAACATTCAGCTTCATAGTATACGTTTCTACAAGGTGTAATTTTAGTCCAGACATATCTGCTCTGTGTTAAATGTGATTGGTGTGGCAGTGTGTACTACAGTTTGTATTTAGACTAAGAGCTATGTGAAAATCATAGTAATTAAATTAAAATTGGCTGGGGTCCAGTCAGCTACCAGCTGAAAAACTACAAGTAAAAATAGATCTTGTGTGGAGAAAGTGCAGAGAACTGCACAAGGAGGTCCTTATTACGCAGAAGATTAAGAAACTTTAATTGTCCACTTCAGTCAGCCATATTGAAGGGCTGCAAACTAGAAAAATCCATTGCATAAGATCATTGAAACACGAGAGTTTTGTTGTATAAAATAAGCAGATATGTGTTGAATTGTAACACTGGACAAATAAGCTACATTAATCACTGGAGTGATTTGGATAAAGGGTCGAACATAAAAATGAACATAATCTTTATTTTGTGGCAATTAGGCAAGAGATGGCAATGATTACAGCCTGGGACTAACACCTACAGGAGTTCTTGTCTTTGAAGGAGACACAAAGATTGGTTTGTTTTTCTGGTAAGCTCTCTGATTATATGTTAAAATATATTTTCTATATTTCTTTTTGTTATTGTTGTTTCTTTCTTTTATAAACTTCTCTGAAAAACACTCATGTTGTAGCAGAAATATTATCTATGTGTCTTGTCCCTCCACCATGAATTCTAGGTACTTTTTTGGCAGTCAGAGGGCGAAGTGGTTTCATTTTTGTGTCATGTCATATTCACGTTCTTCTCTTTGGCTGGGATTTTCTGAAACAGAATCATCATAGAAATTGATCTAGGCTTGTGGAAGAATAGGCAAGCAGGAGTATTTCAGTGGAGTTTGATATCAGTTCAAGTAATTATTATTTTAAGTTCCAATAGAATTATCTCTTTAGAAATTGCTGACTTGTTATCTTTGAGGTTTCTAAGTGGTAATTTTTGAAGTAATGCATTAGTATCCACAGATTAATCAAGCCCTACTGCTTGAACTTAAAACACCCACAAAACCAGAAAAAAAAATATTTGATGGAGAGGCTTGGACCAGTATGTCGAACATACCTATCCGTGAGTTACTAAGAGTTAGACATAACCTGCTTTTTCTGTTCATCTTGCAGGCCAAAGATAACAAGGCTTGACTTTAAGAAGAACAAACTCACTCTAGTTGTTGTTGAAGATGATGAACAGGTAGATAACTGTCTGTTTAGTTACATCTCAGTCTTGATTATACAGTACTAGTTTACATATTCCTGATCTCTTTCTATATATTTAAGTTTTGAAAATTAATGTGGTTGCCTTGCAAAATTTTTCATTGTGACTTGGAGAGGAAGGGAATGAAAAGACCTAAGGATAAAATAGATAGGCTCAATTACTTTTTTTGTCACTCTGTTTTTATAAGGGGAATACTTTGTGAAGCTATTATAGACCAGATAATTTGGAAACAAAGTGCATTGTGCAAGAAATTTTTAAAAGGCCAGGTACCACATTTAGTGAAATGAATTCCTTAAGAAGGTGCCAGAATTGTTGCCGTGGGAAGAAAGTGCTCAGAGCTGAGATTGTAAAAATGTGAGCGCTGGTAATTTGGAGAGATCAGATTTAGAGGTGACACCATGTTAGCCTTATTGAGAAGTACCTTCATATTATAATGATGTCTTTAATTTATAGTTGTTCAGAAGCTTGACTTGTTAAATATATGGGCTCTAGCCCTTTTGAACTTCAGATGATGGAGCAGTTGTTCATTAAAGTTTCTGAAAAGGTTCTTTTTTCTGACTGAAATATTTTCTTTTAAACATACGTTTCAGTGTTCGTTTTAAAAAAATTCATTTAGCTTGCATTGAGTTGTAGCTTTAACTTAGTTGAGCTCCTTGTAAATCATCAGTATGCTTTGTGTGCTTTAAGGGAAAGGAGCAGGAACACACTTTTGTCTTTAGACTGGATCACCCCAAAGCCTGCAAACACTTGTGGAAATGTGCAGTGGAACATCATGCCTTCTTCCGGCTCCGAGGTCCTGTCCAAAAAAGCTCAAGTCGATCAGGCTTCATTCGGTTAGGATCCCGGTTCCGTTACAGGTCAGTGTCATCTGTCATTTAACACGTGTCCTCTGACTTTTCTTGCTTTTCTTGGATCATGCATGGAAACGGATGTTCCAATGTTCCAAATTGTTGTTCATTCACCTAGGACATAATAGTGCAGTGAAACTTGCAAGCTGAGTGAGTTGCATTATTGGTTTTATTAAAACATATGAATTTCTGCCCTGGATTTTCTGATTTATCTGTAGGTGATTTTGATCTGTGCAGTAGGAAACCAAAAGTTTCTCAAGATTTGTGTTCCTTACGTAGCATATATAGTACATTGATACCAAGGAGTCAGCAAAACATGAGGCTGCTACTGCCTGGGGGCAGAGCCTGGCCAAACTTGGGGAAAGAGGACTTGCCTGGGAACAAGAGCATCTAGATGCTGGTTTTTAGTCCTGTTACCATCTTTCTGTATGCTCTTTGGCAACATACCTTAAGCTTCCTTTTCTGGAATTTTCAAGCTCTCCTAATGGTATGGCCACAGAAATATGCAAAGAGCAAATGTGCTTTTTTCAGCAACTTAATGTTTAAGGAGTCATTGCTTTAGCTTTTTGTCTTGGGAGAATGGTGTGAAGATTAGGATGTTTGCAAAACTCCATCCCTTTTTTTGTGAAAGACCTTCTGAGGTGTTAGGTTTGGGATTTTTTTAGTAGAACTAAGATCAGATTATTAAGCTGTAAAATTAAAATAGAAATCTGGTGTTTTGATGAACAGCGTCAGTATTTTGTCATTAAGTGATTTATTTTATTTTGTACTGTTACATGGCATTGTTAGTGGGAAAACAGAGTATCAAACCACGAAGACCAACAAAGCCAGGAGATCAGCATCCTTTGAAAGGAGGCCCAGTAAGAGATATTCAAGACGAACACTACAAATGAAAGGTAAACTATTGACCTTCCATTTTGAGAAGTATAATCCACTGTGAGAATCAAGTAATCATATCCTTTAAAAGCCCTTTGTAGGAATTCTTCTGTAGCTGTTTGCCCTCCTCTTGAATTTTCAAGATGAGGTTTTCTTTGTCTTATCTGGGAGATCATGTATATTCTGGGAGACCATATATATTTATCAGAAAAAAATTGTGTCCAAAGCATGTCATTCTGGCTTGCCTAGCAGGTAAAACATGTATAGATATTGCACAATAAGTCTCTGCATGAAGATGGAAAATTTGAATCCAGGAAACAGTGACAGATTAATCAAGTTTGGAATTTTTGTAACTGAGATTTTTCATTGTTCTTAGGAGTTGCACTCTGTTGTTACAACCCGACAGCGTGTGATATTCACCTTGTCTCTTATTCCCACTCTTTCATAGGTCAAGTGTGACTTCCCTGCTTGTTTTTCAGACACTTGCTTAAATCTGAGTCTTTGGTTTGCCCTTCAGATTTTTTAAATTTTATTTTTCCGATTTAGAATTCTATTTCTCACACATTGTACGCTGGATATATGCAGCTTGTGCTCTTCTAGTTTCCTACTTTTTGGCAGTGCTAAACTATTTTTATTAATAGTATACTTAATATTTAACTGATAACCTAATTACAAATTAAATTTTAATTAACACTTTCTATTTTTGCAGCCCATTCTGGTAAACTTGAAGAAACAAGGTAAGATGAATTTCAGTATTTAAATTTTGCTTTGATGTTTGCCACCTGTACTTGGGTGTGCTTCTGCAGGAGATTATAAGATTGGTTCAATGCAGACAGTGTTCACCTCTTAACTGTGGTTTTGCTGTGGGTTTTGTGTTTGTTTGCTTTACTTAAAAGCAAAGCTTGTGTGTTGCTGTCACACTGAAGATTTTGCCAGACTTGCTTACTAGCAGGCAAAGAGGTTTGTTTATGACTAGCTGTGATTCTTGCTGGGTATGAGCTGTAGTTCTGTGTGCTGCCGCGTGAAGGGATCAGGTCAAAGGGTGTGAGGATCTCTACGTTCTGAGATCTGCCTGCTCTGGCTATGTGCCTGAAATACATAATCAAGTGAAATTCAGAGACAAGGAGAATATGGTAAAATAAATGTTTGAAATATTTTGATGATTTTGTATCCTGTACTATACTCACATTTATATACTTAATTATTTATTTATGCTAAATCATTCATGACCAACATAGAGAGGGAGGCCTTTTGGTTCTTTGTCTGCACGTGTAGGTTCGTACTTGCTGTTACAATGTAAAATACTCCTATGAATCTGAATCATACAATTTTCATACCCTTCCTTAAGGGAAGAGAGGAAACTAGGCTAAAAAGAATTACCTGGTAGTGAAGGAAGTCAGTTACTCAGTTCTGGTTTCTGTGCTCACAATAACTTGTGAGCATTGCAATGCTCAATTGCAAACAAATTATTTTTAAAAAGTAGATACTTATAGATGCTACTCATCATGACAGTTAGGAACTGGGTAAAGAATGTCAAAATAACATTTCAAAACAACAGGCTTAATACAACTATGCATTTTCTGTTTGTAGCAGCCAGGTTGATTCTTGCATGAAAGCGGGAGAAGCCTAGGAAGCGTGGGGACAAGGCTAGAGAGTTACTTTAATGGATATCTCTGTGACCTTCTATATTCTTTTCTTTTCATAAAATGGGAAAGTACTTTTCAAAACTTGGTGTCATTAAAGTGCTTAAAGAACCTCTGCGTGCAAGATGTGACTGCCTGATTAATTAGTACTCTCATCACACTGTGTTGTCATGCCCTTCTCCGAGTTTCGTGCTGCTTAGGTCATTCTGAGAGTGGGAAGAGAAACTTCATGTGCGGCTTCTCCTGATAAGACGGCAATCTTCTGATCTGCACCTAGGTGTGGCACTGTTATGTTAGTCTCCAGAGCAATCTATGCCATTTCTGAAACTCTACACTGGAGCATTGCTAATTGAAATGCATCATGGAAGGTGTATGTTGTTCCATTCTTGTGTGTTAACTCAGCGCAGGGGAATGTGCTACCCGGAAGGCTTTCCTTAATGTTTCTGTTAAAGGTGCACTATGCTGTGGTAACCTCCACAGTCTCCCAGTAGAGAAGCTGCGAAGCTGGGAAACAGGCAAGGAATAGCTTGTTTGGTCTTGATGTTATGGTATTTAAGTAAAATAATTCTCAAGAATTGCGGAAGTAGATATGGAAATGAATTTAAATTGTCAGCTTGACAGGTTAGATAGCTGTTCTCCAGACTATAAATCAAAAGATTAATGGGTCATAGGAGACTGGAACAATTTAATAATATAAAATTATTATTAATGCTGTGCTGAGCTACTGTGCACATAATTTTGAATAGCTGCTTTTAAGACTCTGAAACAGTAATTCAGTCCATTAGAGGCTGTATGCAGAAAAAAGACATTAATTTTTCTGATAAACTTTGTGATTTGAAACTTAAAATCAGAAGAGTCCTAATTACAGAACAAACATAGTATGTACAGCATGTGGGTCAGGTTTTGACAGTGTCACATTTTTGTGGATGTTTAACTAAAACTATAGAATTTTTGCTTTAGAAGTGCTCCACCTTACTGCTGAATCAGAAAGACTTCTAAACCAAACTGGTTTAGGAAAGGAAGAGGAAAAAAACAGATGAATTGCAGATAAATGACAGTTTGAACAAATAAAAAAATACTGTGATACCTTTAGTTATCTAGAATGAGGCCACTGACCTAAAACATAAGTTTTAAAATTTTGGTTTGAGAACAGTTAAGTACTTTGGAAAGATCTTTGTTAGCCTTTGTGTTTCTTTCTGAAAATCCCTGCAGTTCTGCCAGCCTGCAAAAATAGTTTGTTGATCTGATTCTGATTTAAATTGTTTCTGTCTTTCAGTACTACAAACAATGCTGTTATCAACCAAACAAATGGATCACAAGTAAGGACTGTCTCTTTCTTTTTTAAAGGCAATTTCCAAGTATTTAGACAGATTTGGAGGATTTCATTATTCGTTCTCAAAATACAGTGATTGTTTGAAAGTTACAAATGGTTAACTACTAAATTGCGCACCAAGAGATGACTACTAATTTACTAGCAAGATAATTGGTTAATTTAGCTGGAGTGAGGAAGACACCCCATGCCCCAATACTGTAGAAACTATACTAATTATAGACACAGATTTTCATGTAAGGTAACTCTTAGTTTCTAAGTATCAAAAAACAGATCTTGGAGATTGGAAAGAGTTGGTCTCGCTTTCTGGAGCATTTCAGATGCAGAGTGTAACAGAAAGGGTCACATATTGGTGGAAATGGGACTATGGTTTGTTTTAACATTAAAATACTCAATCTCTGCTCATAGATTGCTGTTCTGCCCAGCCTTTTGCCTTCTATGCAAAAGGAGTTGTTTTTTTCAGGAGCAGTTGTGTTTCAAATGGCAGTCCACAGGCCTGCAGCCCAAAGGTGCCAATCATTACTGCAAGGTTACCTGCAGAAGGAAAGCACGACTACATGAGTTTTAAAAGGACACAGCAGGCCATAGCTTTTTACTGAAATCTTTGAGCAGCCTTGGATTCATTATGATCCCAGTACTGTGTGCAGTACTGGAAAGACTGGGGATAGGTATCTAGTGTTCTGGAAGTAATGGAAGACAAGAGCCTTGGTTTTGCTTTGTGCTTAAGGAGAAGCGGTGATACGTTTTGTATGTGTAGTGTGTTGTAACTTTATTAATGTGTGTATAGTAACTTATTTGTTTATATTCTGTCTCCAAAGAGCTGGAATGTAAAGCCAAATCTACCTGTCCTAACGGCAGTTCCTTCTGCCCCAGTCTTAGTGGAAATAGAGAACCTGCCAAGGAGCCCAGGAGCCAGCCAGCAAGACAAGAAGTGGTACGTTCTGCTTTGCTGGGAAATGGATTTTACTGGCTTATGCATGATTCCGGTGGCTGTTTCTTTATCTTCGCTTCAATAAGCTGCCATCCTTGTATCTTTAGTGTAAGTTCACAGTCAAGTTAGTGATGATGCAACTCATTTGTTGCTGTGAATCTGGTGTGGGGAGGTGAGGACAACAGGCTTAGTCACTGCCAACCAAAAGAGAATTCATTCAGGGGCTGAACAAATGATTAAATCAGGAACAGCATTTTCAAGTCACGGAGAGAGCTGGGTCCTTCTCATTTGCCGTAATATTCCTTGTAACCCTTTGCTTGGTATCATGGGGCACAAGGACTTACCTCGATCCTTAACAAAATGCAGAACCTTGCAAACTAGTATCTTTGTGAATCATCTTTTGAACCTTTTGAAGTGGGCTGGGTTTTTTTTTTATTATCTTGAGTAGAATGGGAGCTTGAGGAAAATGACACAAGCTGAAGATAAGAGCTTTGATTTCATGTGATCAGAGTATTTGTTTTATGAATTGGACGCATCTCAAAATGAGGATGATTTGTTTGAAGATAAACGTACATATAATTTCTCTTTTCTTAAAGTAATTCTGTGTTGCAGAAATGTTTCAAAATCCAAACTGGCGTACATCAACCCAGTACTTGTGCACACAACGTCTTAACTTTTTCAGCTCCTTCTGCATTCTGAAGCAGTATTGCTTTACCCTAGAAGGGTACTTCTGGCTTCTGTGAGACTTCCCAGGAGCAGCAGTGATGGAATGGAACAACACAATAGCTCTTATCCTTAAGCAGTTTCAGCCCTCAAGAGGAAAGGTCCCATTGTCAGGCATATGAGCCTACTTGACTTCAGTATCTCTTAAAAGTAGATACCTGTTTCTAACAGTGCAATGACAAATGTACTTTAATTTCATAAAGCTCATTGATTAAAGACTTTTAATACTATGGATTTTTTTTGTTATAAGGGGGATGGTAATTCTGCTTTGTGTATTGAATTTTATTGAAGTTTCAATCAGAACATGTGATCAATGCTGTTTTTCTTTCTTTTGCCCTTGATTTGTCTAGTATCTGAAATCTGTGCTTGTCTATGATGAGATCCTGTTGGTCGCTCGATTCCTTCCATGGTGGTGGGTGAAAGGTGGTGGATTCTTTATGCTTCAGCGTTCTCAATATGGTTTTATTTTTATTCTTTTGGTCTAATTGCAAGATGTGTGCTAGAAACTGATTTCCTTTGGTGGAAATGTGTGACTCTTGCTCCAAACAGCTCTTCTTGGGCATCTGATTTGTGCTAGTGTTCTTGCTAGTATTTGCAAGGCTTCTGTTGCTTATTGAAATCCCTCTGCTTTTGTTCAGAAGCAGAGAGGACTCTGTAGCCAATCTGTTTCAGTTTTGGTCTTGGTGCGCCTGTTTTAGGATTAAGAACTTGAGCCTGTCTGTCTTAACATTGTCAAGGAATCTAAGCTTACATGCCAGCTGCCGCAGTATGTAGCCTTTCTATAGAAGAGTGGAAGTAAATATAAAATAAACCTACATGTAACCCAAATCAGCATGCCATAAAGAAAACAAGTTTCTTGGCAATCGATGCATTTTAATCGAGAGTGTAATGCTTATATTGTGTATGTATTCTTAGAGGCGTATCGCTGTTATTGAAGGCAGTTGTCTTCTGGCAAAGAAGTTTTAATGCATTCACTGGAAACAGTACTGCCTGTAATAAAGGGCAAATCCAGCTGTAGGAAAAAGGCAACAGTTTGGAGCTGGGTTATCAATTGAGCTGCATTCTGGTTTCCTAGATGGGAAGTGGGGTTAGGTTAATCTAATTGCCACGGCATACGTATTTATTGCGGGGGCTGTGACTTGGCTGTTGCGCCTTCGCATCTTGGTGTCTTGATGCTGCTAACAAGATCTCTTTTCAACAGCTACTGTCGTTAATTGGCCTATTTCTGCATGAATTATCTTTGGTTTCTGTCAGAAAAATAGTCTTCTTTTAGAGAGAGTTTGCCAAGGCTTGTTGAGAACATCAGAATCTTTTGGACTGGGGATTTTATAGATGGTTAGATTGAAGGGGTTTTAGGAGTAAGGTCCCGACCTCTTGAGTTTCTGAACTCTGCTTGGCAGATGCTGTATTGGCTACCTTGCAGCTTAGATCCCTTCCTAATGTCAATGTTTCCTTTAATTAAAAATGTTAATGCTGCAGCTGCCAGCAGCAATTGTGCCAGACTGTAGAAAGTACTTTGCGAGATAGGAAAGATTCCAGTGTTTTTATTTTTTTTTTCATTGCTCCATTCCTGTAAAATTGTTGGTACAGGAAAACTGTACTGATCTGCATGGTCTGAAAACAGTCTGGGATATTAGCTGCAAGGCTGGAAAGCTTAATCCACAATCAGTGTCTTTCTAACTTTAGTCTTTTCTCAAGAAGCTGTTTCTCTGCTAAGACAGGACAGGAGACAAAGGTTTAATATTTTTTTTTCTTATTGTGGAATAAGTAGGGAATTTTTTTTCTGTTGTTACTTGCTAGTGGATGTAGCTTTCATTAACTGCCTTAGAGAAAAAAAAGAAGATAATGTAGTGAACTGTTGAGGATTGTAGCCTTCAGTATCCATAGGTTGCTTCCTCAGCATATTTCACAAAATCCAAAACTCTGAATTTACCCATGGGTGACCTTTATATAAATCCTCTCCCTTTTCTAAAGGAGGACTATCCCTGAGTGCTAATCATTTACCGCTGCTGTGAATCCTGCATGCTTTTCTGCTTCCCTGCCTTAATACTTGTGATCTTCCAACTCATGCGCTGGCTGCTTGGCTGTTCTGGCAGGGCTGGGAGCATTAAACCAGGCGTGCTGCAACATAAGAAGCAACGTGTTTCCAGTTTGTTTAGATCTGGGTCATTAAATAGAGAATTTTACATTAAACTGAAGCAATAGGTTTGTTTTAGGAATTTCATTGCTTCAATAGTTGATGAGAGTGCTTTTTTTCCCAAGCACTTTTTTGATAGCTGACTGTGCCTTGCATCAACCTCTCCTAAAACATAGCAGTGAAGGATCCTACTACAACACAGACAACAGTTAACAGATCATTGTCCATTTTTCAAAGTCCTTTAAAATTCAGAAGTTTCAGTAAATTGCTTATCCCTGCTGCTTTGGAGATGTTTATGCCTAAAGCCTTAAGTTTTCTAGCTAAAGGCCCCTGCATAAAAATATTTTTTAAAGCACTGTTTAAAGTGGTGAGTGGTGAGTGCTCCCCTTTCTAGCTTTTGGAGGACTTTATTCCACCTGTTTTGTAGACTAGCCATAACTGTGCATGACATCTCTGTGGTTTTGATTGTAGAAATTCAAAATTTAAAATTTATGAACCATCATGCCTTCATATGCAAAATCAGAAAGCAAGATCTTGGTTTGTGTTGTGACCTTTTTTAAAATGGTGCTTTTTCCAGCTGAGTTTTTTATGCTAATCAAGTATAGTTCCAATCATCATCCTCACTAGTGTTTAGTCCTTTAGTCTACTAAATTGTGAATGATTTGTGTTTGTTTACTCTTTGCTCCTGCACAGTAACGCTCATTTTCCTGAGTTTCTGTTTTCTTCTTCTTTTTAACTTGCATTAGAATCTACAAACTGATGTTGCTTATAGATGCTTGTTTCAGGTGTACTCTTAGAGCTGCCACTTAAACCCTTTCAGCTTCCTGCAAACAAAATGCACTGTATACTTGGGAGGTCTGTTCTTCCCTCACATTATTTTCTCCTGTCTGCAAAACGCACGTGGTTCTTGCTCAGTTTTGTGAAGTGCTTTGAAATACGAAGCGCTTTTCATTTGGGAAGTGTAGACAATGTGTACATGAGATAGTTTAACTTGTCATTTCAGACTTCTGCAAAAATGTGCGTGATACTGAGCAGGAAAGGGGTTTATTTGACAGTGTCATCATGTACACGTATACTTGCATGCCTCTCTCCTTCAGTATTTACCTTCCAGCAATGCCCTTTTTCCTCGCCTTTTCGCATCAATCTTCTTGTCTTGACCTTCGCTTTACTTTTCCACCCTCTTTCTCATCCATACCTGTTCACTAATTGTGCCCCCTCCCACTCCCCAATAATCCAGGCCCCTTGATGCTGCCGACCGCTGCCAACGTGGTGGAAGCCTGTGGGACGCGTGGGCCCCGCCGAGGACCCGCGCAGCAGACGGACAGTACACCGCTTTTGTCCATGAGCGCAATGTGAAGAATGCAGGAATGCGTAGCGGTGCTGGTACCTATGCTGTCCAAACCGCCATGACCAGTCTCTGAGACGTGGGCCTTTCCGGAGCTTGAGACTGCTTTCTAGCAGAGGCTGGAAAATTGTGTTTTGAGCCATGTCTGAGATAAGAACAACGGACCCAAAGCTGAATGTGGGGCGTGGGGAGGAAGCTTTTATTATGAAGGCTCTGCATATTGTGCTGTTGGTATTTAGTCCTTAAAGAAAAAAATAACATATGGACCAGAAACCACCCATCGCTCTTACATTGAAGAGTGTATATATATATCTTTTTAATTGTGTTAAGGTTTTTCTTAATTATTGAAAGTTGTTTTTTTTTTTAACTGAGTTTAACTTTGAGAGCCATGCAGGGAGTCACATTTGTAATAAAACTACACATGCAACTAATGGGTTAGAGTGCGGTTTCAAAAATCTGGGGTCAAAAATCTTAGAGAGATAGAGGATGTAACTGCCCCTCCTTTTGAACCATGATTATTTTAAAATACCTAAGATTGTTGATCTGAAAACTACCCTGTGTTTTTTTTAATTTCTGAAAAAAAAATACTGTTTGGAAATGGAATAGAATTATTTTAATTTTTTAAGAATAAAATTATCAGAACTCCTGAAAAGGCAGAGAGTAGTATTTTTTTTTTTACTTTCTAGAAAAATTTTTCTTTTTTGCTGCTATGCTGCATTTGAAATGAAACAGAAATATTTCCTGACAAACACCAGTCCTACCATATGATTCACGAGGTTAATTGTTAAGCCAGAGGTTAAGACTCCAGCTTCATGGCTCACTGGTGTTCTTGAGGGCCTTTAACTATGTGAAGAACTACCTTTACCCTTGAATGCACTGTTTTTATGTGTTTTCTGAAGTTACCTGCTTTTAAATTGCAGTACTCTTTTCCTATTAAAAAAAAAAAAAAAGAGGAAATGTGGTAGAGTGCTTTTAAAAATTCACTTATCCTTGGCTTTTAAGATAAAGAAGGTATTTAAATTAGTTTCAAATTGCCACAGAGCCTGGAAATACAAAAACATTGTTTTCAGGTATCCAGCCCTGATGAACCAAGGAAGTAGGTCTCAGCTGGGACATAACTTAGTATTGCCTGAGATATTTTGACCTCCTCACCCTTGCATCTCACGGGGGGAAAGAGATTGCTAATGAAATATGAATCTCTGTTTTACAACTCTGCTTAAAAAAAAAAAAAAAAAATTAAAAAAAAATAATGCAAGGTACATATTAAAGATCCATGGGATCTACAGAGGTGATTAAAGCAATCTGTTGTGCTATTTTTAGTTTTAGATTTTGCAAAGTGGATGTTGTAAACTGGAGCAAAGCAAACATACTTGTTTCTTTATTACTTATAAAGTTGCATAAGAATATGCAAATGAAAGCAAGTATTTTAACTTTAAAATATTGTATAATTTCTGCGTAGATGAACCACTAATTTGAGTGAAGGAATTTCAGATAATTTTGTATTTAAAGTGCAAGAACATTGTTGCAATAACCAGTCACTGTTTTATTGCAGCGTTTTAGGTTCAGATGTGCTTATGTAATGCTTAGGCCACTGGAAGTAGTGGCTGACTCCTCAGGTGTCAGCGCAGTTTTGTGTAGCTATCGTAGAATTAAAGAACAGTTGAGGGGCTGGAAGACGCCTCAGGGGATCGTGTAGTCCACCCCCACGTTAAAAGCAGGGTCGAGTAGAGCTGGTTGCTCGGGACTGTGCCAGCCAGGTTTTGAGTATCTCCGGGGACGGAGATTTCACACCCTCTCTGGCTGACGTGTTCTGGGGTTTGGCCAATGTTGCATTTTACAGGGACAGGTCGCACGCTCTAGGAGAAGCACTGAGGAAACACATGGATGTCTTTCCAAACAGTGTGGTGGTGACAGGTCTTTGTTTAATACCCACAAGGATTCTGCAGCCAGCACCTTTTCCTAAGGGTATTTTCTGTCCTTTCCTGTAGTTGTTGACTTGCATACGTTACGGTATGTCAGTATTTGGAATTATCTTCAAACAAATGGGAGACAGCAGAAGTCTTGGATGTGGGACTTTGCCTGCTTGATTAGAAACTGAATGTGCGTGAACTGTCCCCATCCGTAAGATCATACATTCCCAGGATTTTTTTTCTTTCACTTTCCTCGCTTAAAAAGGAAAAGGAAATTCTTCATCCTTGAATATTTTGCGTTTTTGTTTAGGAAAATTAAAAAATCTGAAAAGGTGACAGGCTTAAATTTACTACTCTTCTTACCTTCAGATACAACACTGAATGCCCCAAAATGAAGGAAGGAAACAAAGATTTTCATACTGTTGTGCTGAGTCACTGTGAGAAACTATGTCACTACCAGTTTGGAAAAATAAATTAGCTTGTGTGGTGCTCCATGCTTTTTCAAATTGGATTGCTTGCAAAATAATTCTCTTCTGCTGTGAACTCAGTTACTGTATTTTGCAGATTGTATTTCACAAACTAGAATGAAGTATTGTTTTGCTTTTCAACTAGGAAATTAAGAAAAAAAAAAAATCATGCCCTTTGTAACTGACGTCTTTCTCAGGTTATGCGTTGTATGGTGTATGGTACGTACTAATATCAGTGTATTTGTCAGACAAAAAGAAGAAATAATGCAGTAGCTAATTCACTTAACTGAGGGGGTTCCTTGAGCATGTAACAACTTCTGTGAGATTTATTAGTGGGTTGAGAAAGCTTTCCATGTGCTAAAACCCTTTGATTATTCCTATATTCATAATTATGTTTATGGCTTAAATTCCTGGTATCATTTATCACTTTTCTCTCAGACTCTTTCTTACAATCTGCTGATAGAATTTGATTCTGAAGACATAAAGCCTGGCACTTACTACTACGCAGAGTTCAAATGTCCCTTTGTATGTGGGTAAATACAGGAACATGGAAAGCTAATGCCCATTTTGTTCCTGAGTACTGCAAACTGTTGTAGATGATCTACTTTTCCTGGGAAGCCTTTTATTATTTCCCTTATAATTGGCTTGACAGTTCATCAGTGTTTTTGTAAGAGAAGTCAGAAATTCTGTGCAGTGATGAAAAATAGTATCTTGTGCTTTTTACTTCTGTAGTCTGGCCATTTATGAAGACTTCCCGCTGATGCTCTGAAGAGGATGAAGAATCTGGGTGGCCTCGAACAGTTTAATGCTCGTTGGGAAACTGGTCTTTTGTACCTGAAGATTTCAGTGCTTGAGTGTCTCCCTAGTATGACTTTCCTCTTGTGACTGCCTGACTCAGGGAGGCTGAGTAGTGGGTCTGAAGGCAAAAGTGGGGTCAATTCCTACCTGAATCTTGGTTTAGGAGGATTCTCTGGAGTCTACCTAAATTCATTTAGTTTCCCCAAGGCCCTGCTGTGATGCAGGGGTGCAGCTGCAGGGACTCACCCTAGTTGTCCTTACTGCCTCGGCCAGTCCTCCAAACTGTGGCACAAATGGAGATAAGGTTATCTGCAAACTTTCATTGCGTTACTCTTAGTAGTACACTGCTTTTGGAGCAAAACTGGACATTGAGTGTGCCATTTGAATATGCCAGCAGATTTCAGGACTGCTCTTATGTCTGTTGGGCAATGAACCAACTCTCTTGTCTGTCCAGTAAGCGTTACTGCAGTTGGCACAGGAGGTGGAAAAGGACAATGTAATTATCCTCACAATTTTCTAATGAAAATAAATTTCATTTTTCACTCGTTTTGTCTCCACTGTGCTGCAATGCTAAGAAAAGCATTAGAAGATTACAGCACAAAGAAGTGTTACTGGTGCTCCAAATAATGTCTCTTACGTGGAGTTCGTGGGAGCATAGACCTGGTGCCTGAAACATGTCGCGGCACCTCTCTGTGCTGCAGGCAAAATCTGAACTTTCTATACTGGTTGTCATATTAAATGGGAGGCTATTTACAGAAAACTGTCAGAAAATAGGAAGAAAGGTGTTGGCTTCATGTAAAGATGATAAAACATTTTCTCTCTCATGCACAGGCATCCTGTGATAGTAAGGTATGGGCCTCAGTCTCACTTTCTTTGTTGCCTTAATTGGAAGAGCATCTGTTCCTGCGTGCTACTTCTAATAACTGAAATTATCTGTATCCACCATTCCCCCTTTGCAAGACTGCTTCTTGCCATTTCCCATTAGTGGTGCACGGAGAGGCTGTCCAGTAGATTGAAAGGTTTCCTATTATTTACTTTGCTAGTAGCTTCTTAATCCACCGCTTGAAGAGAATCAAGCAATTGACCTCAGTTTGCCTCCCGGCAATTAATTGTCTTAACATGATTCGTATGTTGTTAGCTCTAAAACAGTGATATCCTGTAATCTGTTTCAGAGGTATGTATTTAACATTGGAAGGATTCTTTTGGGTGCTTGAGCTGGAGGGAGGAGTTTTTTCCTAGAGCCTCTAGTGACAACACAGGACTGCTTCCACATTCCAGGGGCTGGAGAGAGGCGTGGGGCATTAACCCGGTAGCAGTGAGGGAGAAGCTGGTCTGATCTGTCAAATAGGAAGCGTTTCAGTCCGTGTATAAGAGTAAGTTCTGTTGTGGTGGACATTTGCTAGGTGTCATTGTTCTTTTATTTGGGACAGGACTTTCAAAAGAGATAGATTTTTTTTCTTCTTAAACCCATATTGCAACCAAACTGTGCGTGAGCGTGATTGTTGATTGAAATGGGCGACAATCAAACTGCCGTTGTGTGCGCAGGCTGTCTATTACCATCACGTTCTGCAGCGGTGGTTGTTTCTGTGTTTGTTACAGTTTGCTGCTAGGATAGCTTTAGCTGTTCCTGAACTTTGAAGAGATGGATGGGATTCCTGACCGTTTGCAGAACATAAGCATCGTAATAGAACTTTTAGTTTTGTAATTGTTTTTCTGTTTTCATTGTTAATACAGATGGTAGGACAAAATAAAAAGGAGATGTTTCCATTAGAAAGTGAAGGAGGTCAAACAAGTGATCCTAACAGGGTACAGAGTACTTGCTGTGGTTCACTTAAAATGTTGTGACTGCTAAGGCTTCATTCATGTCTCTGCCCAAGTTAATAAAACTGCAGCTCGTTACAGGTGTGTCTGACTGTAGCGCAGTGCCAGTGCAGACCTGTGCAGTGCACCCTGCTGCCCTCTGTTCTGCTTACAAGTGTTGGGTGCAGTGATGTACAAGTAGGTTTTTATGAACAGTATCAACTTCCCTCTCTAACTTTTCATTTCTCATGTAAAAATCTTCAGGTGTACCTTAAGTTTGTTAAAGAACTTCATATATTTCTTCTAGAAAGTGTATTTAATGGATAAAAACTTCACTCCTTCTCTCTTCACTTTTTCTGCTGCTATGTGATGAAGCAGCAGGCAGTGTGGGCCTGTCCTACTATGAAGTCACTTCTGCACATGTGAAATGTTCCTTTTTAAAAAACAACAACAGCAACAAAAAAACAAACAAAAACCTCACTGAAAGCCATAAGCCATTGTATATTAGTTACCTGAAATAGTTTTTATAGAATCTGTCTGATTACCGGAAGACGTCTTGAAAAAAGAGATTGCATGTGTTAAAGCTTTTACTTGTTACAGGAAGAGCAGTAACACGACTGTGTGTATCTCTGCCCATCTTTCTCCCTTTGCAGTGTACCTCTCGTTGATTTGCTAGACAGCACGGAGTTACCAGAAACTTGTGTTGATGATGCTGTAGGCCATCCAGTTGTTGGCTTGGCAACAGGAGATTCAGAAGAGGCTATTACTTGCCTTCATCCTGGCACAAAGGAAACTGCTACTGAAAAAGCAGACTCTGATCGTAAGCAAACTTACAGATTTTTCCCTATTATCATGATGTGTAGGGTCAAAATTAACTGATTAGGTTGTTAATGAAGTTATTTCCTTACAAAAATCCAGAAGCCTTTTAGAAAGCTCACTTAGATATTATATATGTAAGGACAGTTTTACCCACCACTGGGACAGCAAAGTCGATCAGCTCTCCCCGTTTCAGCTGGAAGCAGCCTATTTCTAAGGACAGAAGTACAAGGGAAAAGTCACAGTTCTCCATGGGATCTGAATTTAGCCACAAATACAGTGAAGTGCAGCCATCTGAGCAATTAATGACCTGCTTGCTCGTTCATCCGGAGGATGGCTGGGTAAACGAACTTGCAGGAGTGCAGAGTGTTGTGATTAGGTACATACCGTCTGTAAGCATTGAAGTTGCATTGAAGGTTGCACAAGTAGCTTTCCCCTTCCCTGTGCTTTTTTCCACAACTTTAAAACCATATAATTAGTGTTCAGGAAGAATGCGAGTTACAAGTCAAATAACTCCATACTGCATTAGGAAAATTATGTCTTTCCTGTCTTTTTTCAGCATTTGAAGATGCGTTCCTAAAACTAAAACAACTGGAGACAGAGTGCATCAGCACCGTGCCAGCTGAGCGCCCCAACATAAACATAAATGTACAGGTACTTGGGCTTCATTCCTCCTCGCAGAGTCATCTAAGTTTTGTTCAGATCATTCTGAGAAGTCTTCCGCTTACCTTGGGCTGTTCGTAAGATTTTTAAAGAATATGAATGAGTAACAATGGGGGGTAGTAAAGGAAATACAAATGTTTTGTTATATATAAACCTGTGTGTGACGGGGCAGTGGGATAAAGATGAGGGCAGAGGTGCATGTGCACATATGGAGACTGAACCTGGTGAAATTTTCTAAAATCAGTGGGACTAAAAAGCATAAATGCTTGACATGTTCCTCAGTGGTCAGTATGTTGATGTATAGTTCACCCTCTTTTTTGAGGGAGTGAGCTGCTTTCCTCATGTTTTTCGGTTGCCTTTGGTAACCCTCTCAGAAAGTTGTTTTGACATTTTGTTTTGAGACAAGTTTGCTGGCGATCCATCCCGCCTGTTAAGTAACCAGTTTTTACCTGCTCTCTGAAGTAGGTGTTAGTGCTGTGTGTGTTTACATAGAGAGGAGGGATGTGGTTTGATTTAGTGCTCTCATAAATCCTTTTGAGGGAGTCAGGCTGCGTTTCCATAAGCAGCTGAGCCAAAGTATGAGCTTCAGTGCCCTGAACAAGGCAAGGGCTCTCTTCTCCATTGCTCCTCTTTGCTTTTCCTTTCCCAGCTTCCCTCTGTCACTTCCAGAAGTCATTGCATATTTTGGTGAACCATTGTAGCCTATAAAATGACATACTTTTTTTCTTTTTTTTTGACTTTTGGTTAAAGGGTCATGGAAGTGGTCAAATAAATACTAGAGCCATAGTGAAAATAGATACTGTTGCTAGAAGGGATGGAGGAGATAGGATCTCCCCTTACAACAGCAGTGAACTTTCACCCATGCAGGATATTCTTCTTTTTACAAACAATTTGGAATTTAGATTTCCCTCCAGATTTGTCTGTAAATAAATCGTACATTTAGAAAGAAAAGGAGAAAAAAAAAAAAGGACAACTTTTTCTGCTTCCCCTGTGTTAAAGCTTTAGGTGCTTGATTGCATTTTGAACAAGCAGGCAGAGTGAAACACCTGGCAGTGTTCTCTCTGTACTACCCTCCCTTGCAGGGAAGCCTGAGGATTTGTGTAACTTTCGGTGAAGCAGCTATGGTTTTTCTTGCTCCCTCGGTCGTAAAATGAACCAGGTGCCAAAAGAGGTGCTTAGCAGGACGTGCTCGGGCTAAGCCTGTTCCTGAGCATTTGTTCCCCCTCTTCACGTGAAGGAGGCTGGTGTGCCTGCTGCTGCAGGCTGTTTGGCTGGTGTCCCCTTTAAGGACTGTTCTCAGGGATGCCTTGTGCACCTCTCTGCTTGGTGAGTGCATTACAAAGATTACCGGGTCTCTAAGAAGATTAGTCCATAGCCTGTAGGTCCTGCTGTACGGAAACACTGCCTCCACGTAAACTAGAGGAAATGAACACAGTTTATTTCAGAATATTTTTGTTTGTAGAGCTGCATTTTGGCTCAGAGAGGGAAAACATATTTAATTGATTAAAGGAGAGAACGGAGCAAAAGTGTCTTAGTGGTTTTTAAATCATGGCTGATACATAGTAAGCAAGATAAGATTCCTCTAATGAGCTAATCTAACAAACAGCTGCCAATACAGTCACAGTTATCCAGCTGCTGTCACGTGAGGTGCTGAGTAACTTTGGATATTAGAGGTTACAGACGCTGGGGTGATAGTTACCTGATTAGAGAGCAAAAGAACATTTGCATGACTGAGAAATAGGTGATGTATGGATCAACAATATGCCAGTATGGTTCTTTCTTTGGGTAAAAGAGATTTCAGCTTTCAGTAAGGAAGTGCAGATTGTATTATGAAAATGTAAGTGTAGATCATCAGTGGTTTTCCTCAAATAAAAAAGATTGAATAAAGCTTTTCAGTCTGTGATGCAGCTTACCAAGAGGCCACTTGAGAGTGTTTGTTTAAAAAGGTAGACAAAGATTAGAGACTGTCTCTTTAAATTCTGTACGCTTCAAATTGCAAAGACGTGCAGGTTACAGTAGCACCAAATGAGCACCCTCAGTTGTGATTAGAGATGAAGGTTAATGGTTTGGAAATGAGTCCTGAAAAGAGTGACCTAAGAATAACTATTAAATTAATTTCCTTTTTTTGAAGGCTGCTTTAAAAAATATATATATTTCCACTTACGGCGTTCATTACAAAATGTCCCTATTGGCTCTCCTCCTGCACCTAGTTCTGCTCTTAACCTCTCTTAAAAGAGGTGCTTATGCCATCTTCTTCTGACTGAACTGAATGAGACTGCAATATTTCCACTAAAACCTTGCAGTGAGCTTAGATCCTGGAGCTTGCTGTTACTTCAGGTGAACGTGGTGTTATGGTGTTCTCTCTGAAACTGTGTGATTACAGATTTCAGCGTGTCTCGTCTCCCTTAAGTTTTACCAGTGCGTAAGATACCTATGTAGAAATAGTTAAAGCATATTAAGGGTTTGGTAAAATGCATCAGGAGAGACCATTAGCTTTTTGCTTCTGAAGGCAGAGCTGCATCCTGAACTTCGTAAGTGACGCTGTCAAATGCCAATGAACTGCTCGCTTCAGCTTTGTTAATTAAAAATCTTTATTTTCTGTCAGAGGTCAGAGTTGGCCAGCCAGCATCATCTTTACATAATTCTATACTTGCAATCAATCAATCTTGATTAGTTTATTTGATAAGGAAATATTTATTTAGCTATCTGTGTTCTTTTAGAGAGAAAGGGAAATATTTCTAGAATAAGAACTGGGAAGGGGGGAATGAATGGCTTCATTCTTCACCACTGCTCCCTGCCAAAATCTGTTGGGGTCGAAGAATGCAACTTTGTCCTTTCCCAGCTTTCACTGGTGCAGTGACCAGATCTGACAAAAGACAGCAAATAGCTCCTAAATACACTGACTCTCTGCTTTCATCAGCTTCTGAAGTGAAATGAACAATAAAGAGTTCACCCTGTTTGCCCATGTTCGAAGCATGCTCCAGAGTCAGAGATGCAAAGACGTGAGGAGTTTCTTTTTCTGAATCCACTGTGATCTGTAGACATGTGGAAGTTACTCCAAAACGTGCCTATGTTAGGTTCCATCTCCGCACAAAGTGGCAGTGCAGTGACACCGGCAACGCTGCTCAAAACACGAAGGATTGGGATCGCACGCCCTGCTGCTGCCTTTAATTTTTCCTTCCCTTTTTACATAGCAGCTCAGCTCCATGTTTTGATTGAAGAATAAAGTACAAATATAGTTTGCCTAGTACATGGAGACAATAAAAATTTGTAACGAGCTAGAATATTAACAAACCCCAGCACCTTTACTGTTTTAAGCACCAGTGTACTGCTGTGTTCAGTTAAAATAATCAGATTTACTCTATTACTGGTACTAGAATGGTGCATTAAAAATTCTGTGCAGGGACCGTTACACACTGCATCCAGTTCAGTGAGGTCCAGTGTAAGGATTTAAGGATTATCACAGTTGTGTACTGCATCTATACAAATAACAATAATTCAGTTTTAATTATTCCAGACTTTTGGCAATTCCAGCAGCTTCTCTAAAATAAAAAAAATAAAAAAAACCCTTGGATGTTTAATAATTAATTGTTTTATTAGTCTTAATGAATTATGTGAACATGCATCTCTTAATATCTGCTAGCAGTAGTCATTAGCAGCATTGGTTGTTGGTCCTCATACCTTTTTATGTTGACAGTGACCGTTGAATATTTTGCAAAGTTCATTGCTGGCTGGGGTCAGAATTTTAAAACAGATCCTGCTTTAGGTAGTCTCCTAAGTTTCTATTTGGATACCCTGAAAGGTGATGTAAAGGCAGACAAGAAGAGGAAGTGGTTTTCTCCTCTGAAGACCAAATACCTAGAAGTTCTCACTAGCATTTCCAGTGAACAAAGAAAGCTAAAAGCGGATGGAGAGCTGTGTGGGTGACAGGTGTTCACCTTTTTCTCACTTCTCTGCTCTGCTTTCTGTCCACACAATGGGCTTCATTCCTTCTGAACACGCTGGAGTTTGTGCAAGTAGGAGTGCAGCAGGACTGTGCCTGCTCCGGGGCGGGAATGCAGCGCTTGCCTGAGCCAGCCAGGGTGGCATATGGCGAGGAAAGCAGGACTCTGTCTCCCCCTGCTGAGTCTTACCCCGAGAGGAAAGGTCACAAGGTTTAGTTTCCACTCGGTTAATTAACTTCTGTAACTAATCAAATAGCAATTAGTAGATGGAGTGCTTAATTAACATTTTATAATTAAGCAATGCAATTCACATAATGAAATATACTGTAGTGAAAAGGTTTCTCATTTTGAATTGTCTTCGTTATGTATCTGGCTGCCAGTGTGATATAATCAGTGATGGGCGAGGTAGCTAATAGCACATTAAACTCTAGTTCTACTTTATAAGTGGATTTTAAGGTAAAAATCTTCCCAACTTGCATTTGAGAACAAATTATCAATTTATAGTTAGGCTATAGTAATATGGTGTAATGTGATGGCTGCTGTATTGATCTCCCTCCTGTCAGGAAACTAAGCTGCAAATTTAGGGTCCACAGTTCTTGCACACTGTCTTTTTAGCTCAGCACTTTGCATCTCTGCTTTTAAGCATTGTGCTTTTTTTACTTTATGTTGTGCTGTGACTTTGCAACTGAGTTCCAAAATAAAGGAAAAAAATTACTTAGTCATTTCAGTATAAATCAGATGATTTCCCTCTCACTCAGATCCTTGTTGTTATTTAGAGATGTTAATAAATTTCAACCCAGACTTTTCCATGTGGGAACTGCTTCTAATTAAGATTTTTCCTGTCTAGGATGAAGTGGTAAAGTTGACAGATAAATGTCTTAACAATGCAATTGAGAGCCCAATCGCAGCAGCGACGTGGCTTCCGGCAGATATCAAAAGCAATATCCTGAAGGCCCAGGCAGAAGCAGGGCACAAGGTAAATACTCGACTGATAAGGACTATGATGTTCTCACATGTTTTATTTCTCTTCAGTTGCCTG
Source organism: Tetrax tetrax (assembly GCA_009806455.1). Classification (NCBI taxonomy): domain Eukaryota; kingdom Metazoa; phylum Chordata; class Aves; order Otidiformes; family Otididae; genus Tetrax; species Tetrax tetrax. The sequence continues at coordinate 117,334 of WHYT01017686.1, forward strand.
GTGTTGGAGCAGGTGCCTTGGAGGGATCTCTGTCCTTGATGATACTCAACATGGAACTGGACAAGGCCCTGAACAAGCCTTGGGTTGAGTGGTCATTGAGCCTGGTAACCTCCAAAGCTTGCCATCTAACCAATAAATTATTCTGTGATTCTGTGACTAAGAGCATGCTTTTGGCATTCTAGTAAATTCTGTAGAAAATTATGGTATTTTGTTTGGCTACCTTGGTGAATTAATTTTATTTCTACACTGAAGCTTTCACATAGAATTGGTACTTCAAGTCCTTGAGCAGTAGATGAACAGCACACTTCCGTTGTGGGAGGGAGGCACTCGGCTCTTCTGTGAGTCTCAGAACTGACACAGATGGAAACAGTATCAGAAATCTGTATCTTTGTTCATTTTTTTTCCTCTCAGGTCATAAGAGAAGACAGCCTGACAGGTGTCAAGAATTCCAATATTCAGGATGCTCATTCCAGGTACTGAACAGATTTTGAAGAATCGTGTGATCTAGTTACCCAAGTACAGCACTGAGAACCTGCAGTCCCACGTGGTCTTTCAGTGGCTCAGTGATCGTTGCATTTTACCTTACATAGTGTAGCTTAACCTGGTGAGTGTGAAGTGTTTTTAAAACAAAAACCAGCAAACACTATAGTTGCTAAGTTTTATTATATACAAGGTAATCTAGATACTCGTGATTCTCTTATACTTTAATTCAATAAACATTGTTCCCACAGCAGCTTCAATCACTATAGTCATTTCTGATCCGTGAACAACTTCAGCGTGGGGAGAGGGCATGGGTCTGTTTGCAGTAGCTAGCTGTAACCTAGTGGAGAAAAATTCTGTACAAAAACCTGACACTGACAGTTGATTTTCTGAGAATTACTGAATCTCAAGTTATTGCTAGTTCCAGTGAGATTTCAAGCATTGAAAAAGTTAAAGGGCTACAACATGTAATTTCTTGACCATTTGTGAAGATGAGCATGTGTCAGATCTCCAAGAGCACAGGGGGACGTTGAATAAAATATACATCTAGCGGTCTCAAAAATGTGCTGTAACAAGTGATTCACAAAGAGCTTTCTGTGGAAGGTTATACCTGTTTTTTGTTTTGTTTGTTGTTGTTCTGTGCCAGGAACATTCTCCCATCAGGCAAAACACAGAGTAGTCCCCCAGCAACCAGTCCAGTATTTCAAGACCCAAGAGAGCTGCTGAAAGCAATCCCTGCCTCAAACACCTTTGTTCCGTAAGTGATTCAGGAGAAATGTGTTTCTGGGCTAAGAGAATCATGGAGATTATCATGAACAAGTCTGAAAAGATGAGGAACAGTTGCTGGGCAGTTAGGCTACATCTAACTAAGCAGGTTTACCAACGCGTCTTTATTTAGTGTTGCAACAGTTAATCAGTGTAGGCCAGGCCTGGGGCGAGTATCCTAGCAAACAGTAAGCAAATCTCTCTCATCTTCCGAAACCACTGAAATACCTAACATCCTGCTGCCCCTGGCTCTAAAGAGGAAGAGAAGGGGATGGCAGGGAAGGCTTCAGGTGAATTAGAAAAAAGGGCTGAAGAAGCTCCTTTGAGATAGAAGACACTGATACTGTTGGGTCTTCACACAGCTGTAGCTGAAACTGTGAAAGAGATCAGTAATCTACGGAGGGAGCTGGAAGGCATTTACTTCAACACACTGAGAAACATCAGTCTCTTGTCTGCCTCACATGGAACTGGTGTTGAGTTTTTGGGTTGAGCTATCAGGGAAGCAGCACTGTGTTTCATACTATCCTATCCAGGCAGTGTGCTGATGAGAATGTATTCTCCTTTCAGCAACGCGTTAAATGAGGACAACGCTGCCTCTAACCATGAGGACCTGCTGATTCCAGCTAGTCTGGCTCCAGCTGAGGAGGCTGCTGTTTCAAAGGTATCGCCACCTGCCAGCCTGGAAGGTTTCTGTGTGTCACGTTCTGAGCTGCTGATGCCTCCAGGCAAACACAGCAGACCTTGCTGCATGCCTCTCATAACTCCGTGAATACCAATTGTTAGTGAATGCCGAAGAGCGCTTTTTGGAGCACTGTGCAGATCTCCCCAAAGGCCGTTTCTGAATGTCCTTTCAGATTCTTTGCCTGGCACTTGTTTTTCTAGACAGGTTGATAGTTCTTCTCAAACTGTTGGGGAACCCCTTATATCCCCATGATTTGATGCTCCAGGGAAGAGACTGAAGTGATGAAATTATGACATAGGCAATTCCTATCACGGTAACCACAGAGGGAAAAGTTTAAATTGAAATGTTTAATTGTTGTATTCTGATTACCTGAAGGATAAAGTAATTTTTAACTAGACTCCATGAAATGCACATAGCGATCACTGTGAAACATTCAGAAGTCAACTTCTCTTTGTCTCTCTCTAAAAGAAAAGATAAGTCCAACTCTGCAGACTGAGGGGTTATTCTGGATCACTAAAGCAACATGCCCTTTAGCCGTTGTCTCTCCAAGCCAGTATTATGTAGTTGATCCCACTGAATAATTATCAATTCCATCTTCTGAGTTCAAATACTCAGCTCACAGACGTTGCTGATCTTCTGGTTGAATGGCACAGTACCGCATCTTTGCATAGGAGAATGGGACAGTTTCACAGCTCCCGTGGCAATGACATTGTTTCCAGTATGTTGCTGAAAAAAAGTGAAATGAAAAGGCTATTAAAAAGATTATAGGGAAAGATTTGAGAAAACAGACCTGATAAATAGTGGTGTTCATTAAGGACACTGGTCTGTAACTTGGGAAGCTACTAGACCTATGTGGTTACTACTGGGAATTCAATTCAAAACTGATTTATTCCATAGAGCCCTCCAGATGACCAGGACGTTTCCTTAACATCATTGACAGAGAATCTAATTGACTTTACAGAAGCCATACCTCGGGTAAATGTATTTCAAAACCAAACTTCTTGCTTCGCACGTACAATGGTTTTTACTCATGAACTCTCCTCTGGCTTCAGTATCTGTCCACAGGCTTGGATGTGCTGCAGCAGAGTGAAGTGATGATTGACCTGGATCACTGCATATATGACCCCTTACTTGTAGGGTTTTAGACCCTACAGCTTTGCAGTGGAAGTGAAGGGACCTGAAGAGTTAACTTGTAGCTGTGTCACAAGAGCCTGTAGTCTTATTTTGTTACACCTGCAAGTGACAGCCTGCTTCTCAGGCTTTTGAGTATATATAATACTTCAGAAATTATATGTAAATGTGTATATACACACACACTGATGTATATATGTGTGTGTATATATATAAAATAAATACTTGAAAAATAAACTTTTAATACAGATCAACACTTTTATATAGATTAAAAAAAAAATCTCTTATAATCTGTGCTAGTGAAAAAAGAGTGTGCACCAAAAAAAGGGGGAAGAAGTAGGACCCTTAAACTGTTCACAGAAGTGCACTCTCATTTAACTTGATCCACAAAGCAGAAAAAAATAAGGGGTTCAGTTGCCTTCTGGAAGAGAGTGCTACACTGAAACTGCCACTAGTGCGTTTCTGTGAGTGAGCAGTGTCAGCTGTACGCTGTGTGGGTGCCATTTACCTTTTGGTGTGAAGGCACACCATCTGTAGCTGATCACTAACATGGTTCACAGACTGGAGAGGGACAAATATCTGAGATGGTTTTGGGAGGCAATGTTGTTTTGAGAATGTTCTCAGCTACTTCCAACCTTTTCTAATGAGCATTTGTTTGCTTTTCGTAGGTGTCTTCCCAGCCCACAATAACACCAAGGTGGATAGTGCCAGTGAGTTATTTAACTGTTCCTTAACAACAATAACAAGAAAAAAAAAAAAAAAAAGGAAAGCTTTTGTTATGATTAAGAAACAGGAGGTCAAGTAAAATAGTAAAATATAATTTGTAATAATTTGAAAGCCTATACCAGACCAAGAGTAAAGCAAACTAATTCAGATGAAATAAATCAAACAGCATACGTATCCTGTTAATATTTAAACTTCACTGTTGCTGTGTTACATTGCAGGTAAATGGCATAAAGTTTCTTTTAAGAAATTGCATTTAGTGAATCTCACCCTGGATCTTTTTGCTGTTATAAACCATCTTGAAAAGTTAGCTTGTCTTGTTCTCGCAGGTTTTTATTTCAGTTTCCTGTTTCATTTTCCCAATTCAGACTGGACTGATTTCCAATGGGCCTTTGGGAAATGATGTTGCCTTAGCTATGAAAGTGAAAAGCAGCACGGAGACTCTGTTGTCGTCAGCTGGATTGCCACCATCCCAGCAGACATCTGAAGTCCTTGCAAGGTAAGGACTCCTCAGCACTCGCTTCAGAAATGTATATAGAGTGGAAAGGAGGTATGTGCTGTGTTACTGCTTCCACTTAAATAGTTACAGTGGTCATTTAGACACTGTCTTCTTCAGCTGTGCTTGTAAACTATAGTTCTGTCTCACTTCATAGCATTTGAAATCTTACAAATAAATAGAACAGCTGATGTGTGTGTGTTTTTGTATAACGTTGTTTGAAGGGTAAGAAAATGGATTTTTTTTTTAATTCAAGTAAAGGAATAAAACATACAAATTAGCTGGAGTTGGAGGTAAACCTGTTGTCTTTATAAGTGCTATAAAATCAATTAATTCTTTTTAATTATCATTTCACTTCAGTTTCTTTCCTTATCTGCTAACACATTTTAGTACTGGGCTAAAATGATGGTACAGATTAATTTTCTGAGAAATATCTTTACAATATTGCAATGTGTCAAAACATTGTGGGGGTGGGAATGTTACTTCCAAGCTGTAAGGAAGTCAGAGAACAAAATCTGTAGAAACTTTTTCCCTTTCTATTCCATTCTGCTGTGCTGTGCTGGTGAGGCAGAATGATGGCAGTGATGATCAAGTCTTTCGGGGAACCTCTCATGGTGCGGACGGCAATGATGCTACCACTGCGCTGTGTGAAACTGATGCAGTTAGCTCTTCTGCCAGCTGTTCTTTGGTCTCAATACGTTATGAGGGAAAGAGCTATTAGCACTATTTGGAACAATACTCATCTTTTTCTTTTTTAATCCACCATGGCAGATCTTTTTCGAGGAGTGTATTTACAAAGCCTCTTTTTTTTTTTTGTCTTTTTTTTTGTCCCCTTTTTAGCCCAGTCACTGAGGATGCTACAACAAGAACGAAATGTTTACTCACCACTGAACTCTAGAAGGAGTTTCTGCACTTCTCACCTTGTAAAAACTCAAAATCTTCTAACATATCTCAAGGGATCCTTCCGAAAGACTTGCTTGGGATCAAACTGTTGCTGAACAGGAGTCAAACAACCACCTGGTTTGCTAGGATCCAGGGAGAGACTTCTACAATTATTGCAGTCTAACTGGAATTACAGTCTGAACCAGGATATACAACCACGCGCACGTTTGATCATCTCCTGCAGGAGAAGTGAAATACCCCACCTCATTCTGAACATGAGAAACAGAATCTAGTTGTGTTCCGCTCACGCTAGGTTTAGTCTTAACCCTGTGCTGCCTCTCAAGTGTTAATGGCAAGCGTTCACTGTGATGTTAGCGATGTAGCATTAGAGCACCGTAGATGACCTCTGTAGATTAATATTGGGAAGATTAGGAGAACTTCTAGGGCCACCTTGTGGCCAGTCTGTGCACAGTGGCTCACACTAGTGATGACTGGTTTATACAGTCAAGGACATTTTCTTCTGTGATTATTCCCTCTGTTTTTCCTTTGTTTTACCAATGCATACTCTCCTTTTTGGCCTTAAACCCTTAACAATCCTTGTACCTCTTCTTACAGTACCTGGAAAGAATGACAATCTAGTCCATCAGTGACCAACTACGTTGACTGGATTTGAACTGCTCATTGCAACCAGGAAAAGGAAAATTAACCTGCCAAACAGCTTATGTCATTAGGAGACTACAGCAGAAGTTCCATATTCTGGGACTGATTATTTCATTTCCTATATGACTCAAATACAAGTGTTTTAGGCTAGAGATATGTATGTTTTAAATGCTGAAGCAGTGAAGGTGTGAGTACAGCTTACTTCAGGACCTGCTTATTGGTTAGTTTTGTTGTGATCTAGGACTAGGAAGGAAAATAATTTTCTTGTTTCTATTCCTACTGTTTCTGGGTGTTGTTTCCAGATGCTGTGCTTTGGGCATACTTACCAGATATGTGAGCAGCATGAGGGTACAACTAGATCAGTTCTTAACACCACCTTGAGTCCCGTTCCAAGTGTCATCCAATAATTAATAGAAAGACTAAGGTGAAAACAGGAAAAAAAGATGAAAAGTTCCCGTAAGCAGTTCACTCCTTTGTAGAAGGAAGGTAGGAGCACTTTGCAAGAGCATGCTCCACAGAGCTGGTGGAAGCCTTTTGGTGCTCAGGTGCAGTACAAGATATGATACGTAAGAGATCATTTGAGTCCTGGGCAGCAGGATCCTCGTGTGGCCATGCAGTGGTGAGCACATGGACCCTGGGGATACAGCCTGTGGAAAGGTCAGTGCAGAGTCAGAGGGAGGAGAGGCACAGAAGCCCCATGATGAACTCCACATCTGCTAACAGGGCAGCACAGTTGAAATAACTGGGATCTTTCTTTCTTAGGAAGAGGTTTGTACATATGACCGGGGTTGGAGGATGTTTTCTGCATAGTGCTGCTGTTTATAAATATTTATATACCCATGATTCTCTGAAACAATTTTAAATGTGAAAGTTGGTTCTGAAACCTGTATGCACAACTTCATTTCTGCTCACTGGCTGCGTGCACATCTCTCAGTGCGGAGAGAGATTTGGACCAAACCGCTGTGGGTTGTGCAAGTAAGCTGGTGCCTGACTAGGCCACTTTCAGACTAGAGTGTGACTGTCAGACTTGGGCATTCTTACTGCTGCTCTTGTGCTCTTGTTTGCAAGGTGCTGAATGAGGGCATTAAGGAAGAAGCCACAGAGCATTTACATGGCCCACTGCCACTCCTCAAAACCCCTGAAGCCTTAATACAAACCGTAGAAACCATGGGGAGCTCGTAGGGCTGACGAACCAGAGTGACACTGTGCAGACAATGATTTGCAGCTATTGTCTCCAGAATCAGCAGTCAAAATTGATGGCAGGTGCTTCAGGACCCCCTCCAGCCAGCACCTAAAGCCCTGTGCAGGCAGGGTCCCCACTCCCAGTACTGCCAGCAAGAGAGGAGCTGCTGTTCGGACCAGGTGGAGCATTTCTGCTCGACAGCTGTTCAGCTCTGCCCTTATTTCCAGTTCAGTGTTGGGTTTTTTAATATATTTTTAAGTCTGAGCCTTATTGCATGTTAAAATGCAGATGGTTCCCAATTCAAATATCAAATGTCTTCATCTGGATTAATAGTTCAGTTGCCAGCAAAGTTCCTGCAGGAAAAGGGAAGGAATGGCTGCAACAGTCTGCTTCCCGCACAAAGCCAGCACTGTGTGGGGAAACTTGGCACTTCCTAGGGATCTGTTTGCTCAGCAGCTGAGCTGGCATTCGCCAGCTACATGTGTTGGTTTTGTAAACAGACAGAATGCAGCAGCATTTTCTTTAAGGCATGTTTGGTATTTGACTCTTCTCACTGGGTTCAGGAGCTCTGGGAGTGAACCGTTTGCTTGAATCGCTCCCAAAAGCAGAATCGCAGAAGTTGACGGTTTCACAGCGCTGCGTGTTGAACGCCACCCTTCGATTCCCCCGAGCAGTCGTACACAGCAAATAACGAGTAAATAACGTGTGGGGTGAGTGTGCCCCCCTGAAATCTGAATGGTTCCAAGTAGCCAACTGTTATTTCAGCATGGTTGGGTGCTGGCGTTCGGAGGGGAATGTCACATTTACACACAGGTGCACACACAAGAGAATTTCAGAAAGGCAAGGTTTTCCTCGATTTTCAGAGGACTAATCCTTTATTTTTAAAATTTTAAATTTTCAACTGTTGAATTGGGGACTTGCAATTGCTGTTAAATTTGGGGCTGCAAGCCCAACTCTTCCCAGTGATATCTGGTACTTGGAGCAAATATTCACTCCATTTAACTTTCTGTAGCTTATTTAGCTATTCCAAGTCATTGTTTATACAGAGACTAAAGCGCCACAGTTACGTGACCTGAGCAGGCACAGGGGTGGGCATCCGAACATCCTGTAGCTTGGCATCACCTTTTTGCTTTAAACCTGTCGGTATCCTGTTGTGTGATGACGGAGTGACGGGTAGCGTCGCAGAATGCATCACCTCCATTTTATCAAACAGAAATAGGTATAATAGTTCCTACAGTTGGTGTTATAAAGTATTAATTAATGCCTGTGTGACACTGAGAGAAAGGGATGTTTTTAACCATTGCTATAGTATTGATTGATTGGCTATAAGGGCAAATCATCCTCTAAAAGCTTTTTTTTTTTTATTTTTTTTTTTATTTATTTAAAGAGATTTATAAATAGAAATTTTGTGTGAATCGTGTTGGGATGTTGGCAGATCTGCCAACCACTTAAAAGCTCCAAGGGTTGACAGGAATGAATAAATGCATGTTCTGTCGCAGGCATTTGGACAAAGCCAGCTCCCTGATTTAAAAAAAAAAAAACAAAAACAAACTTTGGGGTTTTTTTTTCCCAAGGTTATCCCCTATTGACTTACTAATGCCTGTTCCAGCCTGTCCTCATTACCTGGCCTTGTGCCCTTTTGCTGTGTGCACATGCAACGCTGATCTGAGATGGCAGCTTTTAAACTGTAATTAAAAAATGGTAACTTAAACTAAAACCATAAGTGGTTGGATCTAAAAGTAAAAGTGATTTTACTCCAGTCACACTCCATAAGTGATTGGAGTAAAAGATTAAAAAAAAAAGATTAAAAAAATTAATTAAAAAGATTTAAAAAAATCTTAACGTTTATAATAACCAAAACCCCAGCCTGTATCTTCACCTGATTAATCTTAAGGAGATGCTGGATCTTAGAGCTGTGTTTCCGTCTCCCCCACTGAGTCCAGCGGGAAGGGACCGGAGAGCGGCACAGGCTGCGTACACGGCAACGGTCTTACAAGCTTTTCAAGTGGGTATTAAAATGTGGGGGTTCGGGCCCTCTTACACTTGAATTAAGGGAATCTATTTCAGTAGTAATGAGATTTAATATTAGGTAAGTCATATGACATAACTGCTTACCTGGTAATTGGTCATGGTTAATGAATTTGCTTGAATGTATTTGATTTTAAACTTAAATTCCCCATTACTTTGTCAAAGACAGTGGTGTAAAAGCTGTTTTGGACAATGTGTTTTGGGTAATTTTTTTGGATACAACTTTGGCAAGAAAATTTGCTGCACCAGAAGAGGAGCTCAGGTGAACAGTCCAGTTACGTTTGGGTCCCTTTCCACAAGCTATTTTCAGCCATTGCCTGTTATCCCTTTGTCTGCCCCTTGCCCATTCTCGTTTCGGAAAGCGAAGGTGTATTGTTAAGCTCAGCATGTCCTTCACAGCGAGCACTGGATGTATTTTTCACATTGTGAACATACTCTGGTACAACCCAGATCTTCTACAGATGAAGTGTTAGCTCTATTTCATGCCCAGTTGGCATTTAAAGCTCTATCTGGGCACACAGTGTTTGTTAGTCTGGAAAGTTGTAGTGAAATTATACAGCTGTTAGACTTGGTAACGTCACAGCTTTCAAATGCAGCTGGACAATCATAACTTTTATACCAAAAAGTAAAAATAATCCACGCTAATGGCCTTTCAGTGATGCAGGTGTCATCCACGTGTGTTTGGTGTGAGCGTCAGCACCTCAGACAGAAGCGCAGGCCGTCCCACCCGCGCTCGGATGGAGGCAGTTGGTGTGGTTCCGTTAAGTGCTGCGCTGTCTCCTCAGGGGGTTGAGGAGGAGAGAGCCAAGCGGTTGGCACAGCCTGCTGAAACCAGGGTCCGTCTCGCAGCGTTGTGCGTGGTTGTGTGCGCCTGCGGGAAGTGAGGAGCGGGCGCTGCCGCTGCAGCGATGTCGGACCCCGCGCAGCAGGGAGCCACAAGGTGCTCCTACAAAATTCACCTCCTTGTTGCTGTTTGGCTTGAGCACTCTGCTTCATAAACACACACACACACACACCCCCACCTATAACTGGACAAACTTATTTTTAAAGTATGTAAGAATATTTTTGTAGCTAGATTAGCTAGATTTTTTTGTTAAAGCCACACTAACTACTGTATTTTTACCTTTTATATGTAAAGCTTGGCAATAGCTCTCAATGTATAATTTATTTGTTGGGTTTTTTTATAAAACAAAGTGGCACCCTCTTGCTTCTGTTTACAGCAGTAGGGATGTATGAACTGTTGTAGGCACTGCACTGAGATCTGTACTGAAACTGTACATGGGAACAAGAAACTGTGATGTGTAGTCCACTCAACTCAATCTGGACGTGTTTATACTGTCGTTTTCTCTTAAATACACCATGTCAGTGCAAAAGCCTCGCAGAGTCATCTTTAAGCACTGCTGTGTTAGGTTGGTGTGGCAGTACAAGACGGGTGGGTCGGCCGGGACGCGGGACCTGAGGCGAGCGGTCGGGGCCGATGAACTTCTGCGCCTCAGAAATCAGAGCTGAAAGTGAGTGGCAGACGCGCGCTTCCTGCACGAGCGCTCACCGATCTGCGGCTGGAGGGGTCCCTGTGGCAGGACGTTAACTCAGAGGGACCGCATTTTTCTGTCTGTATGCTAAGATCTCTTGGCAGCTTCCAATTTAAGAGAAGGGTACCTGGGGTGGAGAGAGATTTGTGAACTTACTTGGGATGTCAAGGCTGCAGGCTGTGTTACAAATTTAATGTGTTGACAATTAAAACATATGTTAAGATGGCATCTAAACTTGCAGATGGATGCTAAGGAATTAAATGCCTGCCTTCCAAAAGGGCTGAGATTGTCCAGGAGGGCTGTCAGGTGTTCAAGTGAAGTCCCGGGGTGCGTGCCCAGAAAGGAAGTTTTGAGCTTCTGAGTGTAGTTCCACAACGTGCAGTCAGAAGTGCCTGCCAGTCAACGGAGCTATCTTGCTTTTGTTTCCAGTAAGGGATTGGTTTATGTTTTGAAGTACAGATTGTTTAAAGGAAACTATTTTCAAACCCTGACTTTGGTAAAATGCTTATGAAGGCAGCAAAGGTCAACAAAACCATTTGATCATCTTCAGTTCTCAACAATTAATAAACTTGGGAAGGTATCAAAAGGAAGAGAAAAAAATCCATCCTAGTGACTAAGCTCACAGGAAGCAATTTCCCTTGGGGCATAATTTGTCGTGTAGGTCAAACTACAATCCCAGTGACAAGTCACAGAGTTGTTCTTCAAGTGCATTTATAACTCAAAACTATGAAACATGTTTAGATTACATTTTTTTAATTATTATTTTTAAAACCCCCTTTAAATGTCTATATTTTAAAAGAAAATCCCTCTGCCATTCATGCATTTTAATCTTCAGAAACCAAGTGGTAATTAAAGACAATGAGTTTATTGAGATAGTTAAGGCTGATGGATTTGTTCTCTTGTATACGTGATTTATGATACAACAGTGTATCTCGTGTCTCAGACGAGATCACCAACGGTTGCTGCATCCTTTTGCTTTTATTCTGTGGATTGAATTAGACTGTGGGCATATCAACTATATGCAAACTTCCTTTTTTTTTTTTTTTCCAGAGAAATTTCAAAACAGCTAGCTTCAGCGGCAGCCCCTTCAGTCCGTGCCCAACCAAAAATGGTGTGTTGTGTTTTGTTTCTAAATAGTTCCCATTAGCTGGAGTAATTCCATTCATTATTTCATGCAGGCCACCAGAGCTTTCAGATGGCAGCAGCCTTTAGTCACTCGCTTGGGCCCGGGATGAATTCTCATTTACTGCAACAGAAATATCATGAACACCTCCACAAAGGCTGTTCTCTTCCTCTGTGAAAAGGTGACTGCGGTGGATAAAAACGTCCCAGGAAAACAGAAGTGAAACCACCTGAAGTGCTATGAGAACCCTGTTAAGTGTAGCTGATAGCACTGGTTGAGTTTTGCAAGGGCAGATGACCCAGGAAATGTGATCCAGTGGTTTGGGCAGGGATTGTGTCGTGTGCTCAGAAGGGACTGAAGTGCCAGCTGCTCCGGCCACTGAGCAGCTGTGGGATGCAGTCCCATTTTGCATCTTGAACCCCATCCCATCCAGCTTGAGTTTGTTCTTTAAAGACCCAGGAATGGGCCAGCAAGAGGAGAAACGGCCTCCAGTGGATCCAGTGACTCTTGTAGCACAGAGTCCCACTTTTGGGACTGGAGCTCTTCTCTTCCATAGCATCTCTAGGGCTTAACTGCAGCTCAGCCTCCCGAAAGTGAGCCTGAGCCCACCCCTCTCCAGCCACAGCCCCTCCCTGAGCTCCTGTGCACCTCGTGTCCGTGCAGGGGCTGGGGAACAGCGGGGCCCCTACGACATCGGGACGGTTTGAGAGGCTTAGCGTCTCTTGGGTGAAGAAGCCGGCGCCGTGCCGAAGGCGCTGGTGCAGCCACCTGACTTGGCACCCCGGCAGAGGCGAGGGGAGGAAACGGGGGAGATGGGCACGTTCTGCAAGCTGCTTTTTCCTCCCTGCGCCAAGCCATCGCCTTGGGGCTGGCTCGTGTCCTGCCTGCGTTGGCTCCAAGTAAATGTTAAACCCTTCGCGGGGCTGCCAAAGGGAAGAGAGTTTGGGGGGGAGGAAGAAAGGAATGGCAGAGGCTGGATGGCATTTTCCTGGGCTCTGGCACATCCACAAGATACCTGTAGCTGCCAGGAGGCCTTCGCGTGACTTGGAAAATCACTGGTTTATTGTTGCCCTTTCCAGTTAAATTTCCTTCCCTTGTCACTCCTAGATGAAAGTCTGTATGCTACAGCAGCTCTCTGGATAATGCCAAAACAGACACGTCAGCCAGCAAAAGAAAAACATGCTGCTGACTTAAGACTGCAGTGCTCTGTATGGGCACAGCCCAGTCGCCATCTGAAGTCCTTTTTGAACATATCTCCTCAAACTGGGCAATTCCCAGTCCTTAAAGGAGAAATTCAAAGCCTGGGCAGCCCTCGAGGCTGGCTGAAGTGCCACGAGATGACTGGGGCTTGCAGGAGTGTGTTCCTTGTTCACAAAGGTAAGTTATTTGTTCAGTTTGAAAATACAAATACATATTTTAAATTTGTGGAAGCTCAGAAAATAACGAGATTATGAAAGTATCTGTAAATACTCTCAGTTAATATTTATTATTCCTATGAAACTTTTGAAAAGGGATCTTTTCAAATACTCAGAAGTATTAAGTTACACTTTCCAGGCTTTTCAAACACCAGCACCTCTTCTTACAGAGGGCTGAAGTTCAGGCAGAAGGCCAGTATCTTAGTAACTTCAATGGAAAAAAATGCTTGAAACACTTGACAATATTACTTGAAACACTGGACAATATTACTTTTCAAAAAAAAAAAAGCACTCTTTCTTTCCAACAAAGAAAAACAAACCACACATGAACTCAGGATTTGAGAAATGTGTAACAAATACTACATATGTTGACAAAACTGAGAGATGGAGTTGGACGAGCAGAAATCCCTTGCGGCTAAAATCTGAGTTCCCAGTCAGAACAGCTTCTGTTTTGTGCTGCTCCTGTCATGCCTTCCTTTTTCCAACAGAAAGTCAAAACCTTTTGATCCTGTGCTCAGTCATTAAATGTAGCATTCACTGGGCAACTACTTTGTTCTTCCAGGTGTAATGCACTTTCTCTGGTCTAATGCTGCACCTGATTTTCAGGGGACACACATGGTTTCAGCTCCTCAGGGTGAGATGCGATCCTTGAATATTTTCTCAATTTCACTCGCTAATTTGTCTGTTGGGTTCCTTCTTTGTTATAGGCCATCTCATGTTGCAAACATCTTGTGCAAAGAACACTCTTTGAAGAAAACAAAATCTTAACAATCTTAGAAAATGTTGCCATTAAGATTCATCAAATCCTTCAAATGTGACCATAACTTGCACGAACTTGATTTAAATACAGTTTTATGAGTGCATATTTATTTCTTATCCCAGTGCAAAACGAGCAAGCTTTGCAGTTATGAAGCCAGTAGCAGTTACTTGTAGTTCTGATATTCAAAGCAGCATCAGGCACTGCAATCTGAAAGGACATTAACTGACCAGAAGAAAAAGTAACAAAAAGAGCAGCATTCCAAAAAGCTCCTCTCAGATATGGCAGCTTACACGCAAGTTGTGACTTAAATATATGTCGGATTTTGTTCACATTGTAAAAAATCTGTTCACAGCAAGTATGAGAAGGTGGAGGTTTTTGGGGTTTTTTTCCCTAGTGTGCCGACAGGAAACTGAAGACAGTTGCAAGCAGTTGGTTTACCACCTACTGGCACGTTGGTGGAAATTTATTCTTTCACTTTGCGATCAAAGCGATCACAAGCCATCCAGCTCCGTTTGCCAGAATGAGATCTCGGAGAAGCTGGACAGAGGTTTACCCCCGATGAGCAGCAGCACGTTGGTATCTCTGCTCACTTCATCCGCTGTGGCTGCGTGCTGACAGTCAGTTCCCTCCTCTCCCCCCACAATCTGAGCAGCAGCAAAAGTCTCTTTTTCTGAAGAGACAAACAGACCAGGAGATTTGTCCTTTGACAGAACGCTTGTTGCTCTGTTTGGCTCTGGTTCTGCCTCTGAAGTGGTCTGAAATGCACAAAAGCCCCCTGGCTCCAGAGGCAAGCTAAAGGTTTTCATTTCAATTGCGTTGCTTTCCTCGTTGCTGAACGCTCGGTACGCAGGCTGTTGACGGAAGTAGCTGCAAAAGCGAGCGTGCTTTGGGACGGTCAGCAGCGGGTGATGGTCTTTCTGTTTGTTCTTCCAATGGCCAGGGAATGTGTTAGTGAAACCTGAGGCAGTCTGGAAACCAACACCAATTCCTAAGACGCAGTGATACATTTTAGGAGAAAAGTTTGCCTTTGGAGTACTACTAAGCTTCTTCCATGTCTGCGTATGGAAATGATACTTCCAGAGGTCATCGTTAGGACTGGAATTTGAAATCCCACCACCAAAAATCAGCATAGAGTCTTTGAAGACTACTGAAGCATGACCTACTGCTGGAGGAGGTCCTTGGCTAAATGTAAGAGAAACCAGTGGTTAAGGGGAGACCAACAAGAAAACACTGATTTTAGCCTCTATTTTTCTTTCAACTCAAAAGAACAACTGCTGAACAGCTGCACTGGAACATCAAAATTGCACTGCTGACAGCTGCATCAACACATTGCCAACAGCTCTTCCAAGCAAAGCCTACTGGGGCCCCCAGGGATGGCAGCGGTACTATGTCTGGATCTGAACAACTCCTACCATCACCAAAAGGGCAACACCTCTCCCTCTCCGCCTGCACGCAGTCTCAAAGGGTAAGGCTAATTCTCTCTTTCTCTGCTAATGGAGTGTAACAAATAGCATCGTTTACCTTGTTCGGATGTTGGACCAGCTGCTGCTTACAAAGTCCCACTTCCATAAGTCCTTCTGTTCGCTCAGCCCCATCAGCCCTCCGAAGAGGTACATGCCTGTCTGATAAACCACTGCCGAATGGCCGTGCCGAGGGCCTGGGCCAGCGTTGTGAGATGGGCTGGAAACACACTGCCATCTTCTTGTATCTGAAAGCAAAATATTAATCTATAGCTGTACCAAATTTTCCATAGTATTTAAGAAGGGATCTGTATCAAGAACGAAGTAACTATTTTGTTGAAGGATAAGGATTTCTGCTCTAAGCTTAATGTAATACAAGTTAACAGCTTAAATTCTGATACTGAAAAAGTACATTTAAAAACTCAGTTTTGAAGGAAACTTTTAATGAAAATGTCAGATGCTGTATGACAGATGCCATGGAAATTTTATTTACAGAGCGGTTTTTCCTACGGCTTTGTTAATTCATTAACTCTGACACAGAAAGATAATTTCCTGGCTATAAGAGGGAAAAATCAGTCAACAAAAACATTCCTTCGTTAATGTCAGTGCTTATTCTCCTTGTGAGGGAATGAAGGATAAGATAAACCCATCATTCATTTCAAAATAGTGAGTGAATGGCCATCAGAAAACAAAAGCTATCCATTTAGGAAGTCTCTGGGAATCATCTGGTTTGCAACCACCAGATTAGTGATGAATATGCTAATGAAACCATCTCCTGTCAGGTTTGGCTCCCCATGGCCAGTTCTAGATTTGAGATTCAAAAGATGGCATTAACAGGCTGGATTCAGGGTCCCTGCTGCATCTGAAAGCTTTTGGTAATCCTTGAAGAATTTAGTGAATAGCAAACAAAACATTCTCCCCGATTTTCAGCTCTGGCAAATACTGCAAAACTTCTTCCAGTATAATACAGTCGCATTCATTTCAGCTGGGTATTAATTTAATTGACAGAATTCATAATTAAACGCTACCGAACAGAAGCCAAAACTATCTTTAAAACATTTCTACCAATAAGAATTTTCTTAACAGAGCAAGCCGTGCTTTCCTGCAGCAGTCATCGTTTTGCACTGGCTCAACACCTTATCGTGCTTTCTGACTCACCAAAATGGAAAGTCCAAAACTCCTGTGAAATGCCTCTGATGCCAAAGCACCCCCCGTAGATGTACATGCTGGAATGGTACACCACTGCGCTGTGACCTTTTCTGTTAGTTGGTGCTGAGCTCTGGAACAGTTTAACAGTAAGACAAAAAACTGTTAACAGATCAAATCGTGTCAGTAGCGATGTCTACCTTGGAAATGTGCCCCAGTAATGAAAACCATGGCTTTGGGTTGTGTTAAACTTCCTTGAAAATAGGGAATAAACCCACTGCTGAAGACTTTCATGGATGCAAATACAAACCATTCTCAAATCTAAGCAACTCTCCCTTTTTAAGTCCACCACAATATGACGAGCCCGCAGCCTCCCACTCACTGCGCTCGTGTAGCCTCACTGCTTTCACAGCCGCTGCTAGGCTGTTTCAGGTCACGCTGTAAAAACATCGGGCAACGCTTGGGAATATAACGGGAGGATGCAGCCCTCTGCACCATCAAGCACAGCCTGTCTACGCTGAGGGAACTTTAGTCCCAAGACTAACTCTCACTCACTTTGCTTGGTGTGGATTTGCCCCCCCACAAGTCCTAGGCTGGGTCCAAACCCTCAGCAGGAAACCACCGGTTCCCACTGCGCCCACGGCAGTTTTCAGTGCTGCCGAGACTCGTGGACCCAAACCTGGGGAGGCCCAGCTAAAGCCAAAACAAAATATAAGGCAAGTGTTTGGTGGTGTTCTTTTGTTGTTCTTTGGTGTTCGAGAAGTCAAACAGCCTGGTTTTTTGGGGGGGACAGGTTATCTATATTCAATTTAGGATAATGACAAGAAACCATTCACTCCTATATGTAAGAAGAAGTTGACACATAATTTCATTGCATTTCTGGTACATAAACAAAATTTCAACAACCATGTAACACTTTCACCCTGTAGTTCCAAACTTCCTCTTGACTCCTCCACCAGGTAACCGCAGTATTAACGATGTGACATCTTAACAACTTCTGGTGTAGTAACATTGTGAGGATGAAGTTTCAATAGCAAAAAATGAATCATTTTTTACATGGAGCAATATAAAACCAGTCTTGTAAGACCAAGACATAAATGCTTCCACTGAGATTTCATTTAGAAGTGGCAGCATCTTGGTGAGTCCACATCTTCACACGGAAGAAATGAAAAATGCTGCAGCACTTCACATTTCAAAATTTATTAGTGTCACTGACAATCTGTGTTCACAAGCCTACTTCAAAAAGAACAGACTTCATGTGTGGTTGCAATATTCCATTTAAAATCAGTTTTCTTTATAAGGATTTCAAAAAAACAGAAGCAGTAGAGGAGAGGACTTAACTTCCTATATAGGACTTAAAATTTAAGAACAGTATTTTTAAACACTGATTTAAAGATGGAAAAAGCCTTAGTTATTGAAAGTGCAAAGAAATAAAGTATAGCCACATGTCTCTGACGAAATAAGATTGGAACTGTTTGGGGGAACATATTTCAAAGCAATCTGTTTAATCAACAAAGCAACAGGCATTTGATTCACACATTCACCACGTCCTGGCTCCTTACCTCAGTCTCTGCTGGTACGGTACAGCACTCTGTCCATCTTGCAGAATCTAGGGGATTGTTTCAATAAAGCGCAGTTTATATCGCAGACCACAAGAGGACACTCCTCCAACATTAATTTTTCAAATTACATAGTTTAAATAGGTTTTCTTTTTTTAATATCTTTATCTGATATTGAATCACTGAGATACCATACTGTATTTCCAGTTTCCTAAGGCTAAATTTCACCATGCAGAAATAATCTGTGATTTCCAGCATTTTTCTGAACTTGCAGAAACCCCGGATTTACCAAGGGATGTATGGCTCCTTCTATTTATTATGTAAACCTTATTACAACAGCCTTACTTTTCTTTTTCCTTTTCACAGATCCCTTAAGACGTCCTCCAGTAACAGTCAAAAATCATGGAACTGTCATCACCATGAAGAAGCAAAAATATCTGATACGCAGCATCAGAGGTAGAATGACAAAGCAATTCAAGCTTGCGTTAGTAAAACCGATACTTGCCAGGAAAGGTTTTAAATAATGACCATGAAAAAACTAGAGAAGCAACAAATTTTGCACAACTCATACCAAATTTTCACTGGTAAGTACTGCAAGTAATAAGATGCTTTCTCTTATGAAATAGATTCTATCTGAGGATCTCTGTTATTTCAGCTGGTAAGTACTCCAGACAAATAGTGGAAAATAAAGAAAAGATTTAAAAAAAAAACCAAACCCCATTGACATAAGGTTCCATAGTGAAGTCTTAAAAGAGGCCAGGAAACTTTAATCTTGGTCTTGCCACAAGATTTACTAGCTCAAAAAGAAATCAGTCTCTCTCTCCTTCATCTGACATCAAAATAAGCAGCCGTTACTATACACAGTAGTTCCAAAGGCAGAATATATAGCATATGCCATTACTGTTAAATAAGAGATCCCAAATATTTGTTCTTAGAAAAAGAACAAACTGATGTTAATTTAATTGATGTTAATTTTAACTGATGCTGATGTTAATTTCCCACCTTATTTAATTATTCTTGTTTTTTCCTGCTCCATGATTGCTGTTGCTATCTTAAATATTTCTTCAGTAAAAATATAAAATGAGATATACTTTACTGATCTACTTTCTTCCACAATAAAACAAAGAGTTTGGCTTTTAAAATTTATGTAGCATAGGGGAAAAAAAAAACTTTAAATATTTTATGTAATAATTATTGGGTTTTATGATCAAATAGTAAACCGGGGAGGCGGGTAGGGAATGGAAATTCTGAGACCTTAAAATACATAAAACTTCCCCATAAAATACTTTCTAATTAAAGTAAGAGCTGACTCTTTGATAGCTTAACAGCCTAATTCTAGGGGAAAAATATGCACGCAGCTTTACAGAGATTACTTCTTGTAAAGCCTAGGGAAGGCTATGTTACAAGCAGCAGAAAACAGTTTGGTTCTTACTATTTGTTAGTACCTATGGGCTTGGAATGTCCCATGGAAGAGACTGGCTATTGTGTATCATACCAGTGTCGTATATCCAGAGAGGAGTTTTGGCTTGTGTGAAAGCAGAATCCACCATCCCACCGAAAATATACAGGGTGCCCTGCGACATGCAAAAATATTTATCGTTTACAAATAGGCATATAGCATAAAAATAATTTTTAAAACAATTCTTAAATGAAAAGGCTGCCATCACCAATATATAATTAACAATAATACATATGATGATCTGTTAACAATTCAAGAGGCAATCAGAAAAAGCCACCAACTTTTAATCATGTCTTTATCCCTTCCCAGTAGAGAACCCTGAGGAACGTTGTGCTATTTTAACGGAGACGGCATTCCAGGACCACTCGCTTCCTTGTCAGTCTGGGACAGCTTGGGGATGCGGATCTGGAGAGTTCGGAGGCATTGCTCAGGTAATACCAGATTCTGCATGCTTGTAGAAAGATTTCATTGCATTCCAGCTCCTGTTTTCCCCTTATAGGCAAAGCTGTAATTCTTATTTGCCTTCGCTCCCCTGTCCCTTTTCAATGCAAGCTCTTAAGTGAATGTATTTATGCTGTAGCTTATCATGCAAATGAATTCAGAGCAACTGTTACAACTACACAACTAAGTCAAAGAATGTGCTGCCAAGGTCTTTATTTTGTATTGCTATTATGTACTGAGCACGGACTGAGGAAATCTGGGAGATGCTCACTGCTGCACAGCTAAACTACTGTCACTGTATTCAGAAAGATTCCAAAACATTGGTACAGCTACATCCAGAATTGCACAGATATAAAGGTATTTTCTAGGTATAGGAATTCAGTACGTACTAATGGATGGCATTTTATTTAATTGTATAATAGGAAATAAAATGTTAGGATATGGACAATATAAATCTTTATATACTACCTTATAAGCCACCATTGAATGTTCTTCCAGTTCTTCTGGACCATCTCTTGAGCAATCCAGCATTTCCCATTCATTGTTCACTACAAACCAAAGCTCAAGTTAAGGCAGCAGTGCACTCCACACATGAACATTAGGGAAAAGGTGAAAAGATCAGCTTTGAATTGGCTGCGCTGCTGGAGTCAGTGGGGGAAAATGAAGCATTTTGTCATCTTCCTCTCTGTTAGTTCAGAAAATTGAGGCACTTCCCCCGAAATTAAATATCTGCATTTTTCTATTTAGAAAACTTAAATGTAATAGAAATTGATTTTGTTACTGCTTTTATTAGAATGCCATACTCTTGCCTACATCGAAACCCAAGTATTCCATGAGCACGAACCCCAGCACAATTCTATGTTTTATTCCAGTAACAACAATTAAACAGGGAATATTATGCATTAAGTCAAAAAAAGCCAAAGTGTCAGATTTGATAGTGTATTATCAATACAGTCTTACAAGGTACTGTATTCATGTGTTCCCTTTGTGCACTTTACATGCACTAACTATTCCCGTGTTGAAGAGTCAACAAAGCTGTGTCTTTGGTATTCCCTGCTACAACTAGGATATTTTAAACGACTCTATTTCTGGTTTAAAAAAACAAAAAAGGGGGGGGGTGGGAACTGAAATCTAAACTTTCTGGGACAACTGCAGCAGAAACAAACACACACCATTTGCCCAATGAACAAAATGTGGCTTATTTTGATGCAGAGACTTTAAATGAGGATAATCTGTTAACTACTGAGTCTCCTCAATTTCATGATGGCTGGGTGTAGAATGTCTTCAATCCTGACACACAAGTGAAGGGGCAAACTTACCTATATTGTAGCGCCAAAAATCCCTAAGACTGGTGATGTTTCGCCCTCCATAGAGATAAACAAATCCTCTGCAAATAATGCAAGCGTGTTTATATCGATCGCAGGGAGAGGGCTTATTTTGGGGTGCAGATTTCCAGTCGCAGTGTGCCGTTTTCCCTTTCATGCTGACAACTAGGACTGTATCCAGGTATCAACTGCAAAGCACAGCCATGTCAGGGGATGGTCCCAAAACATCAGGGACGGGGCTTAAACCCTGCTTGGTCTGTAAAAAGACAACAACAAAAAAAATAGTTTCAGTTTAAAAAGAAGGAAAAAAAAAATGAAGATAAAAAAAAGAAAAGTTTCTGCCTCATGATAAAATGTTACTGTTTTCTCTTCATTCCCATCAGAAGCAACCTGACAATTTTGGCCATCTGTGCTAATACACTGACTTAAGTAAAGTATTTGCAATGCTGACTCAGTCTTGTACCAGTGAGACAGGGACAGGAACATTCCTGGAGCTGAAAGTTTCCCAAAGAACGTCGGCAAGCTGAAGTGATAAACTGCAATACTCTATTTGCAATATGGTAGAAACCAAGGCTTGGTCTTTTTACACTAAAAAATACTTAAAACAAGCCTGTACTTAAAACAAAATTTGGAAAGAGTGAATATTACAGATGAAAGTAATGCATTAGCAGTTGTCCAGAATTTATTTAGACTTTCATCTGTAAATGAGCTGACATTTGTATGAATTTGAAAAAAAAATACACAATCCTTTCATTTGCCACAAGATGTCACTGTGTTCTGTGCAGACAGAAGTACCAGGCACAGCGTGCTTCTATTAATCTTCTTTATACTATAACGTGGCTAGGGTTTTGAAATAGCTTATTTTATGGAGCACTGGAAAATAAATAAATAAATAAATCTGCACTAGGCCAAATTCTGGGATCTGTGCTGGTAATGCGTCTCAGGGGGCACGTCACCAACTAAGGTGACAAAGACTCCCAATTCCAAGACTGTTTCAGCAAAACAAGATTCCAGCTGTACCAAGGACCTAGGGCGGAAATGGATAGGTAAGAATCTGTCAGTATGGACACACTGCTGACTCTTAAGTACTGCAAGGTAATGCCTGTTCTTCCACAGTTACAGTGTTTTCCACACTTAATTTCTCTAGTTTAAGTATGCATGTATTCAGCATCCCAGTGGATAAAGTCGTATAACTCTCAGCTCATCATAATGACCATGCAGCAAATCCATTATTTTGATTTGAGACTATTTCCAAGATAAACGTGATAAACCTATGCCTCCCTTGCCCAGTTATTTCTAATTAAAAAAAAAAACCAAAAAAACCAAAACAAACAAACAAAAAAAACCAGCAGACGTACAGCAAAAACCATTTTACATCCACAGAGAACTTTCATTAGAGCTGCTGCCCGCCACCTTCCTGAGCAAAGCAGTGACAAGGCTGGAAATTTTCCCTCCATTTCTTCTGAAACGGGATGCCAGTAAGAAAGCTCTGGCAAAGCCTGGTCATTTCACGCCACGAGCAGCGGTGTAGGCAGGCACTGAGGCCATTCACCAACTTCCAGCTTACTTCAGCCTGTGTGTGCCAAGTGCATTTTCCACAGCAGCCACTGTGCAGTACTCCAAGGCTATCTCCTTTGAAGAGAAGCCATATGTTAAAAGTTTCCGTTTCCCAGGTTAATTCACAAGGGCACTGCATAAAAGCAGCAATGCTGCTGTCAGATCAGAAACCGCTTCCAGGTGAAGTCTGAAGTGTAAATTGTTTCCTGCACAATACTACTCACCTCTCTCTCTATTAAAATTTTAGGAAGTTAGGACACAGCCCTTATAAAATATGAACAGCTTAACTGTTACTTCTTCTGATTATGTAAATCAAAATAACTGAAATGAGACAAGATGCTACAGTGAGATGCTTCAGGTATTAAATATTCTAAATAGATTTAATAGATATTCCAAATTTTTGCAAATGCAAAAGGTATAGTAAGTCTGTACTTTCACTATATCTGAAGTTTGTACTTATTGCTATTTATTCCCAAAGGACATGAGCCCAGGAAGTGTTTACAAGATGAATCCTTACTGCATCCCTCCCTTCAGGTGCCTACAGAGGAGCCCAGGGGGAGTTGCATGCAATTTGAGGAAAAACAAAAGTTACAGTGAAACAAGTTATAGAAGATACAGTTCATATTCATATATATTTCATATTAATATGAAATGCATATATCTAATTTAATGTATTATCCAATTTGTCTCAAAAATTTACCATTTGTAAGACTGGAATACATTCAGTGACAAAAACATGCCAGAGATTCTCTTGCAGCATATTCCGGCAAGGCTAGCTGTCCACACTGCGTTCGCCTTTTTTATGCAAACCAGTACTCTAAGCTGTTACTGTAGAAAACTGAAGTATAGTCTTTTTATGCTTTGTCTGAAGGAATACAAGATAGGCAGCATTTACAAAGGTGTGCATTTCTCTTTTCCGGGGAATTAGCAGCTATGAAGTAGTGACGCACTACAGGTGTGTAAGTCCAGAACACTTTGTGGCATGCAAAAAAGCACCTGCCGTCACAAAACACAGAGACTCTGCCAACACTTCTGGGTAACTTCGGCTTACACAGATGGCTAATTCATCTATTTACTTCCACAGCTAAACGGGGTCAAAGACACAGCTATAAAACTGGTTATTCCTCTTCCTACATATTTCTATTTGTTAGTCTTCCTACAAACCTTGCCTCCTACTGTACAAACATTGAGAGAAGAAGACAGCCCTGATTTCATATAGTAGATTAGCAACAAAATCCTGTCAGTTGTTTATCCACCCCAGCTGAACTCTGAGTAAGGCAGGTGAGCAGGATGGATAACAAAAGGCCAATCTGGGATTAACTGAATGGGTGTCTCCTCCCTGCCACACCTTCTGAGCATCCACTGACCCCTGTGAGTCGTGGCCCTTTTACTCTCTCACATAAAGCGTCCTCAGGGGCAGACCAACAACCGCTGAACACATCAGTTGACAAAGTGCTTAATTTCGAAGTTGGGAAAAAAACACGTTCAAAGTTAATCCTGAATCTTGCCTTTCATCACTGGTATTTTACATCATAAACTTGACTCCTGGATTGCCTTTCTATAGAACCAGACTGACCAAAGATCAACTACCATCTACCTCAACAACCCCGTTTCCAAAGAAAAACTGCTGCTCTTCTGCGAACAATGTCACTGAGCAATATCCTGTGTGTCATTCAACACTGACTTCATCTTCAACTTGGTACAAGCAAAAGAAAGCTCTAACTTCAGCAGAATTTAAAAAAAAAATATATATCCAAAAAGACAACTCAGAACATTTTTGTCCAACTTCTTTTTTTTTTTTTTTTTTTTTTTTTCCCCAAAACAGCTGTAGCACACAAAAAAATGGCTGCTGCTCTCCAAACTCTGCTGCCATCTCATTCTAAAAATAGCTCCTGTGCAATCAATCCCAATTGTTAAATGGCTGCAGGAGCTGTGAGACGAGGACCTAAAGTGCTGCAATTAGTGTGATAACTATAGCACAGAGTGCTTATCAATTAATGGTGCCACACTACTGTTTCATAATACAAATAATTCAGGAAATGTAGAAAGACAGGAATTACTTCAGGAAATGTAGTTTATCTGTTCATTATATAATTATTTGTATTTCTATTAGATGTGGTTTCTCAAGCAAATGATTTATTTATTTAAAGTATTACTTAACTACATCTTCATTCCAGCTTTTTTCTACACCAGTCCTCTGATTCATTTCCATCTGTTTCCAATATACTAGAAAAGTTTCAGATTTAAGAGCATTGAGCCTTTTGAAATATAATGAGAAATGAAACCACTCATATTGGGGGGAAAAGTAGGAAATCTTTTTTAATGCTTGTTTTGTTAATCAGTCTTCTGAGCTCAACCCTTGAACCTTTACGTGCAGAACACTGTATTTTCTTATTGGGAAACTTGACGTTTTACTGCCCTTCAGAAATAATGACAGATCTTCCCGATTCTACTTCTTGCAAACCTTTGCTTTAGCGGGTGGTTTTATTGTAACGTGTTCCAACGGGACTGCCTGCATGAATATAGAGAAAGCTTTGGCCAAAGACTTGCGAGGCAGTTATGACTTACTAGTTTTAAAAACAAATCCACTTTACTTAGAATAGTTTAGAGGGCAGGGCTTTTTTTTTAGTATATCACATTTACTTGCAATGCCTTACTATATGTGATAGATTTTTAGTATCCACAGGTTTCGTATTTTATTATTTCCTAAATTCAAGTTACTATGAACTGTTTTGGGGGGCAAGGGGGGCGGGGGGGGTTGATGCTTGCTTGTTTGTTTGTTTTCAAAATACAGAAATTAACTTTCAGAGATGCTCAGTTTCAGAAATTCAACCTGAAAGTCCAGAGTGGCTTCTGTAATGGTACATGTAGTATTTCTGCATTATCAGAATTCTGAATTGAAATAAGGGCCTTCTTTTGCTACATGTTGTAAAACCTGCAGTTACTACGTGACTGAGCTTACAACTGAAGTAGTGAAGAAAAAGGGAAGGAGATAGAAAACAGTGTTTGTTCTTACAGGGGGAAGCCGAAAGACAGAAAGAGGATTTGTAAAATGACAAATCAAAGCAGGGGACACAGCTCCATCCTGATCTTAGAGTTCAGAAAATGACAGGAACTTTAAAGTAAAACAGTAACACCTCTATCATCTTTATAAAGCTTAGAGCAGCGATACTGCAAATTTACAGAAAATCTGAAAGGCTTTTATATTAAATAACTCTTACATGAATTTTAACAAGTTTAGGGTATTCTTAAACATTAACATTGTTCTATTTCAGTGCTTCAGAACGTTTTCTGTAGTGAACAGGTATTTCAAAGGAGATAACTCTTCTAAAACAGCCGTGTAATTACAGTTTCTATATACTGTAAACCTATATATGTAATTACTACTTCTAGAGTGTGCAGTCCTAGACCACTGAGGACGTTGGCATCTTTACTGCAAAACAGATGAGAGCATCACGAATCTCTCCTTGTGAACAGCTGTCTGCCTGTTTCTGGAGCTCTGCGGCTGAGGTATTGTGGTTTTTAAAGTCAGATCACGTTAATATTACAGCTCTCATTTCAAAATTTCAGAATAAATGTACATATTTGCATATAATTGCAACAGCAAATTTTGCAAATTGACATTATATTCTCTTTTGGGTTTCTTCTAGAAGCTTTCACCTAGAAAAGAAATCCTTTATGTTCATTACTGTGTAACACTTATCCATCTCTATTACAAAGTGAGTTCTTAAGTAGTAATAAATATAGGAATTTAATAAATAAAGAAGTATAAATATATCATCCAGTTGTATTTTCTATGTGCTAGATATATTTCTCATTCTTAAGTAAACAAATAAAACTTGGTTTGGAGTAATACAGTAAATATTTCATCTGTTTCCCAAATATGGTGGAGGAGTGGTACCTGGAAAAAAGAAATTCAGTACTTAAAATATTTCTAGGATTGTTACATCTTTATGTACACCTCTAGTATATGAATCAGGAAATGACCTTTGCCACTGTACTGAAATAAATTTTATGGTACAGATAAAAAAATAAATATACCTATACTACCTTACTTTCAAGGTTTATTTTCCTTAGTAAATTAAAATTTCAGTTGTTGGGTTTTGTTTGGTGTTGGCTTGTTTTTGTTTTTTTTTTAAGAACAACAATGCTTTTTTAGAAATAAATAAAAACAGAATACAGAGTTTTGAATAGTAGATCTTCTCAGGTAATCTGTTAATTATGATTTCTAGCACTGCAATTAATCATTTGACTGCAACCCAATTTTGAATTAAGCTTCTGAGAAACAGCTTCCTGAAAGACACATCTATAGGTGGCACAAACACAGCATATTATGGACATATAAATCCAGTGCACAAGCCATGCCTCATCAAAAGCTTACACTGATAATCAATGTGTGTGTTTTATTTATTTTTTATTATTGATTTTATTTATTTTTTTTTATTGTGGGTTTTATTTATTTTTGGTCCTTAATGGAATATTTACTTCAGAAATCTAATCTGCTTTTCAAACCTTATTTAGGGTTTTCTTGGTGACTCCATCCATAGGCATATCAACAGCTCAGTCTCTGTGGTGGTCTTATAACTGGGATAGATGCCCTGAATGTAAAGTGTCACTGCAGCAAAATGGCCCTTTGGACGTCAGCTGAGACAAACAGGTAATTTTTCAAGTTCTAGATATGGCAGAGGGACAAAATGCAGTACCTGGTCCTCAACTTTAAGATAAAAGAAATTAGAAACTCCTACGATGTTCACAGGGCAGTCTAAGAAGTATCTGGCCTTTTACCCTTTCCTTGGAAGTAATTTGTACTGTCACCACTGGTAAAAGGTCTTTCCAATACATGGGTCATCACGCCTTCCCCTGGAAATAGCCGTTTTCAACCTTCCTAGAAGGCATCATTTTGTGATTTCTCAAAAATTTAATAGTTAGATTCTTTCAAGGTACAGTAGGTAGATGCCCTGGAGATCCAATGTAATAAATCTCTACTTAGGTGTGACTGAATGCATCTTCTTGACAGCTCGTGACCTCCTGCTGAAGCAACTTCAAAATACTTTATTTCCTAAGGGAGACTCTGCTAGCACTGATTCACAGAATTTTTTATGTTAGGAAGAAAGACTGGTTGACAAAGGAGTCAGTGGCTGCCCAGTCTGCCTACTCTCCTCGGGCACGAATTAGAGTACTATAGTATATACCTGACAGCTGAGACTCTGTCAGTGAAAAGCCATTATCTTCCATTTGAAAAAAAAAAAAGTATGCACTGAATTTTACTTGTTTGTTCTTTATATTCCCTGACTGAGGAAAAGAAACAACTAATAAAACACTCGGCCACACTTACAACTTAATGCCACACTTCACGGAAGATAGACAATGTGTTTTTCTTGTCTCCAAGACATTTTGCCCTTAGACAAACATGGAGCAATGGGGTAGAGAAGCCATACCAGGTTATGAGAATAGCAGAGGCTGTAGCTTGAAGAAATATGAGGGAGGAAAGAGAGGGCATTTGGCAATGAGAATAATAAAATGTTCCAGCTGGCAAATATTAAAACATCCAGATACCATGTTAGAAACTGTATGAATTTAGATTACACAGTATGGGAGAAGTCATGAGAGACTTGCGTGAGAAAGAATCAGATGGCACAACTGGAAAGACTGTCAGTAATGACTGGAGGAAAAACTGAGAACAAAAAGGAGCTTTTATAGAGAGGATGAATTTACACAGTCAGGTGAAAAAATGATTGCATAAAAACAGATGATACAATTGCATAGCTGGAATAGATTGCATAGAAAGAAATAGCTGGATTTGAGTCTGGCAAGGAAAACAAAGGTATCAGGCGGGCAAACAGAAATAATAACCGTGGTGGTTCACAATAACCTTGATGCCAGTAGTTACTGGGCTGCCCCAGCAAATGGAAAAAACACAACCCCCCATAATTTCAATATATAAAGGAGACAGAAAGCATATGAGTAACTTTACACATACACGTTGTCGCTCCAAATTCAAATGGAATTACTCATGTGAATAAAACCAGTGATATGCATGAGCCTGCACAATGTAGCCTAGATACCAGAGCAAAAGAAGGACGAACTCTTTTGTTAGAAGCTTGAAAAAATGTTTTGCAAGCTGTTTTCATATTCAGGCTCCGAATGACAGGGTCCATTTCTGACTGGAGCCTGGCTTTCTGAAAAAAAGCTAACGCGGTCCAGTATTCATCCCAAGCCAGATGCACTTTGGCTTGGGTTTTGGATGGTTGCATTTCTTTGTCTTTTGCTCGGTAGAAGGCATTTTCTTGCTTTATGCTCTTTGATTGTGAAAAAGGGAATGAGCAAAAGGAGGGTGGCGAATCTCCTAAACTGGAAGCGAGGAAACAAGAGCTCTAGCTGGCCCTACCACAGACCTCCTGTGCAGCATTGCAGAAGTGGCAGGTCCCCGTTCCCTGGTGATCTCCTGGCTGCAGAGCGCTGACGCTCTTCCTTCCTTTCACGTGCTCTGCTTCCTTTCGTACCTTTGAGAGAAAGCAACTTGGCGTACAACTGCACAGAGCTGTGCAACATCAGTGCGGTACAACTGCGCGTCCTGAAAGGTGGCTAAGGGTGCTGCAGGCCTCACCCCCCCTCCTCTCTGGGTGCTGCTCCTGACAGGACGGGGAAGAAAAGAAAAAAAAAAAGAAAGATGAAAAATGAGTCTTGTATTCGGCTAGCAGTAAATCCAACCCGGCTGTGCCCGCTGCCTCCCCTCAGGTGTGCCCTCACAGGGGGACGCCGTACCCCGCACACCCCTCAGCCCGGACCCCAAACCCCGGAGGCGAAGGGAGGGCTCCCCCCAGGGCGCCCCCGCGGGGGCCAGACCCCCACCCCCAGGCGGCCCCGCCGCTCGCCGGGCACAGCCTGAGGTGAGGGGCGCTGCTGCGGGCGGGCCCGGGGGGGCCGGCGGACCCGTCCCGCTCGGCCGCCATCACCCGCTGGCGAAACCGCCTCCCTCGGGCGGCAGCCGGGAGCCCCCGCCCGCCTCCGCCCTCTCCCCGGGCCCCCTCTCACCTCCCCCGGGCGGCGGGCGTGAGGCGCGGCCCCTGCCCCCAGGCTGCGCGGGGTGCGGAAGCGGCGGGGTGCGCTACCCCCTTCCCGCGCTGCCGCCGCTCGTCCCTCGGGCGGGGACGGGCTCCGGGCGGGGCTGGCGGGTGCCCGGGGGCAGGACCGGATGCGAGCGGCGGCGGGGTCCCGCCGCGGGGTGCGCGGGTGCGGAGGGGTGGCGGTGCGGGCTGCGCGCGGTGCGGGAGGAGCGTGCCCGCGTCGTTTGGTGCCGCGGCATCGCCCTGTTACTGACGAGGAACGTACGACACCGCGTGTCTGGCCCCAACGCAGCCAACCCCAGCCTTTTTTAAAACTAATTTTTGTTGGTGGTGGGCAGGGGGAGCAGGGAGAGCGGTGGTTCGTTTCGGCACCCAGTTCCAAGCCCTTTCAAGCCAGCGGTTAGCCCAAAGTGCCCTCGCTGCGCGCTCTCCTCGGGGCCGCAGCCCAGCGCTCGCTCGCACTCGCCTCCTTGGCTTTCTGCTCATCTGCCCCGGCTTCCACCGGGTTTGCTGGGTTTTTTTTTCCCTCTCCGTTTCTCCTTTACAGCTACGTGAGGCTTTATAAAACAGTCAGGAATGAAACTCCCCCGCCCACACGTGCCTCTGTTTTCTATGTTGGCATGTTTTCCTGCGTCGGGGCGGAGGCTGCTACTTTTTCCTTAGCATTGTTCCTCAAAAAGAAAGAGCGCAATTGTTTTGGGTTTTTTTTTTTAAGTGATCGTAAGTGGAGGCCAATAGATCCACCCAGTCCATAGCAACGCAAAGCATGTGGCCTGGTCTATGTGAATAACACGTATAATTTCAATGTTGATGTATTATCTGGAATATATCTAAGCGTGGTAGCAATATATGCTTCTGAATTTTTTGTGCTAGGACTTCAGGCATTACTGAGAGGCCGGTCTAGAACTACAGTGCAAAACTTTCCCCAGAACCTCTTAATTGCCTCCTGCTAGGAATTAAAAAAAAAAAAAAAAAAAAAAAAAAAGCCCAAACCCCAAAACAAACCCACACATTTTTCATAAAAAGAACTCTGAGATCATTAGCTAACATTTGGAAGTCCCTCAAATTAACATGCGTGAAGGACTGTGGCCAAACTCCCACTGGCTCCATAAAAGCAGTAATCAGTCCTTCAAGCAAGATTCTCTACAAAATAACACCCAGAAGCCCCTGCAGAAGGGATTGCCAATCTCGCCATCTGACTAGATTAAAAACAGCAGTAACAATGTGATAATTGACAGGAGAAACTTCCCTGACAAGGAATGAATCAGTGTTTATTTTTAGCCTTTTTCCCAAAGGCTTTATGTAAACAAAAGATTAAATAATTATTTCCGACCTTATATTGTCCACACTAGAAACAGGAGGTGTCAGATCCTTAGGTATCTGCAGGGAGCACTTTCTTTTGGCTCATCCTTTGAGGTCTGCACCCTGGACAGATGCAATTGTGCCAATTGTCCTCTCATTTCTAGTTCAATCAATTTGAAAAATATCAAGGCTTCAATAAATTTAGACTCCCCCCCGCCCCCAATATTTTTTATTTCCTAAATAGCAACTCTCAGAAAAGGTTTCAGAAAATGTAGATTGTGATTTTCTCTGAATCTCACCTTTACTCCAAAGATTTGCTTGAAAAACAAGTCAGCGTTAATCCTGTCACTGCAACTGCCCGCTGCAGCCTTTTGCAATGCTAGAGCACTCGCGTTCCGAGAAGATAAGGTTCCTCTACCTGTGCACAGGAGCCAGCAATAAAATCTTATCTAGGAGAAGGCAGCTCAGCTGAGAAAAGACTGGCAAATGATCTGTCCTGTTTTATGGGACAAATGCAAGGAAACGGTATCAATCCAAATGATACCAAATAATATCTATATTTCTGGTAATAAGCTTTTAGGGTTCTGCTTTGTTTTGAAGTGGGGTGTTTTTCTTGAATGGATTGTAGATTGCAGTGTGAGTTTCATTAGCAGAGAAGGAATTAGCCTTCTTTGAAAATGTCTGAGGATATATTTTTGTGGTTTATCTGCTATAGAACTAAATTCATAGGTCAAATTATATTAATTTTAGTCCTGAAGAGTGACTCTTATTTTAAGCATCCAAGTATTTATTCTTCAGTGGAACATGTTTGTGTAGAAATTATTTTCCATGTTCCCTAATATTTCAGATAATTTTGGATATGACTACTTAGGCTAGGCCAATTCTAGGTAAAATAGTTTATTCATACAGTTTTAGTGCATACCTGATCATTCCTGAACAGAGTGAAATGGGAAGCAGAATAGGTAGAAGACCATAGAAATCACGGAACATTATCAGTTTCTTTATATGCAGCTCACTGGTCTCTTACAGAAATTAGAGACAGAAACTCCACCGTTGTATTGCTCATAGGAGCAAGTTGAGTCTTGGTATCTCATCTCACGTGTTAGCGCAAGAGATGTATCAAAATGGAATTCTACCTAGAAATAAAAGTACAATTTCTCCCGTTTCTATATTTCTGGAGAAGACCGTTGCAGAAACGGCTGCTCATTGGGATGAGCGCTCTCCCTTGCAAGTATGTGCGTTGCAAATATTATCTGCAATGGTGACCCTGCAACACTAGGGAATTTAATTTCTGTTTAGAAGTAAGATGAATGTAGAACACTAACAGGAACATTGTACAAAATGATTTAATCTGCAGGCTACCAGGCCAAACAAATCCATGAATCATTCATAATCATTCATATGCATCTGCATTGCAAAGAGATATAGTTAATTACAGAGGAAAACATTACAGATGGGGGAGAGGGTGAGACAGGGAGTAAGGTAGATCAGGAAAATCTGCATGAAATACATGGGGTTTCAACCAGAATTTATTTTGTTGGCTACAGGCCACATCAAAAAAAAAAAAAAAAAAGGATTTAGGGCAAAATTTGAGCTCCTAAATCTAAACCAGAGATGGTGAAAAACCCCAGCGAGCTGTGTCTGACCTTGCATCATGCCTAAATTCCCAAGCCACTTCATGTGTTTTTACATAAGCTGCTCTGCGGTACAGAGCCTCTCTGTAGGTGCCCAGATCTGCACCAGTTCAGCAGGGCTAAGCAGCTTGGCACTCGCTCTTATCTCAGCTCAATAAGGAGCTAAAACCGACGTGTTACTCCATACAGGTCCTCAGAGTGGCTCAGTTCAAGAGGTAATCTTCAAACCCCTCCGATGGATGCCAGCGGGACTGAGTCTCCACAAATGCAGCTGGGCCTGTTCCCCCTAAACGGACGTGAGGCTCTGCCCAAGGACGCTCAAATTAGCATTGGCGTGTAATGCTGTGCCGTCAGAGGGGCTCAAAAGCAGCAGAGTTTATTGGCTGAGATGCAGCGTACGTTAAGATGGTGGTACGTACTTCTTCCAAGTCTAGCTAGTTCAGGAGCCTCCCACTTTAGCACATTCTACTCTCAAGCAAGCAACAATCTGCATCCGTTGTCTAAGCTCCTTCACTATGGAAAACTGATTAAAAAAATAGAAGTTATTAATCGTTAGCTTCCACGTTCCTCTCAGCCTGGCAATAGGTACTTGGGAGTTTGGATCTGCAGCTCTCAGATTGGTGGGTATAACCTCTACTGGCTACCAGTCAACTCGCCAGGGAATACTGGGAATTCACTCCGGTGAAGACAGATTTGGGAATTACCGCTGGATGGCAATCTTGTGTCACAGAGTGTGTAACTCTCTGTGATTTTATTTGGCTGCAAATGCAGATGTCTTTTTAAAGACAAAGAACGAAGTTCACTTCTTATACTGTCATAAATTTGGAGTGGCTTCACGTAAGGCATTCAGTTTAATTTAGAGTTGCACCAGCATAACTGGGAGAAGAATACAAACCAGATGTTGAGAAGCGATATTTTGGCTATTAATTCTATCGATAAAATTTTGAACAATTTATGAAACTTAAATACAAGGAGCAGGCATGGAGGCTGTGGCCAGGAAAGACCAAGAGCACCCAGCTTCAGTTCTTCTGTGTTGTTACAGGCTGCACTAAATTCTAATAACCCACCTTAGTGCTCTGTGACATGCTAGTTTTTTTACCCTTAAGGCTGCTACATCATACACACTATTCTATAAAGATGCAAGAAAATTATTCTATGGCTATAGCTGGCTGTAAAACAAGAAGCTATCTTGATTCCAAAAGTCAAAATTTGAAATCTTTTTTTTTTTTAGGTTTCCAGTCTGTATATTTAAAATGTTTGGAGAATGTTTTGATTATTTCTGTTCCCAAATATTATGCTCTTATTTTGAAATATTTGAAAAATGGCTTAATTATTTTCACACAGAAAAATCATTCTGCAAAAGTCAATATTTTTTTTCAGAAAGCATTTAGTTTTCTGATAAGAAATCAATTTTGGACTAAATTTGCATTTTAAAGTGGTGCTTATCTCAGCTGTCTAGAGAAATGGAATCAGATCCACAATAACTCTTTAATAATGATAACACATTTGCCTTAATGTACTGTACATGTCTTATTTATCACTGCAGTGTATGGGAGAATACCAGGAAATTTCTGCAAATACATTTGAACCTCAGAGAAATATTTTCAAGAAATTTGTGCTTCTGCTCCTTTTTTGTTGGTATAGATGGTGACACCTCTCTCCCCGGTAAAGAGCTTCAGTTCTCCCAACTCCAAATCTGTACAGTACTCTGGATATTAGGAACATCTGATAAGTTCAAGAACTCTTTCAGCAAAGTCATCTTATCCACCTTCACTTCCACCAAAACCAACAAGAGAGCTAGTAATCAATTTAAGCTGAAGCATTTTCTATTTTGGGGCTGGTAGCATATCTCTGGTCTCAGCCAGGGAAGGAAGTACTTAGAGTGTTTTATCACAGCCAGCTCTTGTGATTTACTTGGCATAACTGGAAGAAGGAAATTGTGTAAATATGGGCTAAAGCTTATTCTTGGAAAATGCACAGTTCCATGGACTTGGGATCTTTAGTGTATATTTTTGGTTATCACTTTTATGCTGTCACTTCAATCCTCTATTTGTAGCATGAGAATAATATCACGCTAATTCTGTGATGCTTGAGGAAGGGTCAAGCTAAATGTACTAAATTTAGCACACGGTACGTGTGCTTAAATGTACTCAGAGGCAAACCTGGCAGGCTTGGGATAAGAATGTTTCAGCACACCTTTCCTGCCCTCCCTGGTTTTGGCTTATTCTGAGGGTCATCATGGCCCTAGCGTAATTTGGTGATTCTGGGAAGATGCTTTAAATTAAGAATTGGCTGCTATAGCTGAATAACACAGGACCTAAATCTATTCAGAGAATAGGATGTCTTCTGTGTGAAGACAGAATACTGTCTTCTCACACTTTTCCCCTTCCATCTTTCCACTTTATGCTGGGACTTACAGCATCCACAGTTGATAGGATGTTCTGCAATTACCCTATAAGGAATTTTCTTTTATGTACTGTCACCATTTACTGAATAACTGCTGGTTAACTTAATTTTTAAAATCTATTTTATGCTAGTACCCCGGGGTTGTGTTCTTATTTATGGTTTCTTTGCACTAGCTATTGTAGATACTGGTAGGTGAGAGAGACACTGTTGTGGAGAGCGTACAAGCTCTAGGTAGCAGAAGTGGAGAACTGAGATCCAGGGAAATGAAGTGATTTGCCCAAGGTCACATGCTAAGTTTGTGGCAGCGTTAATCTACCCAATCTGATTATCTAAGGCATGTAGGCACCAATGCATGTTCCGGTGTATGTATCAGCCACAGGAATGCTAAACTGGAGAAGTTCATTTGGAAAAATAAAGGGGAAAAAAAAAAACAAGAAAGAAAAAAAGCATGCTTCAAGTACTACTTGAAGATTTGCAAGAAATTTCCACTTTCCCATTCTTTGAATACTTTGGAAATACATAAACTCTTGGGATCTGCATTTTAAAATGTTGTTTCAAACTGGAATAACATCTGTTAAATGTAGCCAAGAAACATCTGGTTTTCTGTTCCTGGAACCCTGAGCTGAGGCGGCCGTTTTCCTGTCAGCTATGCCGTGGAGCGAAATTGGTTCAATAGGTCATTCTGTTCTCTCCATTTCTTAGTTCTCAGTTTCCTATTAAAAAGATGGCCAACGATGAGACTAAGCAGGAGGGGAAAGGAGATTCTGTGTAATGTACGTATTAGCCTATGAAAAAGAAAACATTTAGCTTCAGACTAGGTTAGATAACTGGTGAGAGCAGAGCTATGGAGCGTTAGAAAGAACACCAGGGATTATATGGAACTGTAAGATTTATTAGCCCCCAAACGGTTTATCTCTCATCAGTGGAAATAACAATCTGATACAAATCCCACTCAAAACAATGAAAATCTCACACTGATGGTCACTGAGCCTTGGTACCTCTCTGGTATCACTGCTAGCTGGCCTAGTAGAAGCTGGTCACCTGTATACAGTGTATTAATTGCAAGATTGTCATTAACTATCATCTGAGCAGCTCTAGACAATGCTGCAATTAAAGAGCCAGAAATGGTTGATGCATTGCATACACCTCTCTTCAACAGTCGCTCACTCCAGTGGAGTCAAACTGAGGGCAGCTGGGAGGGAGAACCAGAAGAATTCAAAGGCCTCAATCAGAGAAGACCATAAGTGTGCTGTGTAGGCTTTAGTTCTTACATTCCCAGTTCTCCAATTGACAATGCCTTGGACAAACAAATACTTTCTTGAGAACTGCATGGTTTTTCACCTTCATCTTTTGAGAACAGGACCAAGGCTCATAAAGGAATTTAGATGCTTATGCTCCCCCTGAAATCATCAGGCATTAAAGCAGAAATAATGTTGAGAGCATGTACCATGATCTGAGATTTAATTACCAATGAAAATCTGTATCATTCAGTCAGTGGTATGAATGTTAGGAGACCAGTAACGCTGAAGAGGCAGAACCCTCTGTATACATCCTTACTAAAAAATGGCAGCACCCTTGTTTTTCAGGACCAGTCTCAAAAACCACTGCGAAAAGAAATGCTGTGACCTTCTGCCATGAACATTTTGGTGAGGCAAAAAGGCTGTTGGAGTCTTGTTTCTTATACAGATGTAATTTCCCACCACTTATGTGACTTAAAAAGCAAAACTAATCTGGAGGAAGGGTTTCTCCAGTTTTTGCCTTAGATGTGACCTTTCCCTTCCCAGTCCATGAATTTAAAATACTGAGGAAGTGAGTCCTAATCTGAGGAAGAGTTTCCAAAACAGAATTAGAGAGGCAGCACTTTCTGTGGCAGGGCCCTGCGAAGTGCTGATGGTATAAATTAACTAATGGGGGTCAGGTCTGTGCGCGCAGAGGAAACTTGCTAAAGGCAGATAGGGTGCAGGAAGGGAAAAGGGAGTTGTACAGCTCGTAGGCAGTTGCAGGCGGCTTCCTGACACTGTTTACTTGGTGAAACATTTCGTTTCCTTCAGGGCAGTGTTTGACTTATGCTTTCACCATCACCAGTGTAAGACAAATGTCTTTACTGGTATCATGTCTGTTTTACATTGCCCAGCATTCAGTCTGATGCTGAAGTGACCGTTCCCTGCTAGTCTGTGATTATCTAAATCCGCGTAGTGGGATGGTCCACCCGTACCCCAACTAGACTACAGTCAAATGTGTGCTTATAATAAATAAGATCTGGTCTGACTGCTAAGAAAGATTGTGCCATTTTACTTCATGAACAGCGAAAAAAAAAAGTCTGTAATAATATATGTATATGGAAAATGCTGTTGTCAGTGAATAGTTGAGCCAGTTTACGCTGTGATGCATTGATTTGTAGCGTATTTTGCTCAATGCCATCTTCATCTGTTCTCTTCAGCCCCATCTGATGTTTGTATTTGCCACATACACGCTTTGTCCAAAGACAATTAGGTTTGTTGTGTGTTTGGCACATCAGTGTTTGGAATTGCCATCATTTATAGAATAACACCCAGTGGCATGATTCAAAGGACTGACGTTTATTACAGAAAAACCCTGCATGCTGTTTACACAAACATGCTTCTACACTGCTTGAGTTCCAACTTAGTTCCGCTGATTAATCATGAATTTTCTCATATTTGGAGCTTTATGTAGGAACGACAGACATCTAGTGGCTCAATAGAACATAGCAAATGAAGATGTTATGTTTAAAAAGGTATGTTGTTGTGCAAAGTAGACAATTCAGTGAAAATTAGACTAAATTAAAGATTTTAATTAGACTAAAATTAAAGTGGTTGAAATGCCATTTGAATATATGAAATTACTTTAATTAAGAGTTAAATAATCTGTGATCAATTTTATTTTTGTGTTTCTATCTTCTTGTGAAACGGTGAGCTGACTTGGAAATTTACACAGGTTATCATGTATTTGGTACCTATTTTCAGGAAGACGTAACCTGCTCTTCCATTAGGAGATGCTGGGGTACAGAATAGGTGGATAAGAAACAGGGACAACTCACACAATACAGCCTTATACATTTTTTTTCCCCCTGAAAGAATACATTTATTTTATGCATGGTAATTCAGGATGTGATTAATTAGACCAGGTGATACCTGAGAACTTACAATGGCTAAGAATAACTGTGAAGAGCAGTTAAATGGACAACTTTTCTGCAACGTGTTTCCTATTTTAATACTTAAATAATGAGTTTCTTTAACAAGTAACCTACTCTGAGTCATGTTTTCGTCTCTCTTCTTTGTTCTTATCCTAACCAATAACTACATGGCATCCCAATAGCTTTTATTACAGAAGAAGAGTTGCACATTGTAGAAGCAAAAATTTCTGCATCAAATTGTAAGCTGGTTTTGTATTGTGAGCCTGTGTTTGTATTAGGTTTATCATTCCGTCTTTTTCTAGTCTGTATAGAAAGTCCAGATGGACCCTGTCAGTCTATTGTGCTGCTCAGACCAGGGACAGTGCTTGAGCTCTCCTGGAATAACTAAAATTGAGAGATCAACATCAAGCAGTCAAGGGCTGTCATCTCTGACTGTCTCACTCCTGTCCTAACCTCACAAAACAACTAAGTTAAGTTATGCAAAGCGAGCTGGAGTATTTTGGCTGGAACATATGACTAAAGGAGGCAGCCTATATATAAAAAGGGAGGCTTCTCTGCAAATGAGAGCAAATCATTGCCAAATATTAAGACAAATAATCTGGAGAGAGCAACAGGAGGCATTCTGTCTCACCTGAGATGCTGATAAAACCTGGAAGCCACAGGAGTGAGATCAGACTGAGAAAAGACAAATCACTTGTTATTTTGCAAAGATGTGCAACTCAGGAGGTTTTTTGGTTTTTTTTTAAGGGTAACAAGTGATGATAAAGAAAATCCTTTGCTAAATAAGTGGATTTTATCTTCCTTTTTCCTTCTGAACAGGCTGAATTAGAAGCTTGTAGGCCTTGGTGAAACTAAGAAAACCATGAATGAGCAAGCAAAGGGTTCTCCCATTCTGACACACCAGTTCCAGGTCCACATCCTTTGCTAAGGTTCAGAGAGGGATTCTCAGCCTATGTATGTGCCATTAAAATTATAAAGGGACAGTTATTTAAACACTGCTCAGATTGCATCAGGTGCTTGGGACACAGAGATTGACTCTGGCGGTTCAGGCTGATGTTTGGGGGGTTGAATTTACAGAGCTTATTGTTTTATGAAGGTACACTAGAAGCAGGGACTTATATTGACATGCTACGATTAATGAGTAGCAAACACATCGAGTGTATGATAGCCCTTGGATCATTAAGATTAATAAAAGTATTTCTTCAGGGGTGTTAGCAGCCTTTATTCATGTGATAGCATTTGCAGGTTTTAAACTCTTGAAGTTCTAGGTGCACCAGCATGCACAAAGTTCTATTGTTGACGTCCCATTTACCTCCAGATTTCTTTCAACTGTAGTTCACTGTAGAGACAAGTTACAGCGAAGAGAGCTTTCAAAGGATTTTTCTATTTGGACCTATTGTGAAGGCTATATTTAGGATGTGAACACAGATATATCAAACCCCTATTGCTGACAACATTCAAACTGCATTTACCAGTATTATGGAAAAATGAACTGAATTTACTTTAGTTGGCGAAAAATCAAGTCTGTATTTCAGACACTTCTGGGAAAGAATGGCAAAGCCAAGGTACACCTGACTATATGAAGTACCTTGGTACAAGGGTGATCAGCTACCAGAATGAAGAAGAAGAAGTGGGCTGGCATTTTAACCAATGTTTATTGGATGAGAAGGTAATGACTTCTTAAATCTCTACTTACCTTTGCTACTACAAGGTTCTGGTTACTGCATTACCACTTTACTGATTAACAGGGCAGTGCAAAATGAATCTAAAGTTACATGATCTTTAAACTGAATAATTTCCCTTGTGAGAAGATCTAAGAAAAATTAGCAGTCCTGTACTGACCCAAGATTAGGTGAAAAGAGCATGTGTCGAGGAAAGACTGGATTATGCCTTGCACAGATCGTGAGCAGAAAGGGTAAATGGGAGAGCTGACACTCAGCACCTGACATCCTTCAAGCGTAAGGTCTGTTACAGTGCTGGAAATCAGCCTAGGACTCCTCTGCTCTTACTTCTGTTGATGTTGGAGTGCCAACAGCAAAAAAGCTATGACTACTTAACTCAGGCTTCCACTCCCACTGCCCTGGTGCTTTGCCCCTGGCCTTATGTAGGGATGGGTACGTATTTACTAACTAGTACAGGCAGACACAAATTTCCATTGACTAATCTTCCTCTGGCAAGTGAGTCATCATATAGAAAAGGTTGTTTGTGCTTGTTCTCTGTTCAGATTATAGTCCAGTCAGAGCTCCAAAAAAGGCCAGGCCAGTAGCTTCAACATCTATGACCGTCTCTTTTCTCGCATAGTAACAGAGGGAAACTTGGAGAGATGTCTGTAGCTACAAGCTTTCTGCAGGGAAAGATCTTCCTTGGAAATTACTTTGAAAGAAGCTGGCAAGGATCCTGGTAAGAACTTAGCCTTTTCTGTCCGTGTTTCTCTATCTGTCAAAACAAGGCATAATCCTTCCCTACTTCACAGTGGTGTTGTGAGGACTCATCAGTTAACATGCCTACATCACTAAATGTGATTTCCTATTCTAAATCACCTAGACTTTAGTTCTTACGAACACAAACTCATCTCACCCTTCTTAAAGATCTTCTTAAAGATCTTTTCCATCTTTTCACACGTCTGTATTTCTCTCTGTTTTCTGCTACTGCAAAACGCAATTGCTGCTAGTGTTGCTCTTGGACACCTGAGAGCAATTTTAACAGTCACACTGAATTTGACTGAGCAATTAAATAATCAGCAGAGGAAAATAATTCTTCTCCAATTTCTGTTTTTCCTTTTTATTAGTATCAGAAAACTATTTATACCTCATAGCGCTCGCTACTAGAATTTCTCATCACTGCTCCAACTCATGAGCTTGTCATGAAGAACAATCTTTGCATATATTTATAAAGCATCTTTCAGTCCAGAGATCTCTGAGAGAATTAGTTGTGATTGAAACTGGAGCTATCTATAAACGAACTCCAGTATAAATATCATGTGTTGTCTATGTTTGCATGCTGCACAACCTGAACCTCTTTCTACAAAAAGGCAACTTTCTTTAGAACAGAACAGTAGCAGCCCAAAATACCTGCACTGTCTTAAATGTGAAGAATTCCAACTGAAATAGCACAGGGAACCTAAGAAAGCAAAATGATCTGCAAGCTCCTGTAATCAACTTCATGCCAGAACTGGCAAGGTATTTTTAGCTATGGCACACTCTTGAAGATTTATTTAGGGATGCAAGAGGTACCCAAATCTGGAGGTGGTGACCATTTTAGTTATAGTCCTGCTGCCTTCTCATCATCCAAGTTATCCTCCCACACACAATCCTGTCTGACCTGTGAAACAGCCCTTTCTTTTCTCCCTCCCTGTCATGATCCCTTTTACTCCTGCTCACCACTCTTTCTCCTACTGCCTTCTATAAAACAAAAATCTTGTATTTTCTTCATTTCCCTATATTATAGTTCCCTCCTACCTCTTTCCCAAGCTCCAAACTACCTCCCCAGACAGGTTTACTACCAGATGCTGTATGTTAATGTGAGGAAACATCTCAGCTTTATATATGCACAGAGGAATGTGAGTTAGCCTTCTTATGGACTTCACAGGCAGGGTGGTCAAACCCTTAAACAAGGCTGCCCAGTGAGACTGGAATGTCCACCCTTGGAGATGTTCAACCTGGACCAGGCCAGGCACTAAGCAACCTGACCTAACTTTGAAGATAGCCCTCTTTTGAGGGATCATAAAAGGATCATATTATCTCCAGTGATGTCTTCTAATCAAAATTATTTCATGATATCATAATTCTAATTAAATCTTGAAATAAAATAGGAAGAGGAAGCAACACACAAGAATTTAAGAGAAAGATGGTTTTCTGGCAAGAAGAAGAAGGAATGCAACAAAACAAACCAGAGCTGTGCACAATTAGTCTGCTTTTCATCTTGCTTGCACTGAAGTAATTCAGGATGAAGTCAGATGGATGTTAAAATCAGTAGAGAACCAGGAAGAGAATCATCACCAACATGCCTGCTGTTTGTCTAGGCTTGCTTCATCTGTCTGGACTCAAGACTTGGTTACTAGTGTGTGTGTTGTCTTCAGAATATCCTCAGTTGGAATATTCCAAGCTACCATCTGTTTATTTCCTACAGATCGAGATTAGGAGCACGATGCAGGCAGTACCCCACCTCCTCAGAGCTTGGGCTGAGCAATGACCCAAGCGCTGCAGCCAAATGTGGGCTGTAAAGTAACCTTGTGGGGGGCTGGAGAGGAGCAGGAACAGACCAGAGGTACCCCTGCTCCCTTGATTGCAAGTGGTGGTTCCAGCTACCTCACCCTCTGAACATTTAAGAGTATGGTTTGCATTCCCAGTGTGTGAATACATGAAACGTCGAAATCAAACCCAGAGCTGTGATAATTCAATGCTGTTGTGGGACATCTTCTCAAATCCAGGTGGTCACCTATATAGGTTTTACAGTACTACTAAAAA
This sequence comes from Tetrax tetrax, assembly GCA_009806455.1. Lineage (NCBI taxonomy): Eukaryota > Metazoa > Chordata > Aves > Otidiformes > Otididae > Tetrax > Tetrax tetrax. Next base: position 160,170 of record WHYT01017686.1, read on the forward strand.
TCAAGGTGAAAGCAGAGAAATAGAATCTTAAATGTAAACTGTATCCCAGTTTTTGAGAAGAGACTTCCCCAATTCCACAAAAGGGATTGCATTAGTGATCTTAACTCACAGTCCTCAATCTCACAAACAATTTATGTTTGCCCAGTTTGAGATGTCACTACCCTTTCCTACACAGAACAACTAAGGATGGTAGATGATTCAAAAGTACAAGTAGTTAAAAAATCCCTAGAATCTTTATGAAGAAAATGGTTCTGTGTTCCAGTTTATTTTACTACTACTGCTGGTTTATTTAGAGGACACATCACCACTGGATAAACAAGCATTGATAATGCCACTATCTGTTTGATAAATATTATATTACAAAGTATTGTTCTTCCACTATCCTCTTAAATAGAACAGGTTCCTGAAACTGAAAGTCCAGTAACAAAGGGCACAAATAGAACAAGAAATCTGGCAGCAAAATATTTCTATTGGAAATGGAGCTGTAAGAGTAACACCCTGTTGTACAGCTCAGTAGAAGGGTGCTGACAAATACTGAAATATAAAATGCCCAATCTCTAAAAGCTTTAATGTGATAAAGTTACTGCAAATCCAAGCCATTACACCAAAAGCCAATACCGGAGCTTGAAAATTACAGTAAACTACAATATATCATTCATGGGTGGCCTTAATGCTGAATCTGGCATGAATTACATTAAAAAAATCACAGGAAATTTTTAACACAAAAAAAAGAAATCTGAAAGGCAAGCACAATGACCGCCACAACAGAGTTTAGCAATTCCAAACAGAACATTAAAATGTTGTATGTTTGAAGGCTGTGCTAAATTTTCCTCGGAGAGTGTTTTATGGGACTGTAACAGAAAGAAAAATATCCTGACAACTTGAGAGAAAAAATGGGTGACTTATTAGACCAATTGATAAAGCTGGAAAGAACAGACAAGCTTCCAGGCACGCAGGTGCTTCTTTGGATCTCAACTAGAAACAGCAAACTTCAAAGCTAAAGCCACATTAAGAACAATTGTGCTGAGTTAGGACATCTGCTTTGCTTCAAAAGTTTATTAATTTCTTTTTTAAAGGCTATAAATGATGATCTGGGAAATAAATTTATAATAATATAGCCCTGTAAATGGATTATTATTTCCAAAGCAGGCTTGCAATTATAGAGGGATCTAATGAGCAAAACTTACTCCAGCATATCTGCACAAAATCACATTGACTTTCCATGAGATTTACAAGCCTGTTTGCTTACATTGCTTTAGAAAATACTAATTGGATTCCTAAGTCACTTAGGTGCTTTAGAAGATTTTACTTTCACTGAAAAAGGTAATAACAAGTCAGGGTGCTGCCAAGGAGTGGATACACGTGGGTCCTTGTTGCTTACGCAAACCCAACAGTGGCTGCAGAGCCAGCTCTGCTGGGGACGAGTGTATTTTCCTGAACAGAGCTGGTGACAAGCTCAAAGCTTAAAATCTGACATAATCACAGACAACAGGCACTAGGCAACACTAAGCAATGCTCTGAGGTGGCTCAGCTGTTACACATCTCTTAGGCTAGTCCTAGTAATAATGTAAATATTGTTTTCTAAGTAAGTTTGTCATTTGTATTTATTGAAACATTTCACTGGAGAGGGTAGAGGAGGTGAAGCAGAAAAGCAATTTTCTGTTATTTGCCATTCAGGAATTTTTAAACTGTTACTTTTTCAATCATCTACAACAGTTTCTTTGTTTTTACAGTGAGCACATGATATCATATCCTGAGCCCTTCCCTTTCTTGCAGCTTTCTGAGGCACTAGGAGGTGCCCGGCTACAGTCATCGTGTGAATTGGTCTGTAATACCGCAGTGGAGCTGCTTCTGTCATCGTCCGCCCGCCTGCCTTATTCATACTTCTTAAGAAACTGCTGCTCTGGGACGAACGACCCTTTAAGCACAGTGAGTATCAGCTAAGAAAGCAAACAATCTATCTAGCTTGTAAAGTTGCTTCGGAGAAAGAGCACTTCTCTATATATTTTCACGTGTGTGCAGTTAGGGACACAAACACAAGGGAAAGGCTGGCATTTTCCATCACTGAAGTGAGAAGCGAAAGGAGATTCCTGGCCCAGCTGGTGTGAGAAAAGGGATAGTAGCAACGCGGGAGGCTCTCGGGGAGCAGAGGCTGGATTAAAGGTGTGGGCTAGGTGTAGGAAAGAGGCAAGCTACGTGCACTCTGCAAGGGATCATACCCATTCACTGCAGACAGACAGGAAAAAAGAGCTGCTAAAATGTATACACAAGTGTGCCTGAGCACATGGCGTCGTATTAATGCTGGATGACGAGCATCTCTTGTTTGTTCTTAATCTTGCTTGACTTAATGAATGCGGTAGTACTAGCTAGTAATAAGCAAAATAAAAGGAGAATAAAAGAACTAGTTTTCTGCACTAATCTCCACTCATCCCTAAAGCATACAGGCCAAGTAAACATTAACAGTGAGTCATTGATTCTTTTTAGTATAACTCCATAACCCGTGGTGGCGGTGGTGTTACTTTTGCACTTCTCCACCTTGGTCTTTAGCTCTGAAACTCAGAGCTAAAGGCTCTGCCATTCTTGGTGGAGGGCCTAAGGTTTTTGTCTAGATGTCTCTGCAATGCTAATTTAGTAGCAATTTATAAAATATATCAATAATATGTCTATAGTTACATTTATAGTGTATGAATAATTTAGTATGATCCAGAATTTGCAGTGTAAAAAATGTTAAAATGAAAGTAAATAATTGGCTTGCAGTTATATCTACGAAATGATATTGCAGAAGTTATTTATTAATCTAGAAAGTTGCTTTTAAAAGGATAGAAAATCTGAATTTTCCTGTGTCTGTTGCCCTGGTAGAGTACCAAACACCAACTTCATTCCAAAGTTGTTAAATACTTACGACCGCGCTTTACATAAAGGCCTCACTCTGTTTTGAATGGAACCAACAGAAAGCAGAAGTTATATTTTTATGACTACTTAAGATAGCAATAACTGGCTTCAGAAAAGTGGAAATAAGTTTTGTTCTTTCCCCAAATGGTCTTTGGTGAGGCAAGCAACTGTACAGGAAACACATAACCTCTGAATGTGTCATTGATCACACTGTCCATTCTTTCTTTGCGCACTGTGGTTTCGATCAGCTCGTTCATAGGGTCACAGCACAATGTCAGTGAAAATCATTGCATTTTGTTATCTGCTAAACCGCCTTGTGACGTAAAAACTCCTCTTCCCCTAAAAGCTGCTGGGCCCTCTTCTGTTGCTGATGTAGTTAATTTTATGACAGAACAAACCTTCCATTTTCTACAATGTAGTTATTATAAGGGTAGAAGGATGCTGAAGATGTACGGTGTGCTGCTCGGTCTGGCCTCGGCAGCATCGAGATCGCTGTACTAGAGGTGATGGTTAACCCACCTACCCCAGAGTCCTGCCCCTGACAGCGACCTGTCCTGGGTGCTTCTGATACAGGTCTGAGTCGGTCCGGAGTGATCAGCTGCTGAATAGGCTGCATGGGAGATTTTTTTAAATGCCCAACAGCTGTTAGTTGACTTGTACTGTGCAATATGAAGATTTTTTTGACTCTTTCCTTTCATAAAATGTCACAGTGGATATTCGCATTTCCATATGTTTGTTTCTTGATTTCACTGAGATCTTGGTTCCAATCATGTTGCATGGCAATGAGTTCAGTAAAAAATGTGGGATATTAAAGAAACATTATTATTTCCTTTCTCCAGATTTAAATCTGCTGCCTTTCACTTCCATTAGATGTAAATTTGCTTATACATCTTAGGAGAGAAAAACTCACCTAGTCTTTTAATTGTGTGCTCTACTGAAGAAGAGCAATTTGTTTTTATTCTTCGTTCTCGTTTGGTCTGTCTAGTTTGTGGCTATGCTTATTTTCAACTTATAAACTCTTTTCAAGAGCTTCACCCACAGTTTTTCCTGTAGTTAATTATTTTGTTGTCATGCTTAAAAAAATCAAAGATGAAAGAGATGTGAGTTTCCTTTATAGAAACCACCCAGCTCTGCTCTTGTATCCTGTTTATGTATGTATTTAATAATAACTTTTCCACCACCCTACATCCAAGAAATGTTAGGTGTGCAGCATTAATTAATTAATCTCACAAAGAACTTGCGAGGTAGGTTCCCTCATTTTACAGGTGAGACAGAGAGTGAGACAGTTAAATTAAGTGACTTGCTTAATATCACACAGTGAGTCAGTGCTAACGCTGAAAATAGAGTTTGTGTGTTCTGGTTTCTTGTCCTGTATTTTAATCATCAAACCAGATTTAACTCTAAAGTTGAACGAACTCCTTAAATGGTTAAAATAATTGTTCTCAATTTCATGTTGGAGTATTATGTTTTAATCACATAAGCAGCTGAAATACTTCCAAAAGTTTTCCTCGCTTAGGACTTTTTTAGTCTTTCTTGTTCAGATATTACTTCAGATATCAGCTGAATATGTTTTGTTTAAAGTAATCCTGAACTCTAAAAATACACTCAAGCAGATCTCCACACACACAAAAAAAAAAAGGAACACACTTAAAACTCACAGCAATCTCTTTGCTGTCAATGTAGTAACGTTCTTAATCATACTGCCAGCAGCAGTTCCACTTAATAATACCCACAGCTTTAATTAATGGAGCATAGTTATTGCCCCACAGAAAGCAAAAGATAGACTGCTGGTTACGCTGTCATGACTAGATGAAAATGTAGCCTGAAGCACAAAAGAGCAATTGCATCTTAAGAAATAAGAAATATCTGCTTAGCAGTGCAGTTCTGAACTGTACGCTGTGTCATCTCTGAATAGACTGGTACATACAGAGGTGTGATCCTTGAAAACGTGTTTAAATGCGTAGTACCTGCGTTCAGGCTAATGATGTGCTCCAGCAGCTTTATAGCTTTACTGAGGATGGTCCACATATTTGTTTATGCTGATAGGACATATATAAATTCTTCCAATCTTCACTATCTTTCCTATTCAATACTGTTCTTCAGTATAGGAAAGAATAAATGGCCCAAAAAAATATGTACGTAGGCTTAAGAGAGGGAATGAAGAAATATCATTACCATAGCTTGCTCCCTATTAAACCTGGGTATAGACACAGCTGTCTGTTACACAGCCTTGTACGATGCTTTGTGTCATGTAGTATTTTTGGTGTGTGTGAGACAAGCAGCACAAGGCTGTGGTCAGCTCCAAGATTTTTATAAAGACTTTTGCCATATGTAAGGAATAGGGCATTGCTGTGTAAGCAGCCTTCCAACTTAACTGCAGTTTAACAACAAAATACCTTAAAAATTCAACTGCTTCATTGCTGAATGCAAATAAAGCTCCTAGGTGGTAAAATCAGTCAGTAAGCATTGGCATGCTGTATTTATGGAAACAAAAGTAATGTAACTTGTTGTACTTGTGAAGAAGAAGAGAATCACATCTTGCCTACTGCATTGGAGGCTAGACAGAAGGTTCCAGGTAACAAGCCAAGGAGAGATGTTCCAAGAAGGCCATTCTGTTTCTGTTTTCCATGGTAAACACTTCTAATTTACCATGCTGTTTTCCTCTTGAGTTTACCTTCTCTTTAAAATGTTAACTTATGAGCATATTTTACACTTTGCCACTAGGGCTCTGTCATCAAGGATCAGCTGTCCAATACTGGTCAGAGTACTGCTCCAGGTTCTCTTTCAGCTGCTGTTACAGACTAAGGTGTTTTTCTCACAGACTTCAGAAAATGGCCTGATGCCAAGTGATGAACAGTTTGCAAGACAGCACTGTGTCTGCACCCACCTATCAGGGCTCAGAGCAGCTGCCTTTCAAATGGGTTTTCAAAAACCAGGCAGGAATTGTCCAGTATAAAGTGGACAAAGAAGACACTTCTGTAACTTTCAGAGACTTTGAAACCAAAGAAAAAGCAATGCAAATAATTGAAAATATTTCTGTGGCTCTTCACTCATGTCTCCTTTTATCCATAGTTCCTATTATTAACCCATCAAATGTACTGGTAATAACATTTGAGAAGCTGAAAACTTTAATCAAGTATTAGGTAATATTTGTGAAAAACAGGGTTTGAAATTATGTGCCTAGGTGTTCTCTTCCAGGTTGGGAATAGAAAGATTTTGTGATCTGTGTGTCTGGTCAAAACTAACCAAACCAGTAGAAACAAAATACATGCATATATAGCTCATGGGCAGAGAATCCTTTTCAGCAACCATTCAGCTAATAGGTATGAAGAATGAGTCAGCTTGAGAAAATCAGAAATAGTTTGGGATAATCTGAATGAGAATGGAGGATGCAAAATACAGTACCGCATTTGAGAAGAGCTCTGACAAAATATGGGCCTTGAATTTTGGATCTAGAGAGTATACTTGCTTCATCTATTACTGAGGAGAATAGAAAACATGCCAGCCTTTGTAATTAAGTAGACATCATGCAATCTTACATAATTAACTTTAAGATCCTACTTTCAGTAAAAACCTCAACGTGTCCTGCCTACCTTAGTAATCCCAGTACTAGTCATTGCTCTTTAACAGGTCTGTTGCAGCCTTGTTGTGTTGATTCAGCACAGAAAGAAAACATTTTAGGAATGTCAGTTCTTCAAGCAGTGGGGATTATGGGCATGGTAACAGTACATGTTTGTGAAAGGTAGATGCTGTCTGTCTTCATTCGCCGTGCAACAGTGAGAAGGAAACCGAGGTACAGCTATAGTGGTACTCTGAAGAGTTAATATAATGAATATATTATTATTATTATTATGTAGATTTGATTCACAGAATTGAGAAAGCACTTGTGGTAATATGTTGCTTATACATTAAAGACAAAATGAAACGGAAAAGAAAGTGAAAAGAAATGCATAATGAGGGAACTGGCCAATTTAGTTCCATTATGCAAGCACAGTGAAAGGCACAAAGGTAAGGAATGCCACAAGTAACAGAAAAATCCAATATCAGTTACCTTAAATTATATTAATTATAAAAGGTGGAGTTAGCAATGCAGACAAGGTACATTTTTTCCAACATTCCTTATTATGTGGTAATCATGGCACTGTAAATACCCAAAAATCTTGGATCATGCAACTTGCAAAATACCACCAGAATGTTTCTTGCTGGAACTAGGTACCGCAAGGCAAGTACAAGCTGAAACTGTAAATATGGGGAAGGACCTCTCTGTTCAATAAAACAAGCAGTTTCTGCTGAAACTAGTTTTGCTTGAGGACTAATTTGTGGTTCCAAGTGTCTTTCAGTGCTGACAGCTGAAGAAGGGAGCTCTGGGCCAGATTGTAATGTTCACTCCTTGCTCTAATGGGCGGATGTGTTTAATTAACCTTTGTTTCTGCAGAAGCAGACATTCTGGCAAGCTGCAGGAATGCTAAAGGAGGGAAATCTAAACAGCAGTGAACCTAGGCACATTCTATACATGTAGTACTAAGGTAAAGAATGTTAATGTAGACAAATACTGTTTCCTAGGAGACAGGTTTGTATAAGTAACTTCTGTAAAAGAAACTTAACGTGGTTCCCCCTGTAGAGCTCCCCTCCATTAATTTCACATTACCCAGCTATGGTTCTGTGTCCTTGGGACTCTTGTCTCTCATGTCTGGTTAAAAGACTGGGCACAGTTCTTCAACTGAGGGTCACAAAAGACATGTTCAAGGTGGAAATATTCTGCTTAGTATCTCTTAGATAGTTAGACCTGACAGCCTTGCTGCCTGTTCCATGTCCAGCACTGACTTCTCCAGATAACACAGCTTAGACAGACCCTTCCCAGAGCTTCCTCTAAAGTGCAGATCTTCTGGTTTATAGCTAATTCTTCAGAAGGCATATGGCAAGTCTAATGCAAAGCAGATATCCTTTGCATGAAGTTGCTGAAGGCATTTTCACTTGAAAAACTAAAGCACTGTAGATTACAACTCATACAAATACAGCAAACTCCCTGGCCACAATGTCCCTTGGCCCTAATCTTTTCCTAAAAAATCACCAACTTTGCATGAGTGTTTTGAAAGCATTCAAATCAGAGCTTATCCTCTCTGACCTTGATCAGCTCCACTGCCACAATAGCATCATTGTTTCCTATCTCCTCCCTTTAGTAAGCAGCACCCTCCATTCCTCTTACTTCCTTTCTGGCCCAAACCTTTCCATCTGAGAGACTTTTTAAAGCTCTTCTTTGTCATCTAGTTTTGCCACTACTCTGATCTAAATGCCAACCTCCCTCAGTCCTGGTTATCTCGATCTCAGTCAGCCAAGACCCTGTTTTTACTCAAAAGGCACCTTTTAAACTTGAGTGATAGACATTCCTTCTGCTCTTGCAGTCTTACAAACAAGGGTTGTTCCCAACTGACAGAAACACTTAGGTTACAGCATTTTTCTTACTAAAACTACACTGCAGCAATGCAGCATCAATCACAGTCATCAACAGTACTTTTCCCACCCCAGCACTGTGATGCACAACTCTTCCCTTTATAATATTGTGCGTCCATCTCCACATTGGCACAGCACATAGGAACTAGTGTAAGGCTGCAGTTAAGTTACTAAGTTCCTAATCCCATGCTTTGTCCACTGGGTTTCTGTTCCACAGTGGAGAGCTGTGACAACACATGAGGTAACCAAGGAAAAAGAAAACTGGCTACAGGTGTCAGGATTATGAGTTCAGTATAATTCTTCAGCTTGTTTGTACTGGTCTCTACTTGTTTGCTTCTAGAAAGGACTGATGACTCCAAAAGCCACAAGCTTTGTGTTAAGTTCTTGGGTGATGACAATTTCCTTTATAATATTGCCCAGTGTCTGAAATTATGGAGATAGGATTGTGTAAGCCTGCCACGAGCAGTGTCCTATTGTAAAGAGAAGGTTTGCACAAAGACTGAGGAAAGAGTAAGAGTCTACGTCCAGATACAGACAGTGATTTCCAGAAGCTCTTAGCATTGGCCAAACTCACAGCACAGTCAATAGATGTACTCAGACTGACACGGATTACTTTTGAAAATTCTTCTTCAGCATGCTTCAACATCCAGCCCACTGGCCAAATCTGGTCTGCAGGATCTTCTGTCTGGCCTGATCTGCCTTTTCTATGGAAATTCCAAGGAGGAAGCTGCTGCATCATCCCAAAGAGAAGGAATGGAGGGTGGATGCTTGTTGCCCATGCTTCTGAGACATGGGCAAGAACAGCACCCTGATACAGATGAGTTGTTGCTGTGCTTCAGTCTGAATGAGCTGCTCTTGATTGTCAATGGCCTGTCCTTAAACTGGGATCTAACTCATGCAGCCTCTGGGGCTTGACTGTCCTGTTAATACGTGATGTTCCTGTAGGTATCGCTCACGAGAAGGAATGTATACATTTCTTTGTATTTGTATTCTTTTTATTGTATTTGTGTGTCTCTTTTCTTAGGCCACCTGCATGTGATGCATGACTCAATTTCCCTGCACAACTGCAAGAATTATTATTTTCTTGTAATTATGGAAATAATTTCAGTAAGTGTGAATTCTGCACGCATATAAGGATACAGGATCAATGGGTTAATCTTGCAGGCTTTTTATTCAAGTGAATACATTCAGCAGGTTCCGGATCCTGTCTTCCTCCAGTACAGGAAACATAGTGCTGACAGGGATGGAAAAGAAGTTGTTGTCCTCAAAGTCAACAGCAAAGTTCTTTCTCTAGTGGGAACAGGTACTGTTCTGAGCTAATAGGAATATTAAAAGCTAATGGAAAGAATTACAGTATCAGCTTAATTTTAACATAATCTAAGCATGAATTACCAAAATGGAGCACTCTCACTTAAATACAAGTTGAGATAATTACTTTATCTTCACTGAGACTCTCTAAGTAACTGAGATGGATGTAAATCTCATCTGAAACTTCTGCTTGAGGAGAAGTGCTACTGGATGTGTCGATAGCTCGGTTTCAGCACATGCAGCCAGCTACAGTACAGGGAAAAGCTACATTAAATTTCAGTCAAGCTAAAGGGGTACCTCTCTTGATTTTGATAGATGGCAGTTAATTACATTTTTCCTCTTTGGAAGAATTATACATTTCTTTCTTTTGTCAGCATGTCTGATAATGGCAGGGGATTTTTCTGAGGGTAGTCTTGGAACAAAACTGCAGCTCCAGGCACTCTGTAAGAAGCCAAATACAAGGGAAGGGTGGAGTGAAGTTGCTATTTGATAATAGGAATAGTCTACAACAAAGTTTCCTTATCTCGCTTCAGTACTTGTTTTTCAGAAAGTAACTGTGATGAAAAGGCAGGAGCTATTCTTCTCTGCTGTAAATTCTTTTCTGATAAGTCTTTTGGAAGAAATCACAATGCTATCTTCATTCAAATCCTTCCTAAGATGCATTTCTTCCATAAAGTGTTTCTATGCTAATCCACTAGGCGTTGCTATTTACATCTTTAAAAGAAACAAAGTACTTAACCTGGACTGATTGTAGATTAAGAAATTACTAAGCACACACATGTCCTGTAGAAAACTGTAGTCCATGGAAAGAATCTATTGCCTCCTGGCAGTAGTTCTTTATATTGTGTTTTTATTTCTTATTGTTGATTGTAATCTCTACAGGGAAGGGGTGTTTGTCTTTATGCACCTTTAAGGCATCAGATATGTCTGTAACTTTATGCAAATGAGTGAAGATCAAGAAAGAAACAAGAAGTAATTTTACAACACAAATTAGCTTTGCCTTGAATAGCAGTCAGAGTCTACTCTGTCATCCCAATGTAAATCCAGATTTTGTGCTGAAGTCACTGGAATGGAATATGGTCATAGCTCTTGATACAAAGAAGACTGAAGGGAAGAGGAGGCTAGTAATGCTGCATCTGATAGATTCATTCCCATTATCTTAGCCTATGTGAACATTAATTAACCCTAGTCTTCTCTTCAGGACATGCTGACTCTATGCTGCTTTGTGTTACAGGCTGCTAACATAACTGAGAAATGCACATCTGCTATTTAATAGTGTATACAGCAGTGGTTCTCAAACCAGGCACTATTGTAACTAGTGAGGTCACAACAGTTTCAAATGAGGTCACAAGTTACATGAAATTCAATTTAATGACGTATTTATGCTAGTATTTGGGGTTGCATTAAATTCTTGCTCTACAATAGCAATGTTTTGCAGTGAAAAATTTGGGGAAGTGCTGTGTTTTACTCTGTGAAAGACTAGGTGGAGACACTATTTCCTCTGAGTCATCAGTGGGAAAAGTCCATTGTTACAGGGGTGAAACGTGAACCTGACAGCTAGAATTGAAAAAATCCCTACAGCTGTGAACATATTCAAATCTGTTGATACAGCATATTTCAAGCCCAAAGGTGTCATCACCATTGCTTTCCAAAATTGTAATTAATCTACAGGTCCAAAATATTATGTTGCTATAATAATTATCATAACAAAGTTAATTATAGATCAGTTCTTCACAACCAAAATACAGCCACCACTAGGTAAAACATGGCAGTTATTTATGCATGATATACAACAGATGAGAAGAAAGAAAGAAAAGTATTACATCTATCAGAAATGTTTTTTTTTTTAACAGTGTGTGAGTATCCATGCTGGAATCTGGCAAGGAAGCCCTGCCAGTGAAGGCAGGGGATGTTGTAGAGGCAACAAGCTGGGAGCCGGGAAGGAAGGCAATACTTCCTGATGCTCATTAGCAAGCTCAGAGGAAGGAGAGTCATGCTAAATCAGCAGAGTCCCTATTAGCACAGCAAATCCCTTATCAGTCCTTTTTTAAGCAGCAGGATATTCAGATTTGGTTAGGAAAGAGAAGCCCTGATTTCGTACATGGATGTGCAAAAACGCCTATTGAACTTCACTCTCCTAGAGTGTGACTTCCTAATATGCTCAAGGGAGCTGTAATTAAGAACCTGAGGACCTACCTGTCTTTGTTTTGCCTCCCTTTATCAAGCACACTTTGCCAGTTTTCACCTTTATATGCTAGGCCTCAACTTAAGTATTTATGCCATGTCCCATTAAAATCCTCAGCTGAGAACTTTCAGCTGCACAACTACTGCATACAATTTGTTAATTTGTGAATTTCAAATATATTTAGTGTGACTAAATAGCAGAGTTTGAAAAACAATGGCCTGTCTTTATACACCGAACTGCCATATCCCCTAATCCAAGGCCATTCAATTCTGGAAAGGGACATAAGAGTTCAGTCTTTGGTGTCCTAATAGTCCTTTGCTTCTTGTCTAGAAGTTGTCAGTTCCACAGGCAGTTTTGTAATGTTAATGTTTTCAAGAATCAACCACTGTTAACCACATACAGCATTTAGACAAATTGACACAAATGGGAGCTTAAATGACAGACCTAAAGCTGTCATCCTCATGGGGTGACTCCACACACAAGGATCTTCAGATTTGGTTAGGAAAGAGACCATGCTTCGTTGTTGGAGATTTGCTAGATGAAGTAAGAATGTGCATCAAAAACATTAGCAGCAACATTAAATTACAAAAACACTTGTAAAACTTTTGTTAAATAATATAAATTGAAATTGGTATATGGTCAAACCAAAGTAAATATCAAGTCATACAGACCAGAATACATTTAAAAAAAAAAAAAAAAAAAAAAAAAAAAAAAATAAAAAACCTTAGAAAGGAAAAACATACAAAGAAGAATGCTGATGTAAGTCTAAAATCCTCAGGCTGTGTTTCATTACTATTACTGTTACCATTTTTCAAGGACTTTCAAGCCAGTTCTGATATTTCTCCCCTTTGTGTTTATAGCTCCAGCTGTTACATTCTTAACTCCCATGTTCTTAAACTTTCCCTCTTAAAACTTAGCCCACATTATTTCTGGTTAGATCTGAATCAGCAAAGCAGAACACTTCCTGTCCTTGAGGGGATGAATCTACACTGGATATCAGGAGCCTGTGTCAGCACTAACAGGATGCAGCCCAGGAAGCTATGCATTTTATTAACAGGAACTAGAACAAGAGTGGCAAAGTTTTGGCAGAATTAGAATGAAATGTTTGTACATGGAACAGAATAAGAACTGAAACGGAAATATTTTTTTCATATAACTAAAATAACTAGCCAGCAAACTAGTTTGGTAGATTTGGAAATCATCAGGAGCTTACAAGAAAAATAAGCTCAAAACCTAGGATTTGAGTGAAAGCTCTAGGTGCCTAACTAACTGCAGCCGTGTCTCTGGCATGCTGAAAAAGGCTGGTGAATTGAGAGTACAAATGAGCTACATCCTGGAGCACTAAACCATTGACACTCTACTGACAAATGAGTAGTTGAAAGTTTGGAATCTAACAAAATGGAGCTAGAGTTCATATTGGTCAATAAAAATAAAAATTGACTCAAATTCTCGTGTTGAAGCACATGCTTCTCAGGGAGCTAACAGTGCACATGGACCAAAATACAAATAGGAAGTAGCTCTGTGGTGTGGATCTAAAACACCAGGAGTAGCTACAAGTGTGGTGCCAGCTAATGTATCGTGGCTCTGTCTGCTGGTCAGCACTTCCTAGTCTGGAGTAGCATGTTTTCATACCTCTTCTAGCAGCAACACAAGAGTCTCCCTACGATCCAAACCTGTGACAGAGCAAGCTTGATGGTTGGAAATTTGCTAGATGAAGTAGGAATGTGCATCAAAAAAGGTGTCAGACATTTTCCTGGCCAGCTTTACAGGCTGGTCTTCCTGTTAATGATGGCTTTCTACTGAATGAAATCTCTAACAGGGATAGGTGAGCATGGTCCTCCATTAGCTGGTCAGAAAAGTATAAAAACCCTTCTTTCTTCCATAGCCAAAAGGAACATATATTTAGCTTGAGAGATATGGAAACCGTCTTTTTTAAGAAATGAATTCCACAGCCTTTTTCATTGCTGATTTGGGACCTGTGGTTTGTGATCTGTAAAATCATGCAGTATGCTCCTCTATGACAGCTGCAGATTTATTAGAACTATCGTGGTAAGGGGAGCAGCCCCTTTATTATAAGTTTTTAAAAGGGAGGAGATGCGAGTTGCTGGTGTAGGTGCAGCAACCAAGAACAAAGCGTGGCAATCACACCTACTTGTTTTTACACTTGCAGCTTTTGAGATGTGACAGGAAAGATTACTTTTGATTTATACCTATTTCTGAGAAGCAAGACCTGGTAATTTTCAGGTAGTTCACCTGTGTCATGAAACAGTGATGTCAAATGCCAACGGTTAAACTACAAGGCAGAATGAACTTGTGTGTGGAGTTACGCCACGAGGACAAGCTGGAAAATTCTGGGGATGAGACAGTGTTTCCCACAGCGTTGAGTAAATTCCATTTTTCTTTTAACTAGAATAAACTCATGTATCTGAGGTCTCTTAAGGTCTTCTGGAATCCTATTACAATGATTCCTATATTATAATGGAGATAATAAATTTTTCTAACACAAGTAAGAATCCTTGGTGAACTTTTTACTTCTATTTGCAAAATAGTGCCCCATCAGAGGTTTTGAATTTCTTTCATGGTGCAGTCTTTACCTGCTTCTACTTTTTAACTGCATTGTTTGCAAGACAAGAACTAAAAAACAAAACTTCCATGAAGATACATAGAACCTTTATAACAGAAAAGGTAGCTATGCCTTAGTGTACTGAAATTTTTTGTAAGAATCACAGCTCTCCCTGCACAAGGAATTCTAGAAAGAATTGTAAAGATTAGCTCATTTTTAGCCAATTGCTAAAGATGAGCCCCGAAGTTTAAGGAAACTTGAGCTCTGCAGTGCTGCAACTCTTTCTGCCACGATTCAGACTGTATTTACAAATGGCAGCTTAGACCTATCTCCATTAATACCATAGAACAAAGTAAGAAAGTACAAATCAGCTAAGTGGAAATGGAACTGAATTTTACCATTTTTTCCTGAATTGAAAGCTTCCCAAATTATCCCCAGAAAACCCTTGGAGAGGTTTAAGAAAAGCCACAAGGAAACTGTTGCTGAGTCTTCAGTGCTGAGAAGTCAAAGGAGCCCAGCTGATCCAAACAAAGGATTCTTTACATGCTCATCAAAAGCGAGATTCAGCAGGTGGCCACATTGCTTGGGCTCTGTGAAAAGAAACT
Organism: Tetrax tetrax; assembly: GCA_009806455.1. NCBI lineage: Eukaryota > Metazoa > Chordata > Aves > Otidiformes > Otididae > Tetrax > Tetrax tetrax. The sequence goes on from WHYT01017686.1 coordinate 175,174, forward strand.
GAAAGGCAGAACTACATCAAGCTGAATCTAGCATGGACGTGACATGACTATTGCATTTCGCATTTGACATAATGGATATCTTCAGCCACAATGGCCAAATCCATAGCATTTTTGCTTTCCAAAGAGCATGACTGCTCTTTCTTGCAAGGAAGTGGCAGCTGCCACAAGACTATGATAATATCTCAGGCTTGCTCTTTTTAAAGATCTTTTCTAAATTTACAAGGAAGTAACTTGTTGAGTTAAAGCAATTGTCAAGGAAAGATAAATTTTTAAACATTTTGGATCTTCCATTTACTTTGCCTGTTCCCAGCTATGTACCTGCCTCTTAGCTGATCTGAGCGTCTTGCTCCTAAATGAATTGTAACTGTTAAATGGAATAGCTAAGATCACAAACATTATAATCTACCACTCTCTTAAGACTTTTGCCAAAAGGACTGGGCAGACTCTGGGGAAAGTAGTAAGATTCAGTAATACTCTCAGATCCCTTCCATGAACGTAATCTATGAAAGCCAACAAGTTCAGTGGGAAGCTGATAGGAAATGAGTTATGAAGAAGATATCTTCTAAATCCTGCCCCTCTCCATAAATTGAAAGAGGGAAGGAAGGAGAGAGTAGCAGTCTTTTCTTTCAAAGATGCATCCTTTGTATGCAAGGTCTTAGGGGAAACAGCATCTATCTAGCATGTAGTAAACCAGACATCAACTTCCTCCCCTTCTGAGGAGACTTGAGCCCATATCTAGTAGGAAATACCTCAAATAGCAAAGCAAAGACTGTCCTGCGCTAGGCAAGGTGTATTTAGTCATTGTTAAAGCGGATCCATTTTGCATGGAATATAATTCACAAAACCAGTGATAGTACAAGCAAGAGCGATCTCCCTTATCTAATGGTTACAGCACACACCGAACGGTTCTTGTTCTCACAAAGATGTCACAATTTGTATTGACTACACTGGTGGCAGCTGTGCCTTTACAGATGTCGTTCCATCTATCTCTGTGAACCAGGCATATATAAATGACCAATGCTAGTTTTTAACCTTATCAATTAACTTACAGTGACCCACGTAAGAGTTTAAGCTTGAGGATTGCAGACTGAAGTCTTTTATTGATCTGCAGAAGGGAAAAGACATTATTTTTCCCCTTATACTGTGTATATGCAGATACCACTAGTTATCTGCAGAAACCAGTTCTTGAAGGGAGTTTACTTCCTTTTTCTGTTCAGCTCAAATAATGATGATCACAATGCTTCAATATGAAGTTGATTTTACACTATACAAACTGTCCTGAGAAACAATTAATTTGGCATGCAGCTCCAAACACCTCACTTACGGTAACTCAGATTTCTCAATTGGCACCAAATGTTTCCAGAATAGTCTCCCTAACTAATCAGTTTTTGTCCCTTTTCTCATTCCAGTAATACAACTTTTGATGTCTAAGGCTAAGAGCAAAGAGAAAATAATCACGTGACACTGAAAACAGCATGGAAAAAATCACCATAAAATCCAGTGCTCAGAGACAGCAATGTCTCAGATGGTGCTGCTTAGAATCAGACCACTAGTTTCTGGGCTAATTTTCCATTTTCTGTTTTGAAAGATTGTACATTAATTTTGATGCGCTGTGCACTGCTTCCAGAGAACTGAAAGATTATATTATGGGCCACCTTCTTCATTATCTGACCATTTCTGTAGTGACTTAAATCTGCATCGATTGCCATTTAGCATTTTGCAGATGTTTTCACAGATAGTAATCAGTGTGGAAGAAAAAAAGGTAAGGGAAAAGCAGGCCTTATGACCTGGTTGTAATTCCATTTAAAATGTTAGAGAACTATTTCATAGAAAAAGGAAAGCCTTAAAAAAGGACATGGATTATAAGGGGAATAAATATAGTTACGTGAGCCAGATCAAACCAATTCATTTTCTGCTACTGAAAGTTCGATCAGAAAAAAATAAGCTAAAGGTCTGTTGTTGCCGTTCAAGAAATACAGCTTCAGGATTAAATTCATGCCTGAATGCAGAGAAGCAATTCTGAAAAGTCAAAGTTTGATTTTTTTGTTCTCTGAAAGGTTGTGTAAAGCTTCTTACTAAAGATCTCAATGTTATACAAAGGTAGTTCGTGTGATTAAGGGCAATCATAGTTCTGAAAGACTCTTAGAAGATAAAGAGACAGCTTGGGCTTATTTCTTACTGACTAGATAGAAACTCTGACTAGATAGAAACTCTTTAATTACTTTGTTCAACATTTGCATTACAAACATGCAGCAGTAGTACAGGTACAGATCGGCAGTATGTGATATACACAGATTCTACTCTCATGTATAATAATGTCAAATCAAGTAAACAAGATTTGAGAAAGCCAAGATATAACACTGTTCAATAAACTGTAGTTGATCAAAAAATGTCCAAAAAAGCCATTCTTTGGCTATGCTGGCTTAGGGCAGAAAATCTATAACACAGCTTGCAAGGTCTTAAAACAATGCCCTGTAATGAAAGGGAAAAGACAAGACCAAATTAAAGCAAATGTTCACTGCTGTCCAGCACACATTTTCTTTATGCTGCAAATATCAGACGAATTTAGGATTTCAGTCATTTATTTTGAGATTAGTTTAAGTAGAAGAGTGGGTGGATTTGCTTGTAAGTACATAATGCGGTTATCTGTGCTTGAATCAGTGTAGCCCCAATGAAATTTGTGAAAAAGCAGCATTTCTGACCCTTAAAGACAATTTTAATTTTGTCTAAGCACAATAGCTTAAACTTTTAAATTAAAAATATAGGTGTACAGACATCTATATGCATATATGTATCTCTACTCAAAGGTTCTTTTCTCCTTATATTGCACTTTTTCTTACTCACATTATCAAAAGTCTCAGCTCAGAACTTCTTGGCTCTTGAAAATTATTTACGTTTTTATTTTAATGTGGTGCTTCTTTTTTTATTTTTATGGTTTTCCAGAAATAAATCATAATGAAATCAGAAAACATGGGGATTGAAGAGAAGCTTGGGCTATGGGCTTGCAGTTTCTGATGGAGCTCCTGCCCTATCCATTTCTGAAATAATTCCAGTTTTTATGCAACTGGCTTCAGTGTAATAATCACATTCAACTTTATCTGTAAGAAACTAAAGTAAGCTTTCTGCTCTACATATAAGTGGTAAAACTTTAGTTAATGTATCTGCTTCAGCAGTGCACTTCAGGAAACATGGGCTAGCTGGAGGGAGTCCAAAGAAGGGAGTGAGTAGCAATTAGGAAACATGACCTAGAAAAAACAACTGAAAAAACAGGTGTTATTTGAAGGAAAAAAGGGATTCTGAGAAGTGAAAAAAATTATAATTTCTTTTTAATATTTAGCTGACTGATGCAAAAAAAGGAAAATAAAATCTGATTTCTGTGTCCAGTATGCAACTACTTAATATGCTTAAATTGCGGTAAATGACATTTAAGGTAAATGTTAATTTTTTTTTTTTATGATAAAGTAATCCAGTATTTTAAGTAAACTGCTATGATGATACCACAATCTTAATTGCATTAAAAAAAAATACATGGCAAAAAATATATATATGTAACGGATCTTGCCTTTGGGCCATAGCACAAGACTACCTGACCTCTTATGACTCTCTCTAGACCTTTTATTTTCTTTTGATTTTTGTCTATCAAGATATTTACAATAAACTTACCTCCTTCTGTAAAGGCTCCAAGATAAGGCTCTAAATCTGTCATGCTGTTGATAATCATGAAGATCAGAAGTGTAACACTTGTAAAACTGGAATGTGAAATCCCTTACCTCACAAAATGTCAATGAGAATCTCCTTAAAAATGACCTTGTGATATGATCCTGACAAATCCCAGCTGTATCTGAAATGGAAAGGTGATTTAATAATGAACTTTATTTTAATGTGGCAGCTTCCTGCTGTCTGTAACAAAAATAAAGTGCATGATACAGTCAAAATGTCATAAACTCCTAGAAGGCCAAAACCACAGTCATACTTCATTTACTATTGTTCATTTCTGGTACATTTTAGTTTACTATTTTATGGTTTCTGAATGCTGAAATTAATAAATCATGGCAAGGTCAGCTTCATTCTCTTAAGCATAGAAATAATAATCTATACTATGTAGTTTTTATTAGACTATCCATGCCCAAAGAGAAAATAGTCTTTGACAAAATTATTTTTATTTTAGAACAAACTCTCTTTGAGTGCACACTGTGTACATGTCCATGTACCTCTTGTGACAAGTTATCTGAGCCTAGATTAATTCTGGCAGCTGAACTCTGCACATACAAAAAATGTTGTATTTTGAGAACAAAAAGGACATCACAGCATTCTAGCTAATCCAATAGTTTTTTTTTTTCCATTTTCCTCAATTAGCTTTCTTCTGCTCTTCCCTGTTTTATGCTATCATCCAGTTTGACTGAAAAATAGTTTTAAAATTCTGATTAAAAAAAATACAGTGGCTTTGAATTGAATAAATTAATAAAAATTTACGGTCTGGTTACCTTCACTGAACCATTGCTTTGTGCTGCACAGGTGCTAGAAGGGCCTAGCTGTGTGTAACTACGAATTCCCTCAGAGAGGGACAAAACCTCCCTGCTGCTTTAACCTGTTCTTATGCCCCTGGCTCAGCCTCGGTGCTGGAGATGTGGCAGGACCACTTTTCTCCACTGAGCCCTGACTTCCTTCTGGTTGTTACTGGCAACAGTTCCTGTCTCAGTCTTTTGTAAACTGAGGCTGGGGTAAAAGTTGTGACTGGGGCACCTGTCCTGCAGCTGTCCCTCTTCAGCATTCAGACGTCAGCCTCTTATTTCTGATATTGCCAGAGACTGCAAAGGACATCACTAAATCTGCAAAGACTGACTTCCTAGGTAGCGCCGATTCCCTTGCAATTCAAGATCCTCGCTCCAAGTTCCTCATCAGTTTATATACCTTTCCTTTTACCCCCAGACTACTACTACTACATGCTCCCTGCAGGAACCAGGAATTCTTTTTCTGTCCATCATTTGGAGCTTGCTATGCCTTATAGTTCCTCAAACACATTTTTCCTAACTGACATCTTACCTTGTTCTTCCTGTAGTTTCTTATTGAAAAAAAAAAAAAAAAAAAAAAGGAAAGAAAAGCTAGACATGCTACAAAACACTGTCAAAGGAGAAGCAGGTATGCAGATGGGGGTTTTACGCAAACACGGTACAGGTGCTGATGACAAACATGGAGGCCAAGGCAACTGCCATTCCCATCTAGCAGCAATCTTAGCCTCTCTCCCCTCAGCAGTGATGGGTATGGTAATCCTTGGGATTTGATCAATAGATCCTATAAAGCTCACACAGCTCCCCTTTTCCCCATAGCACTTGGGCTATGTTTGGGGGTCTACCACCCATCTTGCTAGGAATGCATCTACTACCGTCTTTTCTATTTAATTCCTTATATAAATCTCCTTGATTTTGTCAATTATTTCCATAATTTAAAAAAAAAAAATCTAAAAATAAAATAGAGCTATATATCTGGGTTTTACATCTTTCCCATTACAATTTTCTAGAACTACTTTCAGCTCATTCTTGTTTCAGCTAACCATCTTTCCAGAATATATTTCTACTTATAAAATGGAACTGCTCAGAAGGGAAATATGAGTCCTAATCTTTGAAAAGAAAAAATATTTGCTGCTCAGTCATCCCACCACACTTACTGTTGTTCGTGACATGGAATGCCCTGTTACATTCCTAGTGGGCTAGAAACTAAACATGTGCCATGAAAAATACTGTCCCTATCTCTAAGAATTTGCAGTTCAAATATCATATGATGGCATGATACAGCAACAGCTACAGATAATTTTTTCCAACCCTAGTGAAACCTTACTTGTTTAGAAAGGGAACGTTTATTGTCTGCAAAGCACTTAGAATAAAATAAATGCCATATAAATGACAATGAAAAGGAATTGTCTCCCCTAAAGTGTTCTATAGAATTTTTCTTCCTAAAGTACTGAAGCAAAAATATATCTGTAACACCTATGGTAACCATGGAGATTATACCAGGCAACATGCATAATGACTCGAAATGTGGCATCATGACAAATTTTTGTCATGACTGGACTACTACAAGCAAGTAGGTTTCCCCTAAATAATTTGCAGAAGCAGGATAGATGTGGTTAATTTCTCAACCCTCTTTTTTGCAAGGGGGGAAGGGGAAGTGTCAGCACTATGGTATGGGCAGCAAACTAACGTTGTGTTTGGTTTGAAAAGACTCATCTTCCCAGGTTCTTGGTAGCTTCATAGATATGATTTGCTGAAAATATTTATCTTCTGTGAATAGTCACATCAGCGCAACTAGTCCCACCACGTTGCCTGCATGACATGAAAGATGGCTATGGAGACGTAGTTATAGAATGAATAGGAAAGAGTTATAACTAATTTTTACTTGTTTTTTTTTAGGACTACATACAAATGCACAAAATCTATCTTAAATACAATTTGTGCATAATCCTAGAAATACCAAGATTTGGGTAATTTAAGTGTTAGCTATAAAACAACATTCCTTCGCATTTGGCAATATTTCTTACCCTGCTTATTTCTTTTCTGCATGGGTGGCATAAAAAAAGTAAATAGCTCTCAGTCTGCCAGCTTCTAATGCAGCATCAATATTGATGCAGGTCTTAATCTGATACAATCACAGAGGGGAAGAATTGCTAGAATTGGGACCTTTCCTAATAAACAAACCTGAAAAGAGAAAGTAATTTTTCCACCTAAGGAGTTAACTGAAATCTGGTGTTTTGGAGTTGTTTGAGTTAGGAGGAGAAACTGATGATGTTAATCCTGTTTACTTACAGACAATGTAGAAAACTTGGTTTCTTTCAGGACAAGAGAAATTCAGAAGATAATTCCTTTTTTATGCAATCCTGGAAGTACTCAGCCGTTTCTCAGAGCCACACACCTACTTTTTTCTTCCTCTGTAACTTCCTTTTTTCCAATTCCTCGCATTTTTTGCCAACCCTGAAATTACAGATTATAGTAAGCCTCTTTCCAATTCCTCCTCCTTCTCTGTTGTATTTTGCTTTGGCAGCAGGCCATTGTTTCACCTATTACATTTATAAAGCTGGATTCCTTTTCTTTTGGCATTTATTTTAAGTGACAGGCCTTTTTTTTTATGCTTTTCGACTTCAAAACACAATTTCCTCCAGCCATCAATGGATAGAGGTAGAAGGTAATTAATTCTTTGCCTTTCTCTTCTGTAGGAGGCTACAAGGAGGCCCAGTGTGAAACCAGGAGTTAACACAACTATTTAACCTATAACTTCTGTCCCAGAGGATCTAAAGCCCCAGAGAGCGGTGGCAATAATGACTTCCATCGTTTCCCAAAGTGGGTGTTCTCATGCATATTGCCGTTTTTCTAGAAGAAGGAATTTTACAAACATATTCACTGTTAACTCCAGTTTAAACAGGTCAACGTTTAAAGCTAGATAAGTTATCTAAATTAATGCATACAGAAAATGTATGGTTTCTTTTGTAACTGGCAAGACAGCTACGTCTGATTGTGTGATTGCTACCTTTAGAACTGGCCAGAGAGAAATTGGATTTGGGGACTGATAAAGATTTGAAGAAAGAATTGCAGTAAATACACCAACGGCCATTATTTTTTTCCCCGAGCAGCTCAAACTGCTCCGCGCTGCACACAGACGCGACAGTCCTGCAGTACAATGATTTAATAAAACACTCCGCACCCTCGACACTCAGGAGAAGCGTTTCCATTCCTTTGCCTCCTGATCTCAGTTATTAATTCCTGCAGCCAGGCAGCAGAACTGGCACTAAAACATGTGATGTGTATTTCACACAGAGCCCTTCCTCACTTCTTCAGGGCCCGGCCTCCCGGCGGGGCTCTCCACAGGGCCCTGGGGGGACCCAGCCTGACAGCAGCTCCCCACAGGCCCCTTTCCCGCACGGACAAGCGGCAGCGGGGCGGGCAGCCCCTTCCTGCTATTTTTTGGCTGCTCCCGTAACAGGACCGGACCCGAACGCACCTCCGCCGTTCCGGGACCCGAACCCGTGACAGGACAGCGCCCGCACGGCCCCCACCCCTCCGCGCCCCTTCCCCTCAGCGCCAGCCCCGCCCCCGCCCGGCCCCGCCTCCCAAGCCGATTGGCCTGTGAGTGCCACGTGACCGCCGGGCGGGCGGGCGGAGGAGGAGGAGGAGGCTGTGCCGGGGCGGGCGCGCACTCGCGGGCAGCCGGGCCCGGCGGGAGCGGCGCCGACGAGGGCGGAAGTGCGCGGCGGGGGCGCGCGGGCGGCGGCGGCACCCCAATGAGAGCGCGGGGGGCGGCGGCGGCGGCGGTTAAAGCGGAGCCGGGCGCCGGGCTGGAGGCGCAGCGCGGAGCCGGGTCTTAGCCCCTAGGTGAGAGGGAGGAGGGGAGGTGTGGGCCTCGGAGCGCCTCAGGGCTCCCGCTCTGCCTCGGGGTTTGCGGGGGGCCCGGCTGTCCCGGTCCCGCTCCCTCGGTAACAGGAGACGGGAGCCGCCGGGTCCTGGCCGCGGCCTGGGCCTCGCTCCTGGTTCTCCCCCGCTGCTTTTCTGGGAGGGGAAGTGTCACCGGGGGTGCGGGGCACACCCCTTCGTCCCGGGTGTGTGGGGCCAGGAGAGCCTGGCGGCTTCTCCCCCTGCCCCGGGCCGCGGCTCTTCGGCCGTCGGAAAGCGTTGGGCCTGTGGGTGAAGAGGAAGGGGGGGGTGTGTGTGTGAGATATCTCGCGTGTAGCCTGTGTCCCGCGGGCCTGCGTGGGGGCCGGAAGGGGAGGTGAGGCTCTGCTGCAGCCCCTCTCTCCTGGGCTCGGCTGCTTCTGCTGGCTGGCGTTGGGGCTGAGATGGAGTCGGCGGAGCTGGGTGGCTGCTGGGACCGGTATCTACAAGTGAGGCTCGGGGGAGGGAAAGGGCGAGGAGAAGCTGGCCTTGAGTGTTAGTGTCGCTGGCGAATTCCTTCTGTGCAGGTTTCTCTGCCTTCCCTTGGCTGCCCTGGGATAAGTGGTAACGTTTTATCTCTGTGAGGTGAACGGAGGGTTTGAGATGTTATCTGTCTCAGCTGAACCAGAAGTTTGTGAGGGATCCTGTTTTATCTGGCCAGGTTCTCTCAGTGCTGCTATTTATTCTCCCTTCAGCCTTACTGGTGTAGATCTTGGAGGAGGAGGAGGGTGGTGCCTGAGTGTGACCTTACCTGAAGAAGGGCAGGGAGAGAGATTGTGAGACAAAGCAGCCCAGTCATGCTTCCTGAATAGCTGGTGGAGGCCTGACTTGGTTTTTCTGCTGGAGTCTTGTTGAATCAATTCTGATCCTAGAATGAGAGACTTAGTCTTGACTACCTCTGAGTGTTTTCATGGGGGAGAGGGAGCAGGGAGACTCCACCTGCACTAGGACCAGCCTTGCCTTTTTCAAAGCTTAATTCTATAGTCTGGATAGCTTTTTGCTTGTTGAACTGTCCAAACGTTACTTCTGTCGATCTTTGTTTCTCTTGTGAGGGGGAGGAAAGTTCCTGCCTGTTCAAGGGCATCCTCAGAGCCACAATTTTCAGGAAAAGCTATCTTTTTATAAAATGCCTTAAACTCTCTTCCCCTGCTGCAGGCTGAAGTATCAAAGCTGAGAAAAGGAACTAACAACTGTGAATCAAAGTTGTGGTTCTTGCAAGTGATTTGCTTGAAGATTGAAAATAATTTGGTTATAGAGAATTTAATAGCAACAGCTCCATCTTACTTGGCAGTAGCACCTTTACAGCTTATTTGCTTATAGCAGACTTGTTAAAATAATTCTAACCACTACTTTAATCACTTCTGCCCCCCGTACACTGAACTTAGACTTTTGCTTATGATCAGACAATACAACTTACCACAGTAAAAGTTTTTTTTACATTTACTTCCTGTATTAAATTAAGGAATAGAAAAGCTTTCAGTCTATTCCTGTAAATAACTTTCCTATACTAGATTTTTCATACTAAATTGTTGTACACCTCTTTTGGCGTAGGCCAGCTTGATTTTTGTTTTGCATGCCTGGTGAAAAGTGGAGCTGACCTGTTTTCACTGGTGTTATGTATATGCTGCAGAGGAATGTCTAGTTAAGATTTAGCTGGTATGCTTTAGAAAAACTCTTAACTGAAAGATTAATTTGACCAGACAATACCCTTTCTCAGTCACCCTTTGAAACTCTCAAACTTGTCTCTAATCATCAGTGCAGTGGTACTGGATATCAGTTGAGATGTTTTGATCAAATCAAGGCAGTAATGATGGGATACTGCCTAGACAACTTGGATGTGTATGCTGAAATCCTGAATGTTATATAGATTCTGCAATCTAATGCCTCTTTCAGGCTTTAAGTTTTTTCAGTTGCAACTTAACTGATTAAGCATCAACTGTTATTTGACGAAATGCTGGATAAAATGGCTTGCTTCTCTAGGAAGTGTTGGAGTCCAGGCTTCACAACATCAGAACTGTCCTGTGAACAGAGCAGAAGTTGCAAAGTGATGTAGCAGAACAAGCCTGAAATAGTGATTTGAGAATCTGGTTCATAGTTTTGTTCTTGTCCTGTTTTGCTTTGTAAACTCTGTTTGTTTTTCATACAGTGGACACCTGCACTTTAAGTTAAACTTGAATCCAGTTAATAAAATAATTATCAAACTCCACATGACTGACTAGTGATTAAGTGAATTGCTCTCTATTAGACAATGAATTCATCTGCATTAATGGCCTCTCTTAGCAGAGGTACTGAGGGAGCCTGTTCCTCATGACAGCTGTGCAGGCAGTAAGCAGTCATGGGAATGCAAGTGCATAGTGGTATCAAGAAAAACAGTGTCTAAGGTCAGTAGGTGTCTTGTGCCTTGTGTACTCAGGATGGGAGTAGTGGTCTCTGAGAGTCTGAGTGAAAAGCAGTGGTTCAGAAAACCACAGAAGTAGATAAACATGGATCTTGTGTGCTTGCTGCTTTTCACAACTTGTGTGCCTGACTTAAGTAACTTTTGCAAGATTGACTTCTGAAAGGTGCTGATCCTAATTATCAACCAGTTTAGATAGCAACTGTATTCTCAAACTCTTTCTGTCTTGTCTTCAAAGTACCATCTTGCTGATAAAAACCTTCAGTTCTTCAGGGTTTTCTCTCTTGATCCGCCCTCCACCCCTGTATCTCTGGTAACTGCTCTGCACCACCATCAAGCAATGGTGATAAGGCCCCGCTGCTTGTTACTTGCTATTGCATGGAGCAGCAAGGTCAGCAGACAATCTTGGCTGTTTCACTCTTAGTAGTAATAATAAACTTCATTGCTTTTGTTTTGTGATACAATGGATACCTTGCTAAGAGGCTATGGAGCAGATATTTTAAAAGTACTTGTCAATAGCTGCCAAAAAGCAATCATTTTGTTGATAGCTCCTTTTAGCCCATTAAACAGGACTAAGCAACTTTCATTCATGCCTGCCCCAGAAATATCAAGTTGTCTTGTCACTTGAGCAAGATAAGTCTGTATAACTTGTACTTTGTCTCTTCGTGTTCTTCCAAATGCTGCTTTAATAGTAATAATAGAGGATTTGTTTTCTCTTGTGCTTGAGATGTGCAAATGTGTTTTTCAAGACCTGTCAAAATGAGAGTCATGAAGTCATGTAATGTGAGAATGTTACTTAGGCTGCTGTGTAAGTAGCTGCTTGAATTTTTATGGTGACAAGGTGCTTGCTTAGAGCAGTCACTTTCAAATGTTTTATGTGGAATCGTGAGCCCATTGCCTTCTTAATACTGAAGTGGTTGAGAAAGGAGCAAATAATGGTTTATTACAGGAATGTGAGACTTTGAATCATTGCAGGATCACAAGTCAAAGACTGAAAAATTGGTCCTGGGATTATAAGCATTTGTTAAAGCCTTAATCCTGTCAACTGTTACTTTGTGAATTAGTGCTGCTGTCAGTTGATGTGATTAGTATGAAATATTTCAGGCCACTAAAAATGCAATGAAATTGGAAGGTTTTAAATGTTCTTCTTAAATTTGGAATGTGGCAGAACTAATCTGAAGTCAAAGCATAGAACTGGAAAGCTGAGAACATGCTGAGTGAAGCAGGTCTTGTGATTTGTCTGGTTTCTAGCTCTTTCTGTGTATATTTTTACCTGTAGTGAAAAAGATTATTCTTCAGAAGAGTATTTGAGACCTAGACTTAGCCCTGACTTTGGGTGTGGTTTTGTTCCTGTAGATGGCCATGTTAAAGAATGTCTCCAGTTTAGATTTGCCCTGGTTTCAGCAGGGATGAAGTTAACTTTGCTATCAGTAGCCACTGTGTTTTGGATTTCAGATGTGAAGAATGTTGATAAACACACTGATGTTATGAGTTGTTGCTAATGAGACCAAGGACACTGTCCTGCTTTCCAGGTCTTCCTGATGTACAGTAAGCTGGAAGGGATATAGCCAGAACAGTTGACCCGAAGTGGGCAAAGGGAGTATTCCGTGCCATAAATATCGTGCTCAGTATATAAGTGGGGGTTGGCTGGGGGAGGGCATGGCTCTTGATCTCTCTCTCTCTCCCCCTTCCCCCCGCCCATCTTGCTCCTTTGCTTGCTGCTCAGTATCAGTCATTGGGACACAGAGTGGTGAGAAATTGTGCATTGCTCAGTTTGTATATTTTAGTATCCTTATATTTTAAGATTGTAATTTTCCTTTGCTGTTCTAGTAAGCTGTCTTCATTTCAAATCGTAAGTTTTCCTTTCTTCCCACTTTTCTTCTCCATCCCACTGGGGAGGGTGAGCAAGAAACTGTGTTGTTACTAGGGCTAAACCACAGCAAGATTTAATATTGATGGCAGTCTTTTGCAAGTTAGTAGCTTAAATCACAGGGTTTAAGAAAAAAACAAAAAACAAACAACTGAACAACAACAACAACAAAAAAAACCCAACAAACCAACCCACCTTACAGATAAGATTGTTAAAGTACTGCATTACAGGATTATATTCAGAACATGACAAAGCACTTTAATTGTAGGAGCTACCTGAACTCTGCACTCTGTGTTGCAGAACACTAGCTAAAGTGGCTTTTGTGGGTTTTTTGTTTGGGGTTTGTGTTTTTGTTTTTGTTTTTGTTTTTGTTTTTTTTTTTTTTTGTTGGGGTTTTTTTTTTTTTTTTTTGAAAGAGTTGGTTTATAAAGGTTAGCGCTACTCTGCTCAGCAGGGCACTGTCTTAGGCACCACTCTAAAGCAGACGTTTAACGAGTGAGGTGTTTTTAGATCAAGCTGCATGCCAGTTGCCTCAGCTTTCCAGAAGGGAGGTGGTTTTGCTAATTGGAGAATCTGCTTCATGGTTAGAACTAACTATTTCTAAAGTATGTAGTGATCTCTGATACTGCCTTTCCACTAAACTGCTGCTGTGGTAAGAAACTCCTCCCCGTGGTGGTACTCTTCTGCTATTTAGTGTTCTTGGCTTACTGTGAGATCTCATTTTAGGTAGGTAAGGAATACTCATTAGTGTTGTCACCAAGGAGTCTCACTGGCTGACTTTTTATGGCAGCTTTCTGCTTTTATCTACTGTATCATAAAGTAGACTAGCCAACCAATTGAAGGAAATGGTTTTTCAAAAGACAGCAATGTGTGCTTGAAACTGGTGCTATTTCTGATTCTACTCTCTCATTTTCAAAACGATCTTAGGAAGCAATTTAATTTTTTTAAACTGTTCTGCAAGTTCATTGAGAATTTACTTTAAGTTTGTCTTATAAGGCAGACTAAAATCAAAGTCGGCTTTATGGGCTGAATCTGTTCTGAAGCTGTAATGGAAGGAAACAAGTTAAAAAAATTATTAGACATAAGTAGGTTGGTGGTGGTGATACTGTACAACTTAATCTTTATTTAGTTTGTAAACCAGGAGTGGAGCATTGATCTTGTCCAACTCCCCTTCCTTAAGTATTTACAACTGTCTTCTAATAGTAGCTATCATCTGAGCGTGCCTCCTATTATACTCTTGTAAGTAAATATTAGTTAAGCTTTCTGATTAGCTGTTAGTCATAAAGGTTTTGCTGTAAGTTTTTTTAGCTCTGCTATATTAGTTGTGCAAACTGTCAGATGGGCCTTCCACTTCCAAAGACTCCCCACAGATAAGACTTGTAGCAATGCTACTGCTGGAGCACAGCCTTGAGTCACAGAGTTGGTGAGGCTGAAAGACACTTCTGGAGACTCTAATCCAGCCCTCCTGCTGACTGTGCTGATCTTCACCTGTAAACTGGCTCATCATCCGTCAGGTAGAACTTCATGTGTTCCTACTTCTGTCATGGGAAGGGCAACTCTCTTGCCTTGTCTTCCTGGCCTGTCTGTCCTAAAAACTGTGTAGCCATCCACTGCAGCACTCTGACCATGAGAGCGCTCTCTGATCAGCTCGGTGATCCCAGTGAGGTTATAGTCCCTGCAGCTACACAGAGACTTTAGTCTCGTGTTTGTTCCCTGTGCCACATGCATTAGTGTAAAGAAGTGCTGATTTCCCAGGAAAGGCATGAGAGCTATGAGATGAGTTGGCTGTGTATCAAAATAGTAGGGTTTTTTATTCTGGTAATGTGCTCTGTGAAGAGAGGAAATGTCTCAAGAGAGCACAGAAGGATAAATGTGTAGTTTATATTCTGCACTAGTTCTGTATTTTCATGTGACCTGTCACTTGCTAGGTCATAAGGGGAGGTGTCCTGTACTAAATATGTCTGAATTTCTCCGTGTTGAAGTCAAGCGGTTCTGAGTTAAGTTTGCCACCCAATACCAGAGTTACCAACAAGACAGTCAGAGCATTTTCCATGAGGGAGACCAAGGGTAACACTTCTCCTGTAAGGGAAACTCCCCACAGCTTTTTAATTTTATTAACTTTACATTTAGAATAGGGGTACTGAAACTGCATGTGACCTCTGTACTGGTGTAATAATCCAGTTTCTGTTTAAAGACAGAAATACTACTTTTGGCTTTGAGATGAAGTATGTGAATACAGTAGACTGGAAAACTACATGCCTTTGTTATTTAAAACATCTGTTCTTAGTTCAGTAGAAAGGTAGCTTCTTGTATGCGCTGAATAACTTGGTGTGGTGTTCACTCTTCCTGATTGGGGAAACTGAAGTGCAGAAATGTTTTTAAAGGTGACTTAACTCAGCAGCTGAATTATGGATAAGTAGTAATTATCTGAAGTGCTAAATGTCACTGTTGTTGCTTTGTGTGATCCAAATGTATTGATTGAAAGATGGGGGGGAAAAGCTTCAGTGCTTGGCACTTGTGCGGTGTGCTTGATTGAGGAAGCTTAGTGACTCACAGTATAAGTCTGTGAACCCTTCACTTAAGTGCTTAAAATAGCAGACGTACTTTCGGATGCTACGGGGAGACGCTTCCCGGTGTCTCTGGGGAAGTGGGACTCCATGGTTAAGAGTAAGCTCAGAGGAGGGGTTTATTACTCACCTACTTCCATCAAATGTGAGCACAGCAGTGGCTTATGCTTCCCCAAGTGGAGATGTGAACAGGAGACACTAACTTCAGTGTAGGAGCAAGGCTGTAATTGTATGGGCAGAAACAGTTGCTTCTGCTGCTAGCACCTAAGCCAAACTAAAGAGTGCTTGGGCTTCTAATTTATTCCAAGCATCCAGTTCACTGGGGAAACTGAAGGCAGCATCGAGTGAAATCCATCTTGGCCTGTCTGCAGAGTCTTGTGCCGTATTTGCAAGACCAATGGGCTAGCTCTGACAGCTGAAGGATCAGGGGAGGAAACTTGTCTGGGTAACATTTCATGAGAGCTGAAGAATTAAATCCCACAACTCTATAGCATGCTTATGGCTGAATTGGTATTTG
Organism: Tetrax tetrax; assembly: GCA_009806455.1. NCBI lineage: Eukaryota > Metazoa > Chordata > Aves > Otidiformes > Otididae > Tetrax > Tetrax tetrax. The sequence continues at coordinate 190,940 of WHYT01017686.1, forward strand.
TTGGAATTTGCTAGTTCCATGTTAGCAGCAACTTCATTGTGGATTAAACAGCTGCAGGTTAGCCAATGAAGTAAGAACAGAAACTGTGTTATAACCTCGTACTGTTGTAGGATTTGAATTTTGGGTTATTCTGAACTCTGGTGTGCCGCTTGTGATATTGCATAAGCTGAGTGTTGTAGTTTAGCCCCAACTGGGACCAGACTGTGCAGTCTCTCTCACTGCCCCCACCCTCCAAGAGAACAGGGAGAAATATCATAAGAAAAAAGACTTGAGGTTTGAGATAAGGACAGGGAGAGATCTGTAAAGTTACCATTATGGATAGAACAGGCTCAACCTGGGGAAAACTATTTTTTTATTATGAAAAACAAAGTAGGATAATGAGAAAGAGAACAAGATAATTTCCCCTTACCCCTCCCTTCTCTCTTCCCAGGCTTAACATTATCTCTACCTTCTTCCCCCTTGAATGATACAGGGGGTAAGAGGGAATGGGGGTTACGGTCAATTCATCACTTGTAGCTTTATGCTGCTCCTTGGAGGGAGAACTCCTCACATTCTTCCCCTGTTCTGTCGTGAGCTTCCTCCCACAGAGTACGGTCTGGTGTATGTCACTTTTTTCCACAGGGTGCAGTCCCTCTGGAATGGCTGGCCCAGCGGGCCCTCCATGGGCCACAGCCTCCTTCAGGCATCCACCTGCCCCAGCGTGGGGTCCTCCATGGGCTGCAGGTGGATCTCTGCTCCTCCGTGGGCTGCAGGGGCACAGCCAGCCTCACCATGGGCTGTACAACAGGCTGCAGGGGAATCTTGTCAGGTGCACCATTACTCCTCCTTCTTCACTGACCTTGGCATTTGCAGCTGTTCCTCTCACAAGAAATTCTTCATAATTGGCAGGCAGATGCCTCTCAGGTTCTCTTCACATTTCGTCTCCTTTCCGTTTCTTGCAGGGCCAAGTCAGCTGCCCAGTAGGAGGTCAGAGGGTGAGGCCTGCAAGGCCCACAAGGCTTGTGCCTCCCTGTCTCTGCCCCTGCTCCAGCTTCTTCACATCTTCACTTATTCACATCTTCCTTTTCTTGTTTTTTTTTTTTTTTTTTTCCTTTCTTAAATGCGTTAGCGCAGAGGTGTTATCAGGGAACATTCTGCTACCAGCTGGCTCCATCCTGGCCAGCAGTGCGTCTGCCCTAGGTGTGGTGGAGTCCACTGAACAAAGGGAAAAAATTTCTGGCAGCTTCTTGCAGAAGCTGCCACCGTAACCACTCCACTCACTAAATAAAACCAAAACACTGAGGTCTTAAACTTGTCTGTTTTATCTGTTATACTCAGAGATCTAACGAAAAATTTGTATTAAGTTAACCATCTGAAGCATGTCATTATCTCTTAGCAGTGATTTGGTGGACTTGGTGTATGCTCTGTATTGAAGATGAGTATGGCCCTACATGGGTGAGCTTTCAGAGAAAGAGCAGTTGAAATATGCTTTGCGAGTCAATGGGAGTGAGGCTATTAGACAGCTCTGCCTGCCTGAGTGTCGTTCCTCTGGTGTGAGCCTCATTGACTAGTGTGAGAAATGGTGCGATAATTCACCTGAAGTATTTAGACAACTAGACAAAAGCCTTTGAAGACCAGAACAGCTAAGACGCCTACTAAACATGGCCCCAGTTGCTGCACAGCTTCTATGGCCTTGAAAGGATACTTTAAGTTTCATTTGTTCAGAGTGGAAAAGTGAATGGAGTAACCCAGCTCTAAAAGGCAGAGTATTCTATAAAGAGTGCTTTAAATTGTGTTACAAAGGTGCTCAATTGTCATACCTCTTAATTGAAGATGTCTGTTGTGCAAGTTCCTTACTGCTCCAAAAGGATGGCTCTTTTCATTGGCAGTGTTGTGGGGACCAAACTGCTGGGCTACTTATTCAGAAGAATAATTCTAGATCTCTCTGCCTTGTTGCTGTGTCTCTTCCTCATGTGTTTGCCAGTGTCAGTGAAGCTGATGCTGCATCCAGGACAGAAATTTAAGCTTCCAAATAGTGATGATCTCCTGAAGGCACAGAGGCACAGTATCATGTTAGGTCTCTGTGCTTTGCTGGTGTCATGAGTTGTGTTTTTTGACACTGTAGCAGCATGAAGACAAACTAAGCAATGTCATAGTTGACTTCTTAACACAGATTTTCATAGTACTCTCCCTGGAAAGTTGATGCATGCTGGAATATTGGCAGTTTTCCCACCTCTACATTGTCTGTTTTTTCTGGTCCCCATTAGACCTATAAGGAATCCCGTAGGGGAAACTGCCAGTTTCTCCTTCCTCCATGAGGAGGTCTGGGTAGAGATGACTCACTTAATGACTGTAGAGGTACAGCACTCTGTAGACTATTTTCATGCATCATATCCTAGTGGAGGTCACCTTGTGCATAGTATGGTTTAGTAGATAAAGTGGAACAGCAGTGGAGACAAACCATTAGCTTCTGTTCTTGCAGGTATTTCCAATGTTTTGTATGTATTCAGTATACATGAATTTAGTACAAACATACTTGGACAAAACTAGAATAATTGTAATGAAATGGGTTATACAGATTTGTGTAAAGACACATCAAGACCAAAATGGAGCAGGGGAAATAAAGCTTGCATTCTAGTGTCTGTATTCAAGCTCTAATTAAGATGACTTTGCGAGGCTTTGTGGACTGCATTTGACTGCAGTATTGCAGAATAATACTGTGTTGGGATGCCTGCATGCAATGATGACTTCCTGATACAGTTGTTACCTGGCTATTAAGAGTCAAACTTTATATCATGATCTCTGCAGCCTTATTTCATCACATATAACTGATTTATTTTTTTGGGGATGCTGTAGTGCCTTTAAAGTACTATTTAAGGGCAGTGCTTTTTCTTCTTCACTTAGGTAGTGATCAGAAACAAATTACTTGGCTGTTTTTTCTTCCACTCTAAGGGAATTCTAAAAAAAAAAAAAAACCCAGATATTTAAGTCCCTTAGGAACAGGAATATGTGTGTTTCCCTCTATTTCAATTCAGCGTAAGATCCGACTTTAGTTTAAAGGGTTGCTTTAAACTGCTGGTGATGCTCAAACTGACCAGGCTGAGTCCTTTCTGTGCTTAAAGCTTTGAAGGTTGTATTCTAATATACAACATTGCTGCAGACTGAAATAGGACTTGGTGCCAGTTTACCTTGGACATCAAGATTATTCTAGGCAAGGTTATTATCTTGAAATTACTGCTAGCATGTAAGATATTGTCTATTTACTTGTATTGAATAGTCTAGAATGGTCTACTATTGAACAATGTGAGAAAGTATGTATTTAAGAATTTTATCTGGCAAGTAAATGTCTGCTGCTGTCAGATTTCCTTTCTCAGCTATAATGATGCATCTCTCGAAAAACTCATAAGCAAGGTTGTGCTCTGCTTGGCAAGGATGCTAGGGGAGCAATGTGCTGAGTATATACAGATATTTCATAGTTAAAATAGATCACTATTCTTGAGACCCAGAACTGAAGATAGCCTTAAAAGATGAGGTTATCCAGGCCTAGCTATAACCTATTGCAAAGAACGGTGTGCCAGGCTTTGTAGGTTGCTGGAGTAATGATCAGTTAAAGTAGCAATGCATCTGAGTCTTCTGTTCTTCATGATCTTGTTCTACATAACTGCATGTATCAGAAAAATACTGGAAGTGTGGTAAGTCTAATCTTATAAAGATGACTTGATCTTATTAAACAATTTTAATCTAAGAGGAGAGCTGAAGATGACTTGGGATGCAAATGTGTAGAATAGTGAATAGTCAGATATGGTATGAAGACTTAGGAATTCTTGATCTTAACTGGCTGGCATCCAGTGGCTGGATGTCTGATGCTGTTGGTGGTGTCACAAAATTAGTGTGATTTCTGGAGCAGAGTGTGGAATGCTTGCTTCCTCATGCACACAGGGAATACTCCTGATCACAAGTAAATGGAAAATACTGCTTTTACACTGCATATGGTATGCTCCAGATGAGCAAATCTGAAGTACTCTCCTGCGGTACAGATTCTTATCATACAAACTAGTCTGTCTTCTTTTGGAAGCTAATGCTCCAATCAGATTAATTTGATGAAATAAAATTCCTGAATTAAAACTGTTCCTCAACCTGTGCTCATCCTTTCCCCAGCCTTGTAGGAGATAAGGGATAATCATGGTCTGGCTTTAGGTTCTGATTTAACCTTGTGAACTTGTCTTGGGTTTATTTCTTGTGTCTGTTAACTAGTAGTGTATGTATAGCTGCTGCTAGAGTATCTGTGACAGACAGTGTCTTTAAATGTAGATACAGTTCTGGCTTTTGAGTGGGATTGGTAACTAAGTCGAATTGACAAACTAGTCTAGTGTAAGCTCGTAACTTTCAATGTATGAAGTAAATTCATTCTGTGGTTTTTCCTGTAACATTTAGGGGTATGGCTGTTGCCACGTCTTCCAACAAAGATCCAGACTGTAAAGAGTATACCCTTCATGCATACAAAGTGAGGTAGTTCCTTACCCTTAATTCTTACTTTTCTTCCTGATGTTTTAAAGTATAAAGTTTTGCAAATGCATTTCTAGTTTCCTGTCCAGTGCCCTTATCTTTGCAACTGCGAGTCTGCTAATAGATCTTGCACAGATTTAAAAATGCCTGACTACCAAAAGCAAATCTCAGGCTAGGGTTTCACTCTATTGCTCAGCTTGGATACTGCAGCACCAGCACACGTATCTGAGGAGCATAGTGGGAGAAGTCAGGGAACTTCCCTGTTTCTGCAGCAGTACAATAACCTTTTGGCTGTTGTGGTTCTACCTTCTTTGGCCTCAGTTGTGCAATCTGTTTTTCTTCCTTCAAATCAGCACTAGCACTGAGGTATGTGGCTTTGCTGAAGTGACTGGCAGATCCAGTCAGCCATGTCGAGCTGCTCTCCAACAGGAGGAGATGGGCTTGAACAGCCAGGGGCGAGGGAGAGAGGATGGTGATAGCAGTGCTGGGTGATATAAATGGGGTCTGTGAAAATCCTGCCCCAACTTGCTCTGCAAGAAATGTCAAGCTGAGTGAATTCCCTGGTCTGATTAAGGATGGCCCAGAAAAATCTTTAGCCACGGCTGAGAAGGTAGAAACATCCACTAGTATATTGGGAAGGATACAAGGACATCCTAAGCAGGAATTTCTGCCAGGCACGCTATAATCTCTGTTTAGCTTGAAAACCAATAACTGGAGGTGTGCCAAGAGGTAAGATATTGGCATAGCAAAAGAGGATAGTGTTTTTATTTTTAGCCTCCATATCCTAAAATTTTCTGTAGCATTAAGTATGCCACTTAATCTCAAATGAGCTTTTTTTATAGTTGAATTACCAGTTGGAGCATTTACAGTCCATTGAAAGCTAATGGAATTTCAGTACTTAAATATTTTCTGGATAACCTCAGAACAGCTGAGGAGCTCTTACAGTTCATAGCTCAGTGAGATTGTTAATTGGTTTTGTGATCCAGGGAATTTCTGTGACTGCATTCTTAGGGGTGTATCACAGAACTAAACACCTCAAAGGCTCTAATTCATATTCTGATAAATGAGGATCACTAAAATACTGTTGCAAAACCTTGTCCTTTCTGTGCTTGCTTTTGATGACATCATATTTAAGTCTTTAATAGGTTGAATACCCAGATTTTCCTTTAAAAGTAGGTATCTGAAGGGTTTAACAAAGCTCCTCTGTCAAGCCGTGGGGCTCAGGGTTTCTAGAACCCCATTTTAAAATCTGAAGAATGGCTCCTTTCAGTGGCAGGATAGCAATGAAAAGAAATGTCCAAGGATATCAGCTGCACAGTGAGAGAACAAGGGCTGATCTCAGCAGTTTTGAGCTTAAAGCTTTATTTTGTTTTTAAATTCCAAACTGAATTGGAAGAACTAGAAGCAATTCCAATTAAAGCTTTTAGAGGGGTCTAGAATTTATTTTAATTACAATAACAGAATATTTACTGGAAAACACGTAGACTTAGTGAAGTTTCTCATAGTTGGTTTATTTTTTCCTTCTATATATTTGTGTGGGCTGTAGCAACGTGAGTTTCTTCCTTGTGATAAGTGCTCTTTCCTTTAAGTGACTGTACAACTGTGGAGTCTTAATGTGAGTGAAGTAAAAAGGGATGTAAAAGTGCAATCCAGTTTGAAATACCTGTAGTTATTCTGTAGTAGTCTCAATCTTGGCATTAAGTAAACTAATCCTGTTTGTTAACAGTGTTCTGTACAGTTTAACTGTTTAGGCTGAGGAGAGGGTGGAAAAACTAGCAAACTGATGTTTAGGTTTGGAGTTCATGAAGCTGCTTATGAATAAATGCCTTGAAGTGCTTGATGTCAAGGGGCCAGCCAAGAATGATACAACATTGTGTGGGTTTCTCTACAGCAGGAGGCCTTAGTTAACCTGGAGAAATTATCATCTAAATGGTTAAGACAAGGGAAGGCTGAAATAGTTGGTGAGCTTAGGGTCACATTTCTTGTATTGAGGGGGGCATGGTATGGTTAGTCCTCTGAACAAGTACAGATCTTCAGAAGTCTAAGTCAAAACAGCTTTTTAGTAATTACTATGATTTCATTTGTAGATCTTGCTGTGCTTCATGTGGCCAACCTGTCTGTTGGTGTATCCTTCATTTCTTGGTCTGAAGAGCGTTAATGGTTGCTCTCTTCCAACCGAAGTGATTCTATGATCTTTCATTAGCATCACAAAGCTCCTATTGTGCCTATGTCTGTGTAACCTGTTACAAAAAAAAATAATCCGGAGTTATCAAGTCAATGGCTTAATCCTTCTCTTTTAAAGCAGGTGAAGCAGGTAATTACCTCAAATTTGTGAAAGATGAGACTGCATGAAGAAGTTTGTGCTCTGACCTGGACACTCTCTAGCACTTTATTTTGAAGCAAAATGAACTGTAAGCAGAAGAAACCCCAAAAGTCTTTCAGAAGGGTTTTTAACAGCTTATAACACCACACAAAGTTCAACATAGTGCCACTAAACCTGAGGGTAGAATGAAAGTTTGGAATTAAATGGATTAACTGGCTGATATTTACCGGGTTGCTTCCCTTCCGTTCAGAGGAGGGTGAATCTTGTTGTTTAGGTACAGTTTACTTCCAAGTAAGTAAAGAATAATATGGGAGAGGAGAGAATCACCACTGAATTAAGTGACTTGTCTGGACACTTATCCAGAATGGTCTTTTCAGCAGATGTATCGAAGAATCTTGGCCTTAAGTTTACGTTCCGTTAAACTGAAGGGAATTGAATAATGTTTTAAAAGCAACTGTAGTCATCACAGGTTCTTCTCAATACTGCTGCTACTTAATGAGAGGTGGCTGGATTTCCTAAAACTTGCTTTTCTCTGATGAGCAGATGAGTGAACATCAGCTCAAAGGTGACTGAGGCGAGAGCTTCCACTTGTGTTAATTGATTTTTTTTTTTTAATTTTTTTTTAAACCCCAAGGAACTGTTAGATGTGAGCTTTGAACTATAGTGTGTATAGAAATGCAAATAAACAAACGGCTCCAATGAATTCTTTTGTTGTTTTATTAGAGTATTTGTATTAAAATCTCACTGTGCCCCTTTTCTGAACCAGTTGTAGCCTGTTGTTTGGTAAACACTGGTACTTCTGCGCTGGTACTGCCTGTGTCAATTCCGTGCCACACTACTTCAGCCTTGCCTTGTTCTGTACTGCCTGGGTATTCTGGGGCTGGAGGGGGCCATGCTCCCTCTGCCACCAAAGAGATGCCTTGTGTGAAGCTTCTGGAATTTCACTGAGGGCATACAACATAGGGGCTGTGTTGTGAGCAGATTCCTGCATTGAGAGGATTCAAGTAGTGTTGATACTCTAAGAGATTAAAGTGGCACTTGTAACAGCTCTGCAGGGAAAGTCAAGTAGCTTGGCCATTAAGAGCTGGGCTAGCTTTAGAAGAAATTAAACTGTAAATTTGTATGCTATTGGATGGGTTTTGTTTAATATTAGACTTTGGTTACAAGTCAAGTAATACTCTGTGTGAAGGCTGACCTTGCACTTTCTGCTGGCCAGTGTTGAGGTGTGATGGGGAAAGAAGGATTTAAATATTATCTCTGCTTAACTCTATGATGAGCTTGTACTGAATCAAGGTGGTCAGTATTTTACATAAAAGCCAGCTATTCCTTTAATATGAGCAGGTAAAGATGTGGTATCTGTGTTGACAGGAGGGAGAAAGTTGCTATTTTCTCTTGGCTGTTAGTAAATAATCATTCTATTGCAGTTGCATAGCACAATGAACTTGGTGCTGCTGCCTATTAAGTTGCCCTAAGTTTGTGTTGCTGGAAAAAATGTTTAACTTCTAAAGCTTTGTGTTTAGATAACACAGCAGTTAAAACAACCTTAGGATGCTTGTTAAAGGAATACTCAAAGTTTAAAACCAGTCACAGTTACACTGAAAAGTTGTTAAGGGTCACTTGGCTTCTCCAGAAAGCAGCTTATCTACTACTGTCAAAGACAGATGACTCTTGAACTAGGAGAAAATAAACTTCTCTACAACTTAAGAGCAAGCTGTGTTATTATTGGAACACTTAGTCCCCAAACTATCTCATTGTGTAGTTAATTTGCAGCTCTTAAATCTTGAGTATCTTACGTCTAAGCAAGCTGAATTCTAGTTTATCATCTGTAGAACATATGGACCATAAGCAAAGAAAGGCTTTCAGCAACAACTTCTGGAGTTTGGATGCTACCTATTGTGTCTTTTCACAGCTTTTCCACACCCCTCTGCAAGGGAGCTCTGTTCTCTTCTACTCTTGACTCTCTGGTGCCTGTGAACAGAAAACCAAGCTTGCAGTCCTCTTCTGGTTTGGAATCTCGGGGGTAATGGCTGAATCACTGTCCCCAACACAAATGTGTGTTCATGCTGTACAGGGAGAGTCTCTGAAAAGTAGAAACTATCATGCTATTTCTGTACTAAGGAGTGTCCTGGATGAGGGAGCTGATGAATAACATAATATAAAAGATTACCAGAGGAAAATATCTGTCTTCACTTACCAGTGTTTATCCTAGAATGGATGCTTAAAGATGTTTAATTTGCATTACTCTAGCAAACGTGTGTAGCTGTCGTAGTTTAGCCCCGATCCGGACCAGACTACGCAGTCTCTCTCTCACTCCCCCCACCCTCCGAGAGAATAGGGAGAGATAATTTAGAAAGAAAAAAAAAGCGACTCGAGGTTTGAGATAAGGACAGGGAGAAATCCTTACCGTCACGGGCAAAAACAGACTCGACTTGGGGAAAAACTATTCATTTATTACTACAACTAGCAGGATAATGAGACAGAAAAACAAGATAAACCTCCTCCACCCCTCCCACTTCCCGAGCTTAACATTATCTACCTTCCCCCCCGAGCGGCACAGGGGGGAAGAGGGAATGGGGGTCGCGGTCAGTCCATTATGCGTTGTACGCCGCTGCTTCACAGTTGGGGGAAGAACTCCTCACATCCCTCCCCTGCTCCAGTGTGGGGTCCCACCCATACGCCACAGTCCTTCATTAAACTGCTCCAGCGCAGGTTATCTCTTCCACGGAGTGCAGTCTCTCCAGAACGGCTGTCCCAGCGGGCCCTCCACGGGCCACAGCCCCATTCAGGCATCCACCTCCCCCGGTGCGGGGTCTTTCACGGGCTCCAAGCTCCAAGTGGATCTCTGCTCCTCCGCAGACCTCCATGGGCTGCAGGGGGACAACCTGCTCCACCATGGTCGTCACCACAGGCTGCAGGGGAATCTTGGCCAGGAGCCACATTACTCCTCCCCCTCCTTC